>LNAC01000001.1:11660592-11758706 GCA_002007465.1 Ailurus styani
GGAGCCCGATGCGGGCCTCGATCCCAGGACCCTGAGATCATGACCTGAGCCGAAGGCAGAGGCTTTAACCCACTGAGCCACCCAGGCGCCCTCTGGGCTGCCTTTAATAGGGGATTTAGAAGTGTGTACCCGGGATATGTGTGCATGACTAATCCTGTTAAGTTACAGTGTAATTGTGGCTCTAATTTGCTGGAGGCACCAGCAAAGTCAAGTTAAAGAAAGTCACCTGCTTGCAAATGACCAAGCTTGCCATAGCTACTCCGTAAGGGCAAAGCTTTTGCATACTGGGATGACACTGGGGTGTAACTAGCAGTCTGCTGTGATATCCCTTACTTTGCATGAGACACTCTTTTTTTTTTTTTTAAAGATTTTATTTATTTATTTGACAGAGAGAAACATAGCGAGAGAAGGAACACAAGCAGGGGAAATGGGAGAGGGAGAAGCAGGCTTCCTGTTGAACAGAGACCAATGTGGGGCTCGATCCCAGAACCCTGGGATCATGACCTGAGCCAAAGGGAGATGCTTAATGACTGAGCCACCCAGGCGCCCCACGATTTTATTTATTTGAGAGAGAAAGCACGAGCAGAGGGAGAGGGAGAAGCAGGCTCCCCGCTGAGCAGGGAGTCCCGTGGGGATATGATCCCAGGACCTTGAGATCATGACCTGAACTGAAGGCAGATGCTTAACTGACTGAGCTACTCTAAAAATTTTCAAAAAAAAAAAGAGCAATCAGTGACCACTAATACTGCTTCCTAGAGATAACCATTATTGATACTGTATATAGACGTTCCCCTGCCTCCCAGATTTTTTAAAATTTAATTTTAAGTGTTGTTTTTGGTTTTTGTTTTTGGTTTTTTGTTTTTTTTTTAAGATTTTGTTTATTTAGGAGAGACAGAGACAGAACAAGCATGAGCAGGGGGAGGGGCAGAGGGAGAGGGACAAGCAGACTCCCCACTGAGCAGGAGCCCAACACAGGACTCAATCCCAGGACCTGGGATCATGACCTGAGCCGAAGGCAGATGCTTAACTGACTGAGCCACACAGGCGTCCCTCTCCCAGGTTTTTTTTAAAAGATTTATTTACTTTTTAGAGAGACCGATAGAGAGAGCATGAGTGGGGAGGGGCAGAGGGAGAGAGAATCTCAAGCAGACTCCCCACTGAGAATGGAGACCTGCATCGGGCTTGATCTCATGACCCAGAGATCACAAGCTGAAACCAACAGTTGGACACGGGTGGACTGCGCTACCCACGTGCCCCCCAATTTTGAGGTCATATCTTACATTTGATTTTATATCCTGCTTTTTCACATTTTTGCATGTCATTGAAAACTCTTCACAAATATTTTTTACTGATGACATGAGAGTCTATAATATGACTGTAATTATATGTACCACAGTTTACTTAGTCATTCCTCTAATGGATATTGAAATTGCTAGTAATTTTTCATTATTAACAATCATGAACATTTCCTGGACTTTGACCTCATTTTGGATTATTTTCTCGGGCTTGATTCTTAGAAGTGAAATTACTGGTTCACCTGGGCTGATATTTTAGTTTTCTTGATATTCGGTGCTGGATTGCTTTCCTGAAAAAGCTGGTTCATATCACTCTCATCAGGACTAAGAAGAAATATAAATTTAAAAAGTTATCTGGGCCTTTACATTTACGATGTCGGTGGTCTACTGATGTTGGATCTTTCTCCTCTGTGCCCCTTCAGCTAACTGGTGTCCTACCACACAGCTGATGCCATCGTGTTGTTGAGAGGTTGGAAGCCATGAGCATGGTGACCCATAGACTGGGCAGGTCTAAATTAGGTCTCCCTGACAGTCCAGAGAGATCTTCAGCTACAGCTCTGTGCCTCACGTGTTGGGTGTTGCTGACTATCTCATCAGTAGTGATGTTTCCAGCCTTCTCTCTGTTTTCCTACTTCTTTCTGCCCATGGCTGGTTCTTCGAGGACTGTGATGATCAGAGAAGGGGTAAAAGTACCATTATGGTCCAGTCTGACCATTATGGAGGGTCTGAGTTTCACTGCTGTCCTTAGCTCCTTCCATCACCAGAGCTCTTAGCCTCACCTTAAAAAAAAAAAATTAAAACACCCTTTCATTTTAGAACAGTTTAAAATTTATAGTGAAATTGCAAAGATTCGCGTTCCCATATACACCACGCCCAGTTTCCCCTCTTATTATTTTACATTTAATGTGCCATATTTGTTATCATGAATGAACAAATATTGAGGCATCATTATTAAGTCCATACCTTATTCAGATTTCCTTAGTTTTTAACTACCTGTCCCATTCCTATTCCAGAATCCCACACAGGATACCATATTATGTTGTCCTATCTCCTTAGGGTCCTCTTGGCTGTGACAGTTTCTCAGACTTCCCTTGTTTTTGATGACCTTGACAGTTTTTGGGGAATTCCTATCGGGTATTTTGTAGAATGTCCCTCATTTGGGATTTGTCTGTTCTTCCCACCGCCCCGCTTGATTTTTGGGAGGAAGACCAGGGAGCATTTAGCCGTTCTAATCCTATCATGGGTATGTACTATCAACATGATTCATCACTATTGGTGTTGATCACCTGGCTGAGGTGTTTTCTTCCCTGTAAAGTGATTTTTTTTCCTCCTTCCTTTCTATACTGTGCTCTTTTGATGGAAATGTACAGCTTCAGGACAGGGGGGTTATGTTCCACCTCCCTGAGGGCAAAGTGCTTACATAAATTATTTGGAATTCTTTTGTACTCAAGCTTTGATTATTCTCCATTTTTATATTTATTTGTTCAATTATTTATATCCATATGGACTCATGGATTCCTTTTACACAAATTAATAAAGCTGCTATATGTGTTTATAACAGCTTTATTGACATCACACAATTCGCCCATTTAAAGTATATGATTCAGTATATTTTTTTAAATTTAAATAATCTTTACACCCAAGGTGGGGCTTAAATTCATGACCCTGAGATCAGGAGTGGTGCGCTCGTCCAACTGAGCCAGGCAGGTGTCCTATGATTCAGTGGTTTTTAGTATACCCAGAGTTGTGCAGCAGGCATAGCCACAATCGATTCTAGAACATTCTTTTCACCTCACAAAGAGACCCTGTGCTCATTAGCAGTCCCTCTACACTTCCTCCAAGTTCCCATGACCTTAGGTGACCACTAATCTACTTTTTTTTTTTTTTAAGATTTTTTTTATTTATTCATTTGACACAGAGAGAGAGACCACAAGTAGGCAGAGAGGCAGGCAGAGAGAGGAGGAAGCAGGCTCCCCGCTGAGCAGAGAGCCCGACGTGGGCCTCGATCCCAGGACCCTGAGATCATGACCTGAGCCGAAGGCAGAGGCTTTAACCCACTGAGCCACCCAGGCGCCCTAATCTACTTTTTGTCTCTGTAGATTTACTTACTCTGGACACTTGATGTCAATAGAATCATATAATGTGTGGTCTTTTGTGACAAGGTACTTTCGCTTAGCGTAATGTTTTCAAGTTTCATCCATATTGTAGCTTGTGTCAGTAATGTATTTTTTTAAATTTTATTTATTTATTTGACAGAGAGAGAGAGATTACAAGTAGGCAGAGAGGCAGGCAGAGAGAGAGAGGAGGAAGCAGGCTCCCCGCCGAGCAGGGAGCCCGATGCGGGGCTTGATTCCAGGACCCTGAGATCATGACCTGAGCCAAAGGCAGAGGCTTAACCCACTGAGCCACCCAGGCGCCCAGTAATGTATTTTTATTGCCAGTTGTATTCCATTGTGTAGATAGACCACATTTTATTTATCCATCAGTTGATGGTTATTTATGTGGTTGCCATTTTTTGACTATTTTGAATAATGCTGCTACAAACACTCATGTATACGTTTTTGTGTGACATGGTCTTAATTTCTCTTGAAATACATAACCAGAAGTGGAATGTCTGAGTAGTGGGTGTGAAGTAGTATTTCATTGTGGTTTTGATTTGCATATCTATGAGGGTTAATGATGTTGAGCATCTTTTAATGTACTTAGTGGCCGTTTATATATCTTTGGAGAATTTGGGGAGAATTGGTTAGCTTTATGGTGTTGAGTCTTCCAGTTTACGAACATGGGATATTTCTTTTTATTTAGAAATTATTTAATTTCTTTTGTCAGCATTTTGTAGTTTTCAGCATTCAAGTCCTGTCCTTATTTTTGAAGGATTTGTTAGATTTATACCCAAGGATTTCAATTTTTTGGAGCAATTTAAAATGATGCTGTATTTTTTATTTCAGTGTCTACATGTTCATTGCTAATATATAGAAATACAGTTGATTTTTATGTTTATCTCATATCCTGTAAACTTGCTGAAATCATTTTTTAGTTTTAAGTTTTTGCAGATTCTTTTAGATTTGCTATGTAAATAGTCATGTCACCTGCAAATAGAAACTATTTTATTTCTTCCCTTCCTATCTGTCTGACTTCTGTTTCCTTTTCTTGCTTTAATTGGTCTGGCTAAAACATCTAGTAGTTGTTGAATAAGAATGGTAAGAGCGAATATTTTTTCCTTGTTCCCAGTTTTATTTTTTTATTTTTATTTTTTTAAAGATTTTATTTATTCATTTGACACAGAGAGATCACAAGTAGGCAGAGAGAGAGGAGAGNAGCAGGCTCCCTGCTGAGCAGAGAGCCCGATGTGGGCCTCGATCCCAGGACCCTGGGATCATGACCTGAGCCGAAGGCAGCGGCTTTAACCCACTGAGCCACCCAGGCGCCCCCTTTTTCCCAGTTTTAGAGAGAAAATGTTAGTCTTTCACTGTTAAGTATAATGTTAGTTGTAGGTTTTTGTAGATGCTCTTTATTTTGCTGAGTTTTTAACATCAATGTGTTTTTTTTTTTTTTAAGATTTTATTTGTTTATTTGACACAGAGAGAGAGATCACAAGTAGGCAGAGAGGCAGGCAGAGAGACAGGGAGAGGAGGAAGCAGGCTCCCTGCTGAGCAGAGAGCCCGACGTGGGCCTCGATCCCAGGACCCTGAGATCATGACCTGAGCCGAAAGCAGAGGCTTTAACCCACTGAGCCACCCAGGCGCCCAACATCAATGTGTTTTAAATTTTGTAAAATTCTTGTTTTTGCATCAGTTGAGATGATCATGTGATTGTTATTTTTTAGCTTGTTAATATGGTAGATTCCATGATTTTTCAGTATTGAGCCAGTATTGCATCCACGGAATAAACTAGGTCTTCGAGTATAATTCTTATAATGAATTGCTGAATTCTATTTGTTAGCATATTGTTAAGGACTTTAGTGTTTATGAGAGATATTGGTCTGTAGTTTTCTCTTTTTGTATTGTCTTTTTCTGGTTTTGGTATCAAGGTCATAATGCCTTCATAAAATGAATGGGGAAGTTGTTAGCTCCTCTTCTGTTTTCTTGCAGAGGTTGTGTAGAATAAGTGCTAATTCCTCTTTAAATAATTTGTAGAATTCAGCAGTGAAACTATCAGGATTTAGAGATTTCTCGGTTTTTTCGAGGATGATTTAAATCATAAATTAAATTTCCTCAATAGTTAGAGTGCTATCTAAATGATCTCTTCCACATTGGATGAATTGTTTTCTGACCACTTCATCTAAGTGTCAAATTTATGTGTGTAGAGTTGTTCTAGTATTCTCTTTTCATCCTTTTGATGTCTGCAGGGTCAATAGTAATATCCTCCCTTTCATTCCTGATATTGATAATTTGTATCTTCTTTTTCCTTGTCAGTCTTGCTAGTGGTTTGTTTNCTAGTATTCTCTTTTCATCCTTTTGATGTCTGCAGGGTCAATAGTAATATCCTCTCTTTCATTCCTGATATTGATAATTTGTATCTTCTTTTTCCTTGTCAGTCTTGCTAGTGGTTTGTTTATTGATTTCTTTTCAAAGAAGCAGCTCTTTGTTTTGATTTTTTTCCCCTATTGATTCTCTATTAAAAATCTATTTTCCCTCTTATTTTCAATTTCATTTTTTTCTACTCATAGCTTTATTATCCCTTTGTTCTGCTTGTTTCAGTTTTGTTTTGCTCTTTTTTGTCTAGAATCTTGAGGTTCTTTAGATTATTGATTTGACACTTTACCTTTTTTCTAATACATGTATTTAGTACTATGAATTTCCCTTTCAATACTGCTTTAGCCGTGTGCCCAAATTTTTGATATATTGTATTTTGTATTTTCATTTTCATTGAGTTCAGTCTATTTAAATTTCTCTTGCTACTTCCTTTTTTGCCTATGAGTTACTTAGAAGTGTGTGTTGTTTACTTTTCAAGTGTTTGGAGATTTTCCTGTTATCTTTCTTGTTACTGATTTCTAGTTTGATCCCATTGGGGTTGGAAAACACATCCTATATGATTTCAATTCTCTTGAATTTGTTGAGGTTTGTTTTATGGCCGAAAGTATGGTCTTCCCTGATATATGTTCTGTAGACACCAGAAAAGAATGTATATTCTGTTTTAGTTAGGTAGAGGGTTCTATAAATGTCAATTAGATTCTGTTGGTTGACATTGTTAACTTCTTCTGTATTTTTGCTGACTTTCTAACTGTCCAGATGTTCAGTCGTTGAGAAAGGGGTTCTAAAATCTGTAACTATAATTGCGGATTTGTTCATTTCTCCATCCAGTTGATCAGTTTTCGCTTCATATATTTTGTAGCTCTGTGGTGTGGTATATACACATTTATGACTGCTATGTCCTCTTGGTCATGATCAAATGTTCTTCTTTGTGGTGATTTTCTTTGCTCTGATGTCTACTTTGTCTACTATCCATAAAGCCACTCCCATTTCCTTTTGATTAATGTTTGCATGATTTTTTTCGTCCTCTTACTTTGAACCTGCCTATATTATTATACTTTAAGTGAATTTCATGTAGACAACAGATAGTTGGATAATATTTTTAATCTACTCTGCCAGTTTCTGTCTTTTACTATGTTAGGTCATTTATATATAATTTTTGATATGCTAGGGCTGAGTCTGTCATTTAACTTTTTGTTTTCTGTTCTCTTCTTATTTCTCTATTTTCTTTTTTCCTATATTCCTGTGAGTTACACGAACATTCTTTAGAATTCCTTTTTTATTTATCTGTAGTATTGAACATATCTCTTATTTAACTTTATTGATCTATCTATACGTATTACATTATATATATGTAAATTATCACAGTAAACCAGTATTATCATTTTTACCAGTTCAAGTGAGATATAGAAACCTTACTTCTTTATCCTCTTTCATTCATAATATAATTATCTTCACTATTTCTTCTACATACATTTAGAACAACACTGACAGTTTTGGTTCAAACTTCAAAAGGAATTTAGGTAATTCAAGAGAAGGAAAGTTTACTGTATTTACCCATATTTGTACGTATCCTGTCCTTTCTTCCTGATGTTCTAAGGGTTTTTGTTTTGTTTTTAGTGTTTTTCTGTTTAGAGAACTTCCTTTAGCTATTCATTTAGAGTTGGTCTGCTGGGTACAAATTCTCTTAGGTTTTCTTAATCTGAGAATGCCTTTGTTTCCCCTTCATTCCTGAAGGATATTTTTGCTGGGTATAGGATTCTAGGTTAACAGTTCTTTCTTTCACCACCTAAAAATTATTGTGCCACTTTCTGCGGGCCTCCATGGTTTCTGATGAGAAATCCACTGTCCTTGTAATTGTTTTTCCTTAAAGATAAGGTGTCATTGTTTCCTCTGGTTACTGTTAAGAATTTCTGTCTTCAGTTAAAAAATAAATAGGCAGATTTATACCTCTTGCTAAATTTGGGGAGTTTTTAGCCATTATTTCTTCAAGTACCTTTTCAGCCTCCCCTTTCTCCACTCCTCTGGGACTCTGCTCCTTTTTGTTTGTTTTTGTTTACTTTCTGTTGTTTAGATTGGGTAATTAATATTGTTTGCTATCCAGTTCACTGATTCTTTCCTCTGTTGGAGGAAATTTGGTTATTGAGGCCATTCACTGAGTTTTTATTTCAGTTACTGTATTTTTCAGTTCCAGAATTTCTGGTTCTTCTTTAGATATTCTTTTTCTTTGCTGAGGCTTTCTATCTTTTCATCAGCTTCCGGTGCATTTGTAATTGCTTATTTAAGGATTTTTATCATGGCTGCTTTTAAATCTTAAGTCACATAATTCTTACATTCTTGTCTTCTTGGTGTTGGTGTCTATAGATTATATTTTTTCATGTGGTTTGAGTTCTTCCTGGGTCTTGCTATGATGAGTGATTTTTGCCTGAAACCCAGACATTTTCATATTACGTTATGAGGTGCTGTATCTTATTTAAACCTTTTATTTTGGCTGGATTTCTCTGACACCACTTCAGTAGGGAAGTTGTAGTGCTACCTTGTCACTGCCAGGTGGAGGGAGAAGTCCAGGTTTCCTATGTGGCATTTGTTGACATCTGAGGTGGGGGTGCTCCTTGTTACTGCTGGTTGGGAGCTCTGGCTCCCCATGTGGTCTTCACTGACGTGGTGGGGGTTGTGTTGCATTACCACTCTGCAGGGATGAAATAAAAGCCCTGGCTCCCTACTTGGTCTTCTCTGATATTGACTGATATTTGGGGCACATTGTTATAGCCTCATGAGGATGGAAATCTAGACTCTCCAGTTGGCCTTTGCTCATATCAGTGGAGGTGGGACCACAATTTTTATTATAGTGTTTGACTGAAGTAGAATGGTTATTGACTAAAAGTGTTTTCTGTCTTGCTGGACTGGTTTGTTTGTTTGTTTGTTTATTTATTTTGACTGGTTCTTTCCAGACCCTTTGGCTAGAGAGAGCAGGATTTTTCTTTTCTCTTTTCTTTTTTCTTTTCCTTTCCTTTCTCTCCTCTCCTCTCCTCTTCTCTTCTCTTTCATTATCTTCTTTTTCTCCCTGTGTGTGTTGGCGTTTCTGGATTTGGCTTCTTCATTCCATGTATGGGCTATATGAAGCAAAAAGAAAACCCAGGGAGCTCACAATGTCATTTCTTGGATATTGAGATCTCTGGATGATCTATCTCCTGTCCTTTACTTTTTAGTCAACTTATGTATTCTATTTATAATGAAATAATGTTCAGAGTTTTTAGTTGTACATACTGGAAGAAATAGGGAAAAACATGTCTATTCCATCTTCCAAGAAATGGAAGTATCTTCTGGACTCATGGATATTTATTTTCTACTTTAGTTTCTAATTCAATACTATTTTCTTTTTTGCTCAGGGTTTTCAGCTATATTGGGAGTGTCGTTGGGAGTGGCTTTCCTTTTTTGAATCAGAATCCACCTGGGTTGCTTCAAGGGCCAGGGAAGGAAGGAATCTCATCTCAGTGTAGAAGGAAAGGCTTGGTTTCTTTCAAGTCCTTCTTCCATCTGACAGCTTGGGTAGAGGCCTTAGTTGTAGCCATTTCTGTAGCTCCGCAATAGTTTTTCTACATAAATTGGAGGTAGGCTAATTAACTGATTCCAGGGCAAAGGCACCAGACTCCTGTCTCTTCTCCTTGGAGTCTTGATCTTGCCCGTTTGATTTCGATGATTCTTCCTCCCATTGTAGCTTGTGAGGAAATGGGATACAGCTAGGGTGATCACTTATCTGGGGTGACAGCAAGTAAACATGAAAAATGTGCTAAGGAACACAAGAGGACAGTGATCAGAAAGGCTTTTTCTTTCAACCTAAATCATGATGTTTTGGGCGTCGGCTAGAGTTTTCCAAGTTATTTATAACTGTCCATCCTTGTTAGGAAATATATGTTTTATCTAAAAATAGGTAATCTTTCCTAATCAAATGATAAATGTGTGTGTCCCAAATGGAGGCCCCATAGTTACCCACCTCATTACAGAAGTTCAGGTGAATAATGGAAATATTACCAGCATGGCACTGGATCAGATGCTTCAAGATACCCAGGATTCGGAAGTTAGGGCTAAGTTTTTTGGTGGAAGGTCCTTCATGTTAGTAGAGGTACCTCTTACAAGCCAAGTCCTTTTAGAATGATATTCAAAGTACTTCTTATTCCTGGCAACTAAAGATTGTGTGTGTAGGGGGTTATCTTGTGTTCCTTTGGGGTTTATGTCGCATACAGCCAGCATCTGGCTCTTTATCTCCAGTCCTTCTTGGGGGATCCCAATGGGGCATCTCAGTCCCAGACTTAGTGGGTGTCTAGTCCTCATTTCCTTTTCACACCACAGGAAATTCACAGAATGTTAAAGCTGGCAGGAACCTAATTATTGCTTCTCAACCCTGGTTGCTATTTAGAAATATATGGATAAATAAGACACACTAAGGTTTGGGTCCCATCTCTAGAGATTCTGACTTTTTACACCAGCCCAATAAAGTAGGTAGTGATATTATTTCCACTTAACAGGTATAGACCCTGAAGCCTGGGCTAAGTTTCTCTCAGACCCCATAGTTACCCAGGGAGGAGCAGGATTTGAACCCAACAGGTCTGAGTTTGGAGTCCCAGATTATAATAACCCACTACCTAGAGGTGGGCCTTGACACACATGGTTTCTTTTTCCAATGCAGGGATTCTTTAGTGAAAATCACCTGGGGGAGATTTTGACAAACATGGACACCTAGATCCCAACCTCATATTCTGGTCTGGGGTGGGGCCAGTGCATTGATGTTTTTTTTTTTTTTATATCTCCAGGTGATTTTTTAAAAAAGATTTTATTTATTTATTTGACACAGAGAGAGAGATCACAAGTAGGCAGAGAGGCAGGCAGAGAGAGGAGGAAGCAGGCTCTCTGCCAAGCAGAGAGCCCTATGTGGGCCTTGATCCCAGGACCCTGAGATCATGACCTGAGCCGAAGGCAGAGGCTTTAACCCATTGAGCCACCCAGGCACCCTCCAGGTGATTTTTTTAAAAAAAGATTTTATTTATTTGAGAGAGAAAGAGAGAGAGAGAGAGAGAGAGAGAGAGAGAGCACAAGATGGGGGAGGGTCAGAGGGAGAAGCAGACTCCCTGCTGAGCAGGGAGCCTGACTCCGGACTGGGTCCCAGGACTCCGGGATCATGACCTGAGCCAAAGGCAGATGCTTAACTGACTGAGCCACCCAGGTGCCCCTCTCCAGGTGATTTGAGTGGGCATCTAGGATCAAGAACCACTGTCTAAGCTTGATCATATGGACCACCTGCCACTTTGTAGGAATAGACCCCAATGCCCAGAGGTGGAAGTGAGCCAGAGGTAGTACTAGGACTCAGATGCTGCCGAATTTTCTACACAGAAGAGGCATTTGGCCGAATAAGGCCCTTGATCTTTTTATTTGTTTATTTATTTTGAAAGTTACATTTTCATCAAACTATTTTTTAAAGATTTTATTTATTTATTTGACACAGAGAGAGAGATTACAAGTAGGCAGAGAAGCAGGCAGAGAGAGGAGGAAGCAGGCTCCCTGCGGAGCAGAGAGCCTGATGCGGGCCTCGATCCCAGGACCCTGAGATCATGACCTGAGCCGAAGGCAGAGGCTTTAACCCACTGAGCCACCCAGGCGCCCTCACCAAACTATTTTTTAACCTGTTGAGGACACTGCAAGTTTGGGAAATTTCACACAGAGGTCCAGATTTCAGAACTCACTAGAACTGTCAGAGGATCTGGTGACACTTGGCTGTAGCTGAGCTGTAGCTGATGCCTTGTGACAGAACTATCCTCACCTGTCAGACCTACTGCAGTGCCTTCCGGGCATTCCCTTTGCTGGCTCCCAAGGGTGTTGGAGTTTCCAACTACCACATTCCTCCTTTGCTGTCCTTCATCTCGAAGAGTTGTGTAGTTGTCTTAGTTGTTCTAGATTGCAAACAGCTTAAGATTTTCAACCTGGGGGCAACTGTGTTCCTTAAGAAACACATGTCAGTGTCTTGGAGATCTGTTTGGTTGTCACATGGTGGGGGTGGGGATGGTTGGGAGGACAGCACTACTAGCCTCTAGTGGGTAGAGGTCAGAAAGTGTGCTAAACATCCTACAACAAACAGGACAGCTCCCGCAACTAAGACTTAACTGGCCCCAAAGGTCGGTAGTACTGAGGTTGAGAAAGTGCCTTAAGGGTAGCACGTGTGCCTCTTGCCCACCTCTGAGTCCCCAGCCTGGCTGGTGGCACATAGTAGACAGTCAATTAAATGTCAGCTGGTGGCCTGACTGATGTCAGACTGTTGGCTTTTTCCCTGCTCCCGCTGGGCTTCTGCCTAACGAGTCCTAGCTTTGCTCTGTGGGCACCATATGGCCCTGCAGTAAATGAGTGAGTCAATAGAAAGCCTGCCATATGTGAAGTAAGTGATCTTATGAATGAAATCCAGAGCAGGGACACAATTATTTCATCTGAAGAAAGAGACTAATTAAACACACAATTGCAGCAAGCACGTTTGTTGGGAGAACTGAAGGCGTTCTGCAGGAAGATGTATTGCTCATTCCTCAAAAAGGGTAATAGGGAGGAAGTCTTAATCATGCTTTTAATGATCAAAGGTATCTTTAAAATCAGTCCTTTCATTAACTGGGTGAAGAACGATACTGACCTAGTGGGACATTTCAGACCGTATAAATTATTTATAAATTGCTGCAAACGATCTGCCTGGTGTCTGACTCCCATATCTTTGCTGGAAGGGGTAGGAGGAAATTGGGTGAAGGCTCTGAGAGAGCTGATAATAAATAAAAGAAGCTGGGGTGTGTTGAATTATGGCTTCATCTGCATGTCACCCTTTTGGTGACTCCTTGGGATCAGAGTCGATGCTGGACTTAGCCTGGCTACATTGTGTCTGGCCTCGCAGCTATGTCCGGAGGTGGCAAATTTAGGGTTGGCAAATGACCAGCCATCTGGGTTTGTCTGGGATTGTCTCAGTTCTAGTACTGAAAACCCTGTGTTCTGGACAATCCCTCCCCAGGATGTGAAAAGTTCTGAATTTCAGTGATGAGTGTAGAAGATAGTGGGAAAAGCACAGAAACCACACTATGACCCAAAATATCAGGCTAAAAGGAACACTGTTTTAGTGTTAAATAGATAATGGAAGAGGTAGTCATTTACCTTCTGTAGTTGCTGTGGCTGTTTTTGCCACTGACTGCTGATGTTGGCAACCATGGGCAGTCTTTTGAAGGTGCCCTTTGTTCATCCTCGCTCATCCAAGACTCATTTTCCCCATTTATTCAGTAGAGGTAAGAGACTTGTAATGAGTGTCAAATGAGACGATGTCATCAACTGCCGACTGAAGAGCTTGGTTCAGAGCAAGCGACCAATAAATGTTAACTGGCACTACTAAAAGAATTGTGCTGTGATGATTACCGTTATTATTGCTGTTAGCATAAACCACTCAATGGGTATGATCAGGCAGGATACGACAGCACAAGTGTTTGCCCTGAACATCTTTCTTGCAAGCACCAGGTCTTCTGTGGATGCACAGAGGTGATGGGGACTTCCATTGTATGTGGCAAGGAGACATGTGGTGATTGCCTTGGACCACGCTCTCTGATGGCCTGAACTCCAGTCACCTGGGCAGGGACTTGGGCGGGTGGAGGTGGGAAATAGGGAGGAGACCAGTTGGGACCCCCAAAGACCCAAGGGTAGAGTGATGATGGACTGACTCATCCTTCTCCCCTGGGAAGTCCCTTCCATGAGTTGTGATTTTGGCGTCACGTACACTGTGAAGCTATTACCATAGTCAAGAAAATGAACATACCCTTCATGCCCACACGCTTGTGATCTCTCATTCCCTGACCTAAGGCCAGAAAGATTTTCTGTTTCCATCTGGGAGTTTGTTGCTTAACCTTTTACATCTAGACCTATGATCCATTTTCAGTTGAACTGCAAGGTGTGGATCAAGGGACATGTTTCTGGACCGTTTGTTGATAGCATTGCCTGTATAGATTTTCTCAACTTTATTCTGATCCATTGATCTCTTTGTCTATTTTGATCCCCTCAGAACACGGGACTATTGTAGCTTTATGATCAATCTCCACTGTTGTTCCTCCTTTTCAGTGTATCCGCTAATACAATATTAAACAGAAGTTATGAGTTGGCATCCTTGCCTTGTTCCTGATCTAAGGGAGAAAGGCATTCAGTTTCTTTTTTTTTTTTTTTTTTTAAAGATTTTTTTTTTTTTTTTGACACACAGAGAGAGAGAGATCAGATCACAAGGAGGCAGAGAGGCAGGCAGAGAGAGAGGAGGAAGCAGGCTCCCTGCCGAGCAGAGAGCCCGATGCGGGCCTCGATCCCAGGACCCTGGGATCATGACCTGAGCCGAAGGCAGCGGCTTTAACCCGCTGAGCCACCCAGGCGCCCTCAGTTTCTTTTTTAATCAAGGATGATGTTGGCTTTAGGGTTTATGTAGATGCCCTTTATAAAGTTCAGGAGGTTCCCTCTATTCCTAGTTCACTGAGAGTTTTTATAAAGAGTGGATATTGGATTTTGTCAAGTGCTTTTTCTGAGTCTGTTGAGAAAATCACGTGGTTTTCCTGTTTTTAATTTATTAATGTATATTGAATTATATTGATTTTTTGAATGTTCAACCAGTCTTGCATTTCAAGGGTAAATCCTACTTGGTTGCAACGTATATTATTTTTTCATATTGTTGGATTTGATTTGATAGAATTCTGTTTAGAATTTTTGCATCTATGTTCATGAGGGATATTGGTCTCTCTTTTTTTGTGATATCTGTCAGGCTTTAGTATTGATTCTGGCCTCAAAGAATGAGTTGGGAAGTATTCTCTCCTCTTCAATGTTCTGGAACACTTGTATAGTATTGGTATTATGCCTTCCTTAAATGTTTAGTAGAATTCACTAGTGAAACCATTTGGACCAGGAGTGGTTTTTTTGAGTATAGTTTAAAAAAATTGTGTTTTAAAGATTTTATTTTTAAGTGATTTCTATGCCCAACATGGGGCTTGAAATCACGATCCTGAGATCAAGAGTTGCACACTCTACCAACTGAGCCAGTCAGATGTTCCTCTCTGTGTTTAGCTTTTAAACTATAAAGTTTCTTTAATAAATAAAGGGTTATTTAGGTATTTACTACCTTTTTTTTAAGGATTTTATTTATTTATTTGAGAGAAGGAGAGAGAGAGAGCATGAAGAGGGGAGGGTCGGAGGGAGAAGCAGGCTCTCCACCAAGCAGGGAGCCCGAGGTCATAGTTCCATTTATCATTATGAAATGGTGTTCTTCACTCCTCGTGATACATTCTTTGCCTTTAAGTGCACTTTGTCTGATGTGAATATAGCCCCCCTGAGCATGGAAACTGTGAGATAAAATTTGTTTTATTATAAGACTCCAAGTTCATGATAGTTATGTAGCAACAGAAAACTAACACACAGGGTATAGAGTTCTAGGTAGAGATTTTTCTCTCTATACTTTAGAGATGTAATCCCTCTCTCTTCTTGCTTGCATTATTTCTGATAAAAAGTCGGCTGTTGCCCTTCTTTTTTTCCCCTGTGTATGTAATATGTCTTTAAAAAAAAATTCTGGATACTTTTAAGTTTTTGTGTTTTTTTTATAGATAATTTTGAGTAACTTGATTACGGTGTGTCTTGGGATCATTTCTTCATATGTTTTATGTTTAGGTGCATTGAGCTTCTTGATCTGCAAGTTTAAAATTTCCATTAAATTTGGAAAAGTTTTAGCCATGATTTCTTCAAATATTTTTTTCTGTGATCCTTGCCCTCCTGTCTTTTCTCCTTTGGGGACTCAATTACACATATTTCAGATTGCTCAAAGTTGTCCCATAGTTCACGGATACTTTATGTAAATAATTTTTTTCTCGTATTTTTATTTTGGAGAGATTTTATTGCTGTGTCTTCAAGGTTGCAAATCTTTTCTTCTGTGATGTTTAGTTTTCCATTAACCCATCGAGTGTATTTTTAATCTCAGACATTATAGTTTTAATCTTATGGCTTCAATCTTTTTTTTTTCCTTCTCCCATTGCTCTACTTAAGTTTTGAAACATATGAAATACAGTTTAATACTATTTTAACATTCTTGTCTGATAGTTCAAGTACCTGTGTCAGTTCTGGGTAAGTTTCAACTGACTAATGTTTTTCCTTATCATGGCTATTATTTTATTTTTCTGTGGTGGATTTTTTGTTTTTGTTTTTGTTTTTTTGTGTGTTTGTTTTGTTTTGTATTTTTTTCCTTGCCTGGTAATTTTTCACTGGATTCCAGAATTTGACTTTTACCTTTTTAACGCTGGATGTTTTTGTTTTCCTATGAATATTATTGAGAGTTGGCCTGGGATGTACTTATATTACTTGGAAACATTTGATCCTTTGGGTCTTGCTTTTTTTTTTTTTTTAAGATTTTATTTATTTATTTCACAGAGGGAGAGAGATCATAAGGAGGCAGAGAGGCAGGCAGAGAGAGAGAGCGGGAAGCAGGCTCCCCGCTGAGCAGAGAGCCCGATGCGGGCCTCGATCCCAGGACCCTGAGATCATGACCTGAGCTGAAAGCAGAGGCTTTAACCCACTGAGCCACCCAGGCGCCCTGGGTCTTGCTTTTAAGATCTGTCAGGTTGGACCAGAGCTGTGTTTAGTTTGGGGTTAATTATTGCCCACTACTGAAGCAGCGCTCTTGCTGAATTATGAGGTTTTCCAGTCTGATGGGACAGGAACTTTCTGGTCCTCTGAGTGCTGTGCGTTGTTTCCTTTTACCCTTTTGGGTTATTCAGTCTTCGGTCTTGGGTAGTTTCCTCACACACTGTGCTAATCTGTACTTTGTGGAATGTTTCCGAGGAGCCTCTGCAGGTCTCTAGAGTTTTCTTCCTGTACAGGTCTCTCCTTGGTGATATGTTGTCCTGTGAACAGTAGCTACTCTATCTGCCTGGACTCTCCATTCTGTCTCCTCGACTCAGGGCTTCTCCTGGGTGCTGTCTGGATTCTCCTTCTTAGTGCTGCAATCTGGAAACTCTGCCAAGGCCGCAAGCGTTTCTGACTCTCTGGGACAACTGTCTTTCATGCTCATAATCAGTCTCTTGAAAATTGTTGTTTCAAACATTTTTGTCCAGTTTTTCAGTTGTTTCAGGCAACAGGGTAAATCTGGTCCTTCTTCTTCCATCTTGATTGGAAGCAGAAGTCCAAACCTATTTTATTGATCAGTGTCTACCTACATTCTATTTGCATGCACTGTTGTGATTGCAAGAATTAGAACGTTTTGCTGTCTTCCTCTTCTTCTTCTTTTTTTTTTTTTTTTTTAAAGATTTTTACATAATCCCTACATCTGGCAGGGGGCTTGAATTTACACCCCTAGGTCCAGAGTCAAGTACTCTACAACTTAACCAGCCAGACGCCCCCTGTCTTCTCTTGTTATCTAGTCTGCTTTCCCACAATGTTTTGGTGACCTCTGTGCTTTCCCCTGAGTTCTGTGACTTAACAAATTCTATTTTTACTCACTCACTAATCTTGATTGACTTTTATCCTCTAATGCAATAGATGTCTTTCCTGACCAATACTATCTGACATACATACAATGCATTTCTTCTTCACTTTCCTATCCATCAACCAAGGAATGGCAGTATGGCCCTGCTGCCAGCGACTGAATCGTGTTCCTCTAACACCAGATATTCAAGCCCTAATCTCTTGTGTGATGGTATTTGGAGGTGGGATCTTTGGAAGATAATTAGATTTAAATGAGGTCATGAAAGTGGGACCCTTATGATGGGATTAGTGTCCCCACTCCCCCACCTCCCCACCCCCACCTTTTTTTAGTAGTACAGAGCCTAATACAGTACAGTGAACTCATGACCCTGAGCTCAAGACCTGAGCTGAGCTCAAGAGTCACAGGATTAACCAACTGAGCCACCCTGGTGCCCCAGGATTAGTGGCCTCACAGCAAGAGCTCCCTCCCTCCAGATGCTCACACTGAGGAAGGGCTGTATGAGGACATACTGAGAAGGTGGCTGTCTACAGGTCTGGAAGAGCTCTTACAAACCAAACCCTGCTTGGCCTTGGTCTTGGACCTTCCGGGCTCCAGAACCATGAGAAAATGAAGTTTTGTTGGGTAATCCACCCAGTCTATGGTGTTCTGTTATGGTCACCCAAGTAGACTAACAGACCTGCCATCTTTATGCAAACATTGGCGCTCTCTCTTCCAGTCTTCTTTCTCAGGCTGCCATCTTGGGGTCTTTTTTTTTCCCATTCAAGCTATTTTATAACCTGTATTCTAGTCTGTTTCTTCCTCTCCTTCCCTTTTAACCCTAGATTATTCTAGACTAAGCCTTCCTGGTCTGTAACAGCCTTTGTCTTTCTGGCCCTCTATTCTACACATGATGCCATGGTATTTCTATAAAGCATGGTTCTGTTCATGGCACACCTCTTTTCATACACCTTCAGTGACTCCCAGTGTCCTCAGAAATGGTGTTCAAAGTTTTGAGTTCCTTCCTCCAGAATGCTGTTTTTAATTTGCCAACTGGATGGATATAGTTTCTTCCCCCCCCACCCAAAGATTTTATTTGTCAGAGAGAGAGAGAGAGAACGAGAGAACAAGCAGGGAGAGCGTCAGGCAGAAGGAGAAGCAGACTCCTCGTTGAGCAAGGAGCCTGATGTGGGATTCGATCCCAGGACCCTGGGATCATGATCTAAGCCAAAGGCAGACGCTTAACTGACTATTCCACCCAGGTGTCCCCCATAGGGGGCTTCTTTTCCTCTGCAGTCACCGCACATACCACTTTCTTCCTGCTAATTAGCTGTGAACTGCTGTCTCCTTACTAGCCTACAAACTCCCTGATAGTGCACCAGGATCAGGACACCTCCCACAGCTTTGCACATATTAGGTGCTCACCAAATGCCTGCATCACAGTTTCCATGACCTTGAGTTCACGGTCTAGATTTTAGAATGACATTAAAAGAAATGTTTAGGGGTGCCCCGGTGGTGCAGTTGGTTGAGTGTTCAGCTCTTGGTTTCACCTCCAGTCACGATCTTGGGGTCCTGAGATTGAGCCCTGTGCTGGCTCCATGCTGAGCGTGGAAATTCTCCCTATCCCTCTGTCCCTCCTGCTCATGCTGTCTCTCTCTCTAAAATAAACAGAGTCCTTAAAAAAAACCCAAAAGAAATATTTAGAAAAGTGTGGAAAACCACCATAACATCCCTACCTTAACACAACTTATTTTTGCTCTTTACCTCTCAGACTGTGTCTGCATTTTCAGAGCTATATTCACAGTGAACGTACAAATCAAAGTTGTTTTTTTAAGGCATACTACCTTTCATATTTCTCCCTGTATATAGCTTTACAATTTTAAGTAACTATAACATTCCATTAGGTAGAAGTACCATAATTTACTCGATTATATTAAGATCTATTGGATTCAAACCTGTAGAAATGTAACCTGACATCAGCCCCCCCCCCCCGTTTTAAAAGATTTTATTTCTTTAATTGACAGAGAGCACAAGCAGGCAGAGCTGCAGGCAGAGGGAGAGGGAGAAGCAGACTTCACGCTGAGCAGAGGGCCCAATGTGGGCCTCCATCCCAGAACCTTGAGATCATGACCTGAGCTGAAGGCAGATGCTTGACCAATTGAGCCACCCAGGCATCCTCAGGTTTCCTCTTGTTCAGAGGATCTGACTCGGTTTTGGCTCCCGCCTGGTCCTCCAATTAATATAGCTTAGCCCCTTCTCTGGTTTCCATATAGGCAGACAAAGCACTTTTTGGCCTTGTTTACTAAAGATCTAAGGGCCTAGGCAGGGATCACATTGTACAGTGAGAGCCTTTACTCGAAAAATCTTCATTCACCCTATCTCTTCTCTATGGAGAACCTCCACTCCACCCCTGACTCTGCCCCATCCCACACCCAGTGTCTAGCCTTCTTTCTTATTTTCCCTAGAAGTGCAAATTTCTGATTGTGTTACTCAGAGCAGGTCACTTTGCCCCAGTAACTTCTTTCAGGGAGTAGAACCAAACTCAGTAAAACAGTCCTCCAGGTATAGGACTCACCCTCCTCAGTGGATACAAAGCATAGGGGGTTATAAATAACATTCCTCAAACCACTCTCCTCCCCAGGCTATATAAGGGCTGGAAAGAAAAGTGGCGAGCACAGCATGGGGCTTGCTATGGGCTCCCTACCTCTCTTTTGGGGTGAAACTTAGTCTGAGTCTCCCTGGGATGCCCTGTGCAGGAGTACCAGTGGTGCTCAACCCAGCCTCAGGTCTGTCAAGGTGGGGTGCTGACTCATCTCTGAAGGTGTTGGCGGGGCTTGGCTTTTGGCATACGGGCAGGGGAAATGTGCATGCATGGATGCTTTCCTGGCAGTGCATAAACTTGGACTAGGATTCATGTTGCCACGATATTGCCAAGGCAAGTGCGTCTCTCACCTCAGGGAAGCTGAGATGCCTGCTGGTCTTGGAGGGGCAACTGCTGTAGGCTGACTGTACCCCTCTTCTTTATTTCTATCTTCTGGAGAAACCGGTGTCTTCATGGTGCTGGCCCCCTACTTTCCATGGCCAGTTATTGGGATGCTCTGGGTTGAAGGAACACGAGACCAGATGGGCCTCAGCAAGAGGGGTTTATGGCTCACCTTGCTGGGAAGGGTTCTGTGACAGTGCGTGGAGTTGGTAAAAGAACTACAGCAACTGGGTTCTGGGCTGAAATTTTACTCAAACCAGCTACAGCTTGCTTTATCTCCAGTATGTCCCCATTTTTTCTCATGCGTGGTAAATTTTCTCCAACTGAAAACAGACCCCTTTCTCCATGTTGCAGGGTGGGGAGCCAATGGGCCTCACCTCCCACCCTCTGTGTTCTTCCAGCATCAGTATCTTTGGCTCCAGATTGGTCTCAGGGGGTGACTTTTCTGTTCAGCCTTTCCTGTTTCTCTGGACCAATCCCACCCTGGAGTATTGGATACCCTGCTAGGTCTAAGCCTCAGAGGTAGTGGTAGATAGCAGAAGAGGAGAGATTAGAAAGCTTGTATGTCCGAGAAACAATCCTGTGCTATGGCAGCTGGGGGGCCCACTCCTTTCTGCATCCAGGCAATGGCTGCCCATACTGGTGACTCAGTTTTGAACTGAGGTCTCTTTAGACTCTGCACCTGATTCCAGATCATTGAATTTCACTTAGCCTTGCTTTAGCTCAGGTGTGATTCTAAGCATTTTGAAACTCTCTTCTAGAAATCATATTGAAGTGAATGTGATTGTGTGATCCATCACACAGTTACAAACAAGCACCTTTCTACTCCCTCATATAAAGGTCTTAAATCTCTAGGTATACATTTCATACAATGCCTGTGTGTGTGATCAAACATGTACGATTTGAACTACTTGTGGGAAGAGCAGTCTTTACTAGAAAAACATCTGAATCCTAACTTTATAAATAATTCAAGTTCCCAAGTTACTGATTAGGGTGCTAACTACCAATAAATGATACCACTGTGGGTGGTTTAGGTAGAAATGACTCACTGGGAGATCTAGCTAGCCCACAGAATGGCCAGGATGGCTGAAGAGACCGTCTTGAGCCTGTATTCCAGGAATGACTTCCAAAACCACACTGTAGAACTCAGCCACCACGGGAGCTGCTGCCTCTCCGTGGTCAGAGAGCTACTGAACAGGGGCGCCACCTGCCGCAGCTCCTGGCCCAGAACTGCACCATCTCTGCTAGGATCTGTCAGCAGGATGGATGCGTTGCACCTCTCTCTCCCCATGTAACCCCTTCCCAAGTCAAAGCTTCCTACAAGCACCTTTTCTTCCATGCAACTTAGTTCTCAAGATCTCACGCAAGCACATGTGACTGTGGGACCTGAATCACACCTGGATCTCCAGCTGCCAGGAAATTTGGGAAAACCCTTGTATGAGCTTCCTACAAGCCGACCTCTGGGCAGCATAAAGGGTTTGGAGGTTGGAACAGATGTTGAATGAAGCATCTTTTTTGTTTGGATTCCCCATCAGGCCTCCTATAGAGAAGGTGCTCAATGAATGTTGGTTCCGATGTGTGTGTGTGTGTGCGCATACGTGGGCGTGCCCGCGCTACAGGCTGAATATTTGTGTCTGCCCAGAATTCATACTTTAAATGCTATTGCCCAGTGTGATGGTATCTGGACGGGGGCCTTTGGGAGTTGACTCGGTCATCAGGGTGGACCCACGTACATGGCCTAAGTGCCTTATAAAAAAGACCTGGAGGCTTCTTGGCTCCTTCTACCACGTGAGGCCACAGTGAGAAGATGGTCATTTATGAACCACAGACCAGGCTCTCACCACACGTAGGATCTTCCAGCACCTTGGTCTTGGACTTGGTGGTAACTTGTGGCCACCCAGCGCGTGGTATTTTTGTGATAGCAGCCTGAATGGAGTGAGACGGTGTGTGAATGATAACAGGAAGTGCTGACCAGGAGTCAGCCGATCCGCATTCTGAGTAAGCTCCCTTCCCTAACTGGGCAGCCCCTGTCTGTCAGGTTATGGGATTTGACTCAAGGGTCTTGAAGGTCCCTTCCACTTTGAATGGTCCATGATCCTCTGAATTTTTTCATGATAATTGAAACCCATTGAAGGAAATAGGTGAAGTCAGTAGAAAAAGCTTTGGTTTTTGATTTGTTGATGCCTGCCTATTTCCCTAAAAGGATGTGAGGAAATGAGTGATCTTGAGGTATTTTCACACTATGCACACCCAAGGCACGTCTTTACCTCAGGGAGAATGGCTGTTCTTTTGAAAACATAAACTTGTTAGTGCCATAGAAAAGCCAGGGAAATTCCTTTCCTGTCGCTGCTGTCTCCTGTCACAGAACAGCTCTGGTTTTGGGGATCAGAACGTCTTGTGCCTGTAAGCTGGATAAAATATGTAAAGAAAATAAGACTTAGGGGCATGGTGCAGCATGTGCCTCAAGTGATCTCACTGTAGAAATTTAATTTTGTTTCTAGTTATTTGGGGTTATAGATAGGATTATATCTCTCAGGCAGAGAAAGCCATTAATCAAGAAAGGGGCCTCTTAATCCTTCTCCCGATTTTAATGAGGCCCTGTAAAATGCCTTCCGATGGCAAATGGCAAGTATCAACTGGGTGTGATTAGCAGGCATCCGCGGCTGCGTGGCCAGGGTACTGTGTACCCTGTTATTCACCAGCATAATCCCATCTGCCTGTCCTCGGGGCAGAAATGGGCAGAGGCTTTGTGCTTTCCCTCAAACGACAGGTGGACGAGTGAGGACCGGGGCAGGGTGTCTGGGATAGTTCTTAACTTAGGTATCAGCCTCGGAATGGTAGAGTAGTCCCCAAAGAGAATTTCCACGGTGTGTATTATATGCCAGGAACAGAGCTTCACTGTCCGCATATGGGTAGGTCCCTCTTTGGTTGAGGTCAGAACTACAAACCTGCTAGAGTGGCCGGCGAGAACCAGTCTCCCTCTTCCCTTCCCTCCCCCCCACCCCCCGCCATGTGCCAGGAGCTGCACTAGTCGCTGGGGAGAGGGCAGTGCCTAAGATGCAGTTCCTATCTGCGAGGAGCCCAAAGAAGAAGAGTGACAGAAGAGTGACACAGCCTTAAGATCTCGGTTCAAGAGTAAGTGCTTACTTAGCTCCCACATCTGGGAGTTGGCTGGAAGTTGATTGATCTAGGCTGAGCACACATGTCCTCCTCCTGACATGAGGAGCAGTGCACCAGGGTAAGCAGAAACAGGCCAGGCTTCTTAAGGCCCAGGCTTAGACGGGGGCATGCTGTCACTTCTACCTCATTCTATTGATGAAAGCAAGTCACATGATTCAGCTTTCAGAAATCAAAGGGTGAGCAAATATGCTTTGCCTTGATGGGGAAGATTCCAAAGTTGTATGACAAACGGTGTTGACACAGGGTGGGGTAAAAAAACGGGACAAAAATGCAATCAATCAGGATGAACCAGTTGGAGCGATAAAACATTCGTCTAAGCGCACTTTCTGTGGCAAGTATCCGAAACACTGTGCACGCAAGCCCGGGCTCACGTAGCTGGCGGGCTCAGGAGCTGACTGCCCGGCTGGGTCCAGAGGCTCAGATGGTGTTGTCAGGGCTCTGTCTTTCATCCTCTTGGCCTGGCTTTCGGCTGTGTTGGCTTCATCTTGCAGATGGCGTCTTTAATGCAGTTGGATAACATGACTGCAGCAGCTCCGGGCTGTGTCGTCTTCCCGGCTCTCCTGCCCCTGGAGGAAGAGAGACACCTCTCCCACCAGCGAGTCTGTACCGAAGTCTTAGAGAAGGCTTTGATTGGACCGCGTTAGGCCGCATGTTCATTTCTGAGCCGGTTATGCCACCAAGAGACATAGAGCATTCTGATTGGCTAGTCTGTGTCACGTGTCCAGCTCTGCGTTCAGGTGACTCAGGGACCTGCAATAGGCAAGCCAGGTGCACATAAAGTGGGGAAAGGTAGTTCTCTCAAAAGAACAGCAGGGTGTTTTCACCAGATGGCAGAGGAAGAGGTGCTGAGCACAAGAGAGTACCAGATGTCACTAACGGAATGAAATAACCGTACTATTATTTACTGATGGCAGACACGTCCCATTGCAATTAGTGGTGTTTAGGAACAGCACGAGGGCCAGTGATGTGTTTGGGCAATAGGTCATCACCAGGAAAGGGCACTGGTCTGGCAGGCAAAAGACAGGGGTTTATGACCCCGCTCCACGACCTGGTTAGGGTTAACAACGGACTGTGCCAGCCACGTAGGTCACTAGGTGATCTGTAAGGTCCGTTCCTGCGCCTGTGCTTTGTGACTCTGTCATTGACCTTGATCATAGGATGGGCTGGAACATCTCAAGGGTGACTTCCTCACCTGAGCCACGTGGATAGAGATCAGGCATGGAGCTGCCGAAGTAGAAGGTGGTACCCGTAATAGGGCCCAGCATTAGTGCCCCTTCGGATGTAGCTTTTTGGCTTTTAGAAGAGGCAGTGGGCTTTGGTGGGGGACCATTTTTGTTTTTAAAGTAGGCTCCATACCCAGCATGGTGCCCAAAGCAGGGCTTGAATTCACGACCCTGGGATCAAGACCTGAGCTGAGATCAAGAGTCGGAAGCTTCACTGAGTGAGCCACCCAGGGCTCCCTGCTTTAGCTCTAAGTTGTATTGAGTGCCACAGTCAGTGTGTCTGGCACGGGGCAGGGGGATTGCATTGTGAGTTCAGAAGCCAAATGTGGCATGTGCTTTCAAGTCCAGGGTTTCAGGCTTAGATGGTCACTTTGCCTCTTCGAGTCTCAGTCTCCTCATCTGTACAACGGGGCTAATACCTATTTTGGTTACCTCCCAGGAGAGTTATTAGGGTCAGTTTATAGAAAAGCAAATGTATGGCAGTATTTTGTAAAGGCATCATATTCCTGCAGAGGATTATGTTAGGATAATTATCTAATCGAGAGCAGTGATTTCATCTGTTGCTTAGTGACATTCAGGATTGCCAGAAAACACCCACCAAATGACTGACATGGGCGGACTGGGGTACAGAGAAGTAGTGTGACATAGGCCACATGGCATGTCCCGGAGTGGACTCATGATCTCAGATCTGTGATCCTTACCTGGAGCCCCTTTAGTGGATTAGGCCCCCGAGTGGCATTAGAAGGCATTCCTGGCATCTCTTGGGCAGAGCCCACCTCAGCCCCTCTGGGAGGAGTGTGCGATGAGGGAGGAGGGGCCGTGATAAGATGATGATTCTTTCCTAGGACTTCTCTGCCCTCAGCCTCCTACCTACTTTTTACATCTTGCATGATATTTCCTTTTCTCCTTCTGCCTTTTGTTAAAATCCTGAAGGTCGGGCTCTTTAAATAGCAGCTCTGACCCACAGGAGGGCGAGACACAACCGCGTCTGCCTCCTCAGGGCGCATTGGCCAGACTAAGTTTACCAGGGCCACTTGTGTCCTTGAGCGGAAGCTTCTGCCTGCAGGTGGGTGGGAGGGCTGGGGGGCAGGACAGGGACGCGGGGCCCTCTCGGGTCAGGCTGGAAGAAGCAGCCCTGGGATACAGAACTTGCATTCTACCTCTTTCCATGAGGGAGTTAGAAGGGTTTCCACCAGCTTTCATGAGGGACTTGGAGGAGTTACGGTAAAAACACATATGTGGGTAGACAGGGGCATGTAAATTAAAGGAAAAAAAAACAACTATGTGGATAAGGAGAGAGAGTAGAGAAACATAAATTAAGTGATTACTTGTGATTGAGGTCTAAATTTGGCCCTGAACTTCCTGGTAGACGGGACAAAGACAGAAATATGATGGGTTTCTGATGGGCCTCTTCATGGAAAGAAATGAAATGTTCAGAGAAGGCATCTTTTCCCCTCTGGCACAAAGAGGGAGGAGGATTTTATCACCTGGGTCCTTATGTAAAGGATACTGAGTAACAGAAGTGCAGCACGTATGTGCCCTTGATCTTGAGCTCATTAGCAGGTACCTCATGAACTGATGCATTTGGGGGGTTTGTTGTTTTAGTATCTATTTCTGCATAGACCGTAGGCTCTTTGTAGACAGTAGTCTGGTTTAGCTTGTTGATTGCTGGGTCTCTGCATGGGACATAGGTCTCCAAGTGTGTCATTAGGATTTTATAAGTAGTATTTTGGGGAAAATCAAGTATTTTGTGAGTAAGTAGAGGGACGTCCAAGCCAGAACTGTGTGGTCAGTGCAAGGGAGATGATGGCTTCCTGGGTAAGAGCCACATCTTAGGGGAGACCTGAAGGACTACTAGGGGTTAGGTGAAAGGGCGGGGGGTGGGGAGTTGGTCAGGAAGAGAGAATAGCAGATGTGCAGACCTGAGAGAGATTGCCACTGGTAAGAGGTCAGTCGTGGGCTCTGCGTAGAGACGGCATGGAGTGTGGGGAAGGGGAAGGTTGGGGAGATAAGCAGGGGCCTTTAAACAGCAGACAGGAGGAGGGCTCTTCCGTTTGGACCACGGGGAGCCCCTGAGTGCTGGGACATGATCACTTGGCTGCGTGTCCCTCCAGATGTCCTGTTCTGGCCTCTCAAAGCTCAGAATGAGGGTCAGGATGCAGGCGCCTCAGGACTGAGACCCCTGGTGAGAGCCTCATGCACATGTGGCCCGACTGCCGGCTCCACGAGGACAGGTCCCCCTGGTGTGCTCCCCACACGTCGTAACTGGACACAGAGCCTGGTGGCATTCGGCTCCGCCGCCCGGGGTCTGATCCAGTTGGGCGCATTCAGCAGAGTCAGCAGATGAAAACCAAAATATTCCCTTTATTCCTGTGCGAAGGTGGTGTTTGCAGGTGTGGCTTGGGCTGATTTCAGGGACAGGCAGCCCTGGTGTCAACGAGTGGGGGGCAGGCCCCTTAGAGACTGTCGCATGGAGGGGCCTGAGCAGACGACGAAGGAAGGGGCTGGACTGTGCACGGCCTGTTTCTCTCTCCAAAGTCACAGATCAGGCCCATCTTTTCCTATGGGGAAGCGGGAGGAGGTGTGGGAGAGTTTGCTCCCGGACCACCTTCCACCGGGCAGGAGATGCCAGAAGTAGGAAAAGTGCTACCCGAACACAGACGTGGTCCCGACGCATAGTAGGCGCTCAGTAAACTCTTATTGAAATCTGGATGGGGAGCTGTATGCATTGCAGGTTGGAAACAGTCTTGTTCTTGACCGACCTGATTCCCAGGAGGCGGTCTTGCCCTCTGTGTTGACAGCTCCCGCCACCTGTAGATCAGTGCTCACTAAACATTCTTTCCCTGAGGAAGGCCATCCGCCCTCCACCCCGGGCTCTGGAGCTCTTTGCTCCTGGTCCTTACGCCCCCTGGGCTCCCCTGTCCAGCCCGCCTTCTTCTTCTTCTTCTTTTTTTTTTTAATTTAAAAAATTTTTTTATTATTTGCCCCAGGGGTACAGGTCTGTGAATCATCAGGCTTACACCTTTCACAGCATTCACCAAAGCACAAATCCTCCCCAATGTCCATAACCCAGCCACCCTATCCCTTCCCTCCCACCCCCCAGTAACCCTGAGTTTGTTTTGTGAGATTAAGAGTCTCTTATGGTTTGTCTCCTTCCTGGTCACATGTTGTTTCATGTTTTCCCTCCCTACCCCCCACAACCCCCCTCCACCCCTCAAGTTCCTCATATCAGAGAGATCATATGATAATTGTCTTTCTCTGATTGACTTATTTCGCTTAGCATAATACCCTCTAGTTCCATCCACGTCATTGCAGACGGCAAGATTTTGTTTCTTTTGATGGCTGCATAGTATTCCATTATATATATATATACATCCAGCCCGCCTTCTTGGATTGCCATCTCTGCGCAGCCGTTGGCCCGATGTGACCCACGAGTCACCTGCCGTGCCATCGCATAGGTGTTTGTGCGTGTGCGTGCTGATGGCTGTCAGCTGTCCAAGCTGGGCCTAGGGATCCACGTGGGCCTGATAGGGAGGGGAGTTAAGCCAGCTCAGGTTTGGGGGGCTGGAAAAGATCCCATGGCCTGTGGATTTGCAGAAGGAGGGAGTGGACTCATCAATATTCATGTCCTTGCATTAATTCCTGAATTGAAATCCCTAACCCAAATCCAAAGTTTTCCTTTCCAGTCTCTCCAAAGCAGGAAGTTGAGAAGAGAAGAAAACCCATAAATCAATAAATAAGGACTAAGCCTTGGGGTGTGAGTGTGAAAGCTCTTGGGGCAGGAAGTGCCAGCTCAGGGGAGGGTCCAGGTCAGAGGCCCGCCGCTTGGAGCTGAGCAGCCCTGGTCTCCATGGTCGTAGCCGGACAGGCCTGCCCCCTCTGAGGAGGGGTGGGACGGCTCTGGTGAGGGGCTCTCATGCCGCCTTCCCTGCTGATCGGTGAGAGGGAGAGGAGAGGGGCTGGGGATGGGGCGGATTCTCCCCACTTCAGGATTGTAGAATGTGAGTGCGTTTGTTGCCTGTTGCTGCAGTGAATGATCCCAGCCTAGAGGCTTCGAGCAAATTTATTCTCATGCTTTCCTGGAGGCCAGAAGTCCTAGTATCCAAGTGTGGGCAGGGCCGTATTCCTTGCAGAGGCTCTAGGAGAGACTCTGCCTCCTTACCTTTCCCAGCGTCTAGGGGCCGCCTGCGTTCCTAGGCTCGTCACCCCTTCCTGTAGCACACTGCTTTCTCCTTAGTGGCTCTCCTGCCTCCTTTTTTTTTAATTAAAATTTTATTTATTTATTTGACAGAGAGCACAAGCAGGAAAGGGAGAGGGAGAAGCAGGCCCTTCGCTGCAGGGAGCCTGATGTGGGGCTTGATCCCAGGACCCAAGCCGAAAGCAGCCACTCAACCAAATGAAGCACCCAGGTGCCCCTCCTGGCTCCTTAAGAGGATCCTTGGGGATACCTCAGGCCCATCTGGACAGATGTCCCCACCTCAGGATCCTTAATCACATCCTCAAAGTTCCTTTTGCCGTGGAAGGCCACACTAGTCATGGGTTCTGGGGAGGAGGACATAGACATCTTGGGGGGGGGTGCTTTCTTTGGCCCGCCACTGGGGGCATCTGGCTCAGTGTTCTCCGGCCGAGGAGGACATGGACATCTTTGGGGGGCGGCTTTCTTTGGCCCGCCACTGGGGGCATCTGGCTCAGTGTTCTCCGGCCGAGGAGGACATGGACATCTTTGGGGGGGGGGGCTTTCTCTGGCCCGCCACTGGGGGCATCTGGCTCAGTGTTCTCCGGCCGAGGAGGACATGGACATCTTTGGGGGGCGGCTTTCTTTGGCCCGCCACTGGGGGCATCTGGCTCACTGTTCTCCGGCCAAGGAGGACATGGACATCTTTGGGGGGGGGCTTTCTTTGGCCCGCCACTGGGGGCATCTGGCTCAGTGTTCTCCGGCCGACTGCTCCATGGGTCCCAGCACTCTGGGGAGGCTCCCAGGGTGGGGCAGGAGGGGCCAGCCCTGATTCCCAGACACCTTCTGTCATGAGAAGCTGTATTTTTCCCTCTGGTATCTGGCTTTGGTCTGCTCTTGGTTGAAGGAGGCCCAGAGAAGGAAGGTGATTCACCCGATAATGAACAGTTAAAAAATGGTGGTGGACTTAGTGCTAAACTCTGGTCCCCTGACGCCCAGGCAAGTGTCCTTTCTACTGGTCTCTCGGATGAAACAGTCACTGACTGAAAAAGGGATGTGTGTGTGTGTCCTCCTTTATTGGCACAGTGATCCTGAGTGAAAAGCAGAGGGGCGCTGTTTTTTTGTGGTGGCCTTTTGTTTTGTCCTGCCTCCATTTATAGTGAGAAAGGCCCTGTTTGGTGACCGCAGGTGGAGTCCCTGGAATGTCACCAGGGAGACTTCTGAACCTGGCTGAGGCCTTCTGTCAGGCCCCCCTTCCCATCCTCCGCCCTCTCCCGCGATGCCCCCCTGTCCCCGATCTGGCTCTGGCTCATTGAAATTGGTGGCGAGTCCGACCCTCAGCTGCATCCCCGCTCTGGGGCTTCGGGGCCACGGAGTGTCACGAAATTAACTGTGAAGATGTTCTGCGTGCGCTGGGAGGCGGGGATGCTGGGGACATGGCGGGACGCGGGAGCTGTCATTCGCTCCTCTGGCCCCTGCTCAGAGCTGCTGCCCCGAGTACCTGGAGATGCAATAATCAGTCGGGCGAGCCCTGCCTCCCCCAGCCTGGGCCAGGCCCAGACACACGGTCCAAGGGACCAGCAGCCAGACAGATTTGCGAAATGGAACAATTAAATCTAAAGCGAGCTGTCTGAACTGATTTTTCCCCTTCATCCTCAGCCAGTTCTGCAAACCCTTTCCCAGCATTGTCTTCATTAGCGGCCAGGACAGCCGGGACAGGGCTCAAATGTCTGGCTCCAAATGGTCCTCTGTGCCCGAAACGCAGGCTTCTGTTACACTCGCCACCTGCCTGCCCGGCTTCGATGTCCCTGTCCTGGCTTCCCTGATGTGAACGCTCTGGGGCAATGCCGTGTGGTTTCAGGGGCTGGGTGGCTGTGCCCGGCCACACAGCTGCGCAGCACCCAACTCCTGGGGGCAGGGTTTACTTGGAGCCCGATGGGAATGGTGCCCCCTTTTCGGGCTCCCCTCAGGCCAGAAAGGAGGGATCATTCATGGGGTTGGTGCTTATGTTCTGGCTCGTGTGTGTCTGGGGCTCAGTGCTGATGTGGTGGAAGAAGGAAGGGCTTTCCTTGCCACCAGATGAAAAAGGCCCATTTCACTGCTCACTTTCTATCGGACCTGATAAAGGGACACAGCGTTGGTGCTCCTCTTGTCAAGGGGTTTACATGTCTCTGGGCTGAAAGCCCAGGGGCTCTGGGGGACATTCTGATGTCTTAGATCCCATGTCAGTGCTCAGGATGGGGAAACTGAGGCTCAGAGAGGCAAGAGCAGGGCTCCCAAGCACAGTGTGGAGGGAGATGGGTCAAGACTAGCTTCTTTGTTGTTCCGGGAGACCCTGGGCACAGAGCTCACTGGTGCCACTGTTTGTTGGTTAACTGAATTAATGGGAGTAAGAGTGGAGTATCGAAGAAGAAATGGTGACTAGACCCTCAGCCAGGGTCATGTTTTCATCTCTACATTCCCGGAGCGCAGAAGAGCTGGGTATGCAGTAGGTACCGAATAAGAATGCATTAAAAGGGGGCCCCTGGGTGGCTCAGTCAGTTCACCGTCTACGCCTTTGGCCCAGATCATGATCCTGGGGTCCTGGGATCAAGCCCCCCATGTTGGGTTCCCTGCTCAGAAGGGAGTCTGCCTCTGCCCCTCCCCCTGCCCATGCTCTCGCTTGCTCTTTCCATTTCTCTCAAATGAATATATAAAAACATCTTTAAAAATGCATTAAAAACCATGTAATTGGGAGCAAGATGGCTGGGTCTTGAGACGAAGATCTCCCCCATCTAGTAGTTTTTTGGGGTAAGTAAAGGGAGCTGTTCTCACTGGGACTTTGGCTACCTGCGGGGAATTCCAGAGGGAGGCACGTTCTTCAGCATTGGGGCGGTTGTCAGGAAAGCTGGGCTCTGGTCCCCATGGGGTGTTGATGGCCGAGTCACTTCTCTTCTCTGGGCCTAGGTCTCCCCTTTAGTAATAGGAGGTGCTCGGGCCGAGTGGTCCCCTGGCCCCGCCCAGCTCCAGTATCTCGAGAAAGCCCAGGGAATTCTGATGTAGCCAAGACCCGGCGTGCACGAGGCTGAGCTGCTGGCTTCGTGTGCTCATGACCTGGGAGATACAGAGAGTGTCTTCTTCCCAAACACTTCCAGGCAGTAGAGTCTGGAGCAACCTGGGTCTCAGGGTCAGGAATCTGGAGGGAAAGTGAAGTCAGGCCCTGGTCTTTGGAGTAGTGAGGGACCAGCCCTTTAGCTGCCCAAGGAAGGAGGGCCTCTGGGAGGAGGCAGGACCAAGCCATCAACCGGACCCTGATAGTCCTGAGGCCAGTGACACCCCAGCTCCAAGTGGGGCTTGTTACTGACCTTGGGACACCATGTGACAGAGTTGCCATTTCAAATGCCATTACTGCTGGTCCTATGGCAGGGGGCACTCCTGGGGAGATAGGCTGGGCCCTAGAGGGTATGAATGGGCTGTCTAGTGTTGACCACGGCCCTTAGAAGGGCTTTAGTTTCTTGGTATTACTGAATGACCCAAACTGCTCTGTGAGAGCCGAAGGAAGATAGTCCCTGGTGCCTCAGCGTTTGTTCCTGGAATTGCTGAGTGACCCAAACGATCTGCCGTTGAACCAGGTCATGTGCAATTACTCTTATCCCTTCCCCAGCAATCTTAGGGTCGGTTTTTCTCCTTTAATTCATTCTTTGGCCATATTTCAACATTTGTCATGTTAGAACTTATCCAGGCTCTCTTAATAGTATTATCTCAATAGCTGCTAATGCCAGCATTTAATTATTGTAGTTATATACAGATGTACAAACACATGTGTATGGAAGGCAGCCATGCTCACCACTATACCACCAACGCAGGTCGAATACATGTATATGTACACCAAAGAAAAATACGCAAGCTCTCGATGCTCACGTGGATTTCTGGAGCCCTACAGGCCAGGGCTTTGAAGAAGCTCAGCTAATCTTCAGTGAGGCTGCACGTCGTTGCCCAAGTGCCCAGCATAGCAATTCACTGAGAAATCCAGAGTCCTTTGTTCCTTCCTTGCACACGTGATTCACCACCCAGCCCCGCTGTTTTCCACCGTCCAAGTGCTCTGGATTCCTGTGCACCATCTCTTGTTCTTTATGGTTTTCTGGGCCATTGGCCCCTGCTCTCTGATTCAGCCACATCTCTGATGCTTCCCTCTGGTCTCCACGGCTTCCTTGAAGGTTCCTTGAAGAGGCTGGGCTCCTTCCTTTTTGTCTGCTTCCCTCTGCTTAGAACAGCCTTCTACATACATCTCTAGAACCCCTGAGTATTTCTATGACCAAAGTGGATTATTTTAACCGATTCCTCTGGATTCAGCCTAGACATGTTTCTCCTGCTGCCTTTTATGTTCCCTCATGTTGCTATGTGGTCTTCATTATAATACCTTTTGTGCCTTCATAGGATTCTGTCAGCTGGCGTAACATCACATGTTACTGGGCAGAAAATGTATGTCGTCCGTTCCACCAGTATGGGTAGTGCTGCATAACATTTTCTTGATCTTTGGGGGCACTGTAGGGTAGTCATTAAGGAGACTGGCTCTGGATTTGGCTCCTGGTTCTACAGCTATATAAAAAGTTGTCAAAGTCTTAGTGCCTCAGTGTTATCATCTATAAAATGGGCATAAAATAGTATCCATCTCATAGGGTTATGAGAATTTAAGGAGAAAATGCAAATATAAAGTGTTTAGAATAGCATCTGGCTCAGTTACTATAACCTATTATTTTCTTTCTTATTGTGGTTTTGATTTGCTCCTTACAGATATATTCCCAGAAGTAAGATTATTGGATCAAAGGTTAGACAGTTTTTATGGCTCTTGAAATGTTTTGACAAATTGCTTTGGAAAAAATTACACCTCTTTCACTCACATCAGCAATGCCCAAGCAACAGCTGGTTGCTTTCTCCTGTCTACACCATAATTCAAAGTGCAGATCTTAGAAGACAAAGACCGTGACGGATTCCATGTTTGCGCTTTTGGCCCCTCTACCTGCTTGCTTCCACCCAGCTCAGTCCTTGGCTACTAGCCCCAAGGGTTCTCTCTTGCCTTGACTGTGCCCTGTGCAACTTCGCACTGCATTTTTCTGTAATTGTTTGGTGCTCTAATGATTTATTGAGATACTAATTTATGTTTTGCTCTCACTCATTACGCTCATTCCCTCCCCAATTCAAGATGGCAGCCAAGCTTTTTCTCTCCCATTAGTGGGTTTGTGTTGCAAGGCATTGTGGGACCCATGTACGACATGGGGGTGGCCAGGGAAAGAGCAAGGAGATGGTGGGCACTAACATGACCACTGAGGCTGCTGGTCAGGATTCAAGCTTCAGCTGATGAAGCATTCATGGATGGGACCAGGTGGGCAGGTGGTAATGTGGAGTCAGGTGGAGCTGCCTTGGGGACCTGGGAGGGCAGGGACTTTATCTGTCTCATTCCCTGTTGGATTCTGAGCACTTAGCCTAGTGGTAAATATCTCAAAATACTTGTTGAATGAATGGATATATATTGAAGGCAAGATCTCTGTGGGTGCCTGTGAGCCTGAAGCCAGCGTCCTGGTCAAAGGCCCTGGGCCTGCTTAGGAGAGAGCGGGGAACCAGACAGATTTCAGAGTAGAGGTCAGAGTAGAAACCCAGGCGAAGAGTTACGTACCATCATGGGAAGAGGGGATGGTGGGATTTGGGGCCTAGAGCGGTCCTGTCTGCTCCTGGCTCCAGCAGGCTTGTAAGCTGTCATTCCAGGCCATGCGGAATGGTAGCCTGAAGTCACCCGCAGTCATGGTCATGGTACTTCTGGCCTTCACCCTCAGTATGAGTCGTAGTGGCATGACTGGAGAAGGCAAAGGCCCCAAGGCCATCAGTCGGGACCAGTAGCTGTCGTGGGCATGACTGTTGCCCCGACAAGCTTGGGTGAGTAAGAAATGCCCGGGTACCTCTTCAAAACCGTACTGGCTTTCACTCCAAGCTCTTCATCCTGCCAGGCTGGTGATGTCTTCTGATCTGATCGCATCTCCTTCCCCTGGCCCGGGGTGTGTGCAGGTCTCAGAGGTCTTGTCCGGAGCGGAAGCTTCTGTGGCATCTACAACTGCCCCTGCTTGGCCTCAGGAGTCCGGGTGCCCCAGGCCGCCCCCGGGGGACTTCCACCATCCCCTCCTCCAGAGGGCTGCCCCCGGGGCATCTCCACCATCCCCCCCCCTCCAGAGGGCTGCCCCTGGGGGACCTCCTCCATCCCCCCCTCCAGAGGGCTACTTTGGGGTCTTTACCGGATACCTGCAGACTTCTGTCTTCCTGATCACTCAGACAAGCATTCCTCACCTCCCCCAGTTTCCTGCTGCTCCTGCTCTGCCCCTCTTCAAAGAGACTCTGCCCTCCCTTCTCCTGTCCTGGATCATCTAGCATCAGCCACTAATGAGCCCATGCTCTCCTAGAAGAAGCCAGGAGATTTTCTGCAAGCAGCCTCTATTTCAGGCCCTGGGCGAGCTAGCTGCCTTTGAGCGAGGGGCCCTAGTCAGCTTCTTGGAGGCAGGGTAGGGGTGTGAGGGAAGTGCAGCCAGAACAAAATGCAGGTGAGGATGACCTGTCACACACCAGCAAACCTTGTTGGCTATATGATGGGAGTTTCATAAATCTGTGCCTGTTGATGGATCATTCAGGTAAAAAAACAATATCCTCTGACATTATAGAAAAAGGGAGTCTTTTGCATGCATGTGTGGATTTGTTCTGGTGACCAGAGGACCTGAGAGGGTCCGAAGCACAATTTGCAGACACTGAATTCAGCGTGTGCAACCCAGAACTTCTTGGAGCCTGCGGGTTGGTGAAAAGGTTTATAATTAAGTTAATATTGCACTGTCATTTCAGGTTCCAAGCTGGGAAATCTTTAACCCCTCCCCCCCGCCACAGGAAAACTCTCAAATCCACCACTAAATTAAAGTCAACACAGCATTGATTTAAAAGAACAGCATGAAATTATTCATCAGGCATCGGGTCCAACAAATCTGAGTTGGGTTTCCTAAGTCATTTAATAGCTAATTATATGCTGCATGACGTAAAAATTCAGAAAGGCCTCATTACCAATTGTTTGCAAGGCACATTATAGAAATCCCAGTTTAGCCTGCTCCTACCTTTAGTGACTGCATACAGCGTACCGTGGCATTTGGCAAACGAAAGACCGGAAATAGAACCACTGTTTTTTTAACAACCCTGTTACCTCTAATGACCATTTTCTTCCCTTAAGTGCAGCAAAGTATGAAAATATTGCCGTGCTCTTTGGTGCAATTTTCCTACTGTGATTTTGTGTGTGTGTGTGTGTGTGTGCCATTAAAAGCCCTGAGAGAGTGCATTTCTCTACCTACTTATTTGCTACTGTCAAAAGATAGCAAAATTCATGAAAAAAAGAAAACCTCAACTGTCAATCCCCAACAAATATGCAATTATTTCAGGCTGGTGTTTTAAGCAAAAATGGTTTTTCATGGCAGAAACTTGCTTCTGTTTTCTGAACTGGGATGGGGGGATGTTTTTGCTTCTAGCTGTTCCACTTTCTCTGGGCATTTCCCAGGAATACCTGTTCTAACACGCAGAGGTGAATTTCCATGAGCAGGGCCCTGACATTTGGGCTGAAGTAAATACCAGTTTTGGTGGCCTTTTGTGCATCCGTCGGTAAGGGAAGAGCACGAAGTAATTTCTCTTCCAGCCTCACAAAGCCCATCATTCCAGGATGTTACACAGGATGCTGGGCAGTAAATGACAGAAGGGCTTGGAGGGGAGGGAATAGGTTATCTTGTCCCTACAGTAATACAGGGGAGATACATAAAGGCAAGTAAGTGGCAATGTTCTCGAAAGATAAACAATTGACTGCCTGTCACAGATAATTGATGACTGAGATCCTGAAGAATGTGGCCATGATAAAAAATACATAGAGGAGTATACACACCATATTCTCCTGACATATCGTTGCTTTCCTCTTTATGGGAATCTTTGCAGGATCAAATGAGAAGTACTATTTGCTGAGAGGCAATATGCTGCACTCCGAAAGCAGAGCTCCTTGTCTCGCGGGGAGCCTTCATTTGACTTTCATCTTGATATTGAATTTAAGCCTCGCATTTTATGATAAACTCATGTAGCCCCTGGCCCACCTCGTGATAACTACTGCCCTACGGTGGAAGTTTCATTGACCAGAAGGACTGGGAGTGGACTTGTCTGCTTACGTGTACTTTTTGTATTAGTTAACGAAAACCTTCCTCTGGTTTACACAGTTCTTTGTGGGATTTTTTTCCCAAAGTGCATTTGCTTGCTTTGCTGACTTGCCTGAGTTAAGAATACCATCTTGAAGAGAATTGAATTCTTGGAGGGGAGAGCCTTCCTGTGGTTCTGCATGGCTCTTTTCCTGTGGTTCTGCATGGCTCAGAGGGCAATGCTAAGACCAGCAGGGGGAAGCTGCAGGGACCCTAACATCAGGTCCCTGGAGGGGGAGCGTGAACTTCCTACCTCAGAAGGCTCCCCGGAACAGAGATGCTGGGCTGCCTTGGGAGGTGGGTAATGAGTCCCCTACTACTGGAGGAGATCGTCAGTGGAGCTGGAAGAACTCTTGGAAGGTCTGCTTACCAGTTGGTATCACTGAATCACACAGCCTTTAAATTTGGTGACGTCACGATCCGCCCAAGGGCCCTCATCCTTACCGAGTTAGTGCAGGAAAACCTGACTTCCAACCCTTGGCCCTGGAGGGCATTTTTGAGGCATTGCAACCATTTTACTTACCCGTGCTACCCATGCTGGAAGCACTGAGGAATCAGCCTCTCTCTGGGACCCTCAGCTGCCGACCGGTGGGTATGGGTAGCTCAGTGCCTTCACCCAGAGGGCTTTGCGTCTGCGCACCAGGCTTCCATCACCTGCAGCGGTAGCTGGTCTGATGAAGCCCCTTTAACTGGATGAGGGTGAGCGGTGCCTTCCGCACATCTGTTCTTCACCTCCAAGTGCACCACAGATCCTTATCTCTGGGTCTGCTTCTTGGGGAGCCCTAGTTAAGGTAATGACTGTCCTTTCCTGACAACACAGCAGCCTGGGGCCTGACGATAGGGTGTATTTGAAGTCAGGACTGGTGAACGTGGTGCAGGGCTCCCAGGCTTTCTCAACCTGATGAGGACAGAACTGATTCTAGGGTAATCCCATGCCTGCTGTCCTCACCCCCTTTGCCCTCACCCCACATCCCCATGGGGGCCCGGTATCTGCTCTGCTGTGGCAGCGTCCTGCCACAATGCCTGTGAGATAGGAGATAATGCCTTGGCTTTGTTTCTTTTTTTTTTTTTTTAAAGATTTTTTATTTATTCATTTGACACAGAGAGAGAGATTACAAGTAGGCAGAGAGGCAGGCAGAGAGAGAGAGGGGAGAGGAGGAAGCAGGCTCCCTGCTGAGCCGAGAGCCCGATGTGGGCCTCGATCCCAGGACCCTGGGATCATGACCTGAGCCGAAGGCAGCGGCTTTAACCCACTGAGCCACCCAGGCGCCCGGCTTTGTTTCTTTTGATGCACTTCTACCTTGTACCCCTGTTTCTGCAGAACTGAGGATCCCCTCACTTGGTACTAGAGTCTGTCCAGGTGCCCTGGGCCAATTTCCTGCTCCTGGGCATTCCTGAGTACGGCTTTTGGCTCACTTGGGCTTTCTCTTGCCTATTCCTGAGATTGCTCTTGGTTCTGGCATCTTCTGTATAGCTGCCATATATTAGGGTGTGGTACCAGGAGGTTGTAAGGCCAAAGAAGTGTCATTCTGAATATTGAGTTTTATCGTAGATTTAAAGGCAGAAACCGCAGGAGACTGGGGGAGACCAGACTGAATGTGTCCGGCCTCAACTGGATATGAATGCATTTGGATTTCGGGGTGTTTGCTCCTTGTCTTAAAAGTTTGGGGCATGAGTCTTGGAATTTTGGTGAATTGAAGCCCGTGGTGCTGAACATACATGAGTTTCCAAGTTCTACACTTGATGAAAATCACGGGCAGTGCTTGTCTCTGTTTTCATTGCATGAACGGTCTTGAGTCAGCTTCTTGTTTAAGGGCCCGGGGAGAAATTCTGGAATCAAACACTGTAACCCAGCCCGAAATGCCATGCTGAGTCGCAGATAGCTTTCAGAACCTCACCATCACAGTGTTCAGGAGGCACACTTCTGGCTGGTTCTGCTTCTGTCCATGGTACCCAACGCGGGCCTTGTCCACTTTTCGTGCATCAGAATGAGAGGACAGAGCCTGGTTGTCTCACCATGATTGATTTATGGCCCTTTATTTTTTTTAAAGATTTTTTTTTAATTTACTTACTTGACAGAGAGAGAGAGGGAGAGAGAGAGAGAGAGAGAGAGAGGGGGAGATCACAAGTAGGCAGAGAGGCAGGCAGAGAGAGGAGGAAGCAGGGAGCCCAGTGTGGGCCTTGATCCCAGGACCCTGGGATCATGATCTGAGCTGAAGGCAGAGGCTTTAACCCACTGAGCCACCCAGGTGCCCATTTATGACCCTTTAAGTGGTGTTAAATGTTCCACCTCATTCTAGGCTAGAACATGTCTGATTTTTCCTGCTACCTAGTCTCTCTGATACTACTTGCCTTGTCTGCTTCTGACAGTCTTACTTGAAGCATGGACTTTACCACATCAACACTGCTGTAGTGAGGAAGGAGCCCTTTCTTTCCGTTAGTTGGGACAAGGGTTTCCTTTTGGCTTCCAGTCATTTGCTAGAAAGTGCCAGTAGGCTACTCATTTTAAATCTGTAAAAATAGCATAGCATTAAAATGAACACCAAGAACATTGGAGCACCTGGGTGGCTCAACTGGTTGAGCATCCAGCTCTTGATTTCAGCTCAGGTCATGATCTCAAGGTTGTGAGATCGATCCCTGCCTTGGGTTTCAGGTGGGTGTGGAGCCTGCTTAAGATTCTCTCCCTCTCCTTTTGTGCCCCCCCCCACTTGCTCACTTTCTCTCTCAAACCCCCCCACCCCCGCCAAAACTGAACACCAGAAACACACAAAAAAATTCTCTGACCTTCCCTCTTCCGAAGGCAACTCTATTTTTACGTGTCGGCCTTACCCCATGTCAGCCATGGCTGTTTCTCTTCACGGTCCATCAGAAAGGTTTTCCCACGTTCCTACAGAGGCTTTGTCGTGATTCTTCCATGGCTGCAGGATCACACTTTGCCAGTTTACCGAACTGCTCCCTCATTGTCAGTAATTGAGGGGGTTTCCAATCTTGGGTTACTGTAATGAACATCGTCACAAAGAAAGCTTCTGTTTTCATTTAATTACTTCCTTAGCATATAGTCCAAACGAGTGGAATTTTTGGTCTAGAGGGTGGAGACGCTTTCCTGGCTCCTGATAAATGTTTCTATGTTGCTTTTCCAGAAGGTGAGTCGATGTCTTCTGCCTTCCCAGTGGGCTCTGTGCAGCCCGTTAGAGCCACACTCGTAGAAAACAGTCTGTCAGGGTTCCTAGCTCTTGTTTCTGTTCAGAACTTCACAAATCATCCCCCTCTGCCTGAGGAAGAGTTAGAAATGACATCTTTAACAAAAAAACAAAAACAAAAACCATAAGCAAACAAAAGACTGAAAACCCTGGCATTGCACACTCCCTAATGAAGACCCTAAGTGTCCCCCAAAGGTTGATGATGGTGGTCATGATGTGTCCTTGTGTGCGAGGCAGTGACTTGCTGTCCCTCTCGAATTATTTTACTTAGTTCTTAGAACAGCTCTCTAGGGCGCCTGGGTGGCTCAGTGGGTTAAAGCCTCTGCCTTCAGCTCAGGTCATGATCTCAGGGTCCTGGGATTGAGGCCCGCATCGGGCTCTCTGCTCAGCGGGGAGCCTGCTTCCTCCTCTCTCTCTGCCTGCCTGTCTGCCTACTTGTGATCTCTCTCTCTCTCTGTGTCAAATAAATAAATAAATAAAATCTTAAAAAAAAAAAAAAAAAGAACAGCTCTCTAGAGCGTATGTATTATTCCAGTTTAAAGATGGGAAAATCGGGCGCCTGGGTGGCTCAGTGGGTTAAAGCCTCTGCCTTTGGCTCAGGTCATGATCTCAGGGTCCTGGGATTGAGGCCCGCATCGGGCTCTCTGCTCAGCGGGGAGCCTGCTTCCTCCTCTCTCTCTGCCTGCCTGTCTGCCTACTTGTGATCTCTCTCTCTCTCTGTGTCAAATAAATAAATAAATAAAATCTTAAAAAAAAAAAAAAAAAGAACAGCTCTCTAGAGCGTATGTATTATTCCAGTTTAAAGATGGGAAAATCGGGCGCCTGGGTGGCTCAGTGGGTTAAAGCCTCTGCCTTTGGCTCAGGTCATGATCTCAGGGTCCTGGGATCGAGGCCCGCGTTGGGCTCTCTGCTCGGCAGGGAGCCTGCTTCCTCCTCTCTCTCTGCCTGCCTCTCTGCCTACTTGTGATTCCTCTCTCTGTCAAATAAATAAATAAAATCTTTAAAAAAAAATGAAGTTGGGAAAATCGAGTCTTGGTGAGGTGAAGTAACTTACCTCAGGTATGTAACTAGTGTCAGAGCCACTTGGGTCTACCTTGTTTTAGGGAAACAAACATTGTGACGTCTGGGTATTTAAATGTGGAGCTGAAAGAAGGACAACGGAGATCATCATCAGTGTCAGTGCTTCTTTGAGAACAAGGACCGTGACCACAGCTGTGGGGGTGAGGACACCCAAGGTCAGCTTGACCCTAATTCAGTCTAGACCTGCAAGCTAAGGCAATAGAGAGATTCACAGGGCCCCTCACAGGGTATGGCTGAACAGGTGGCCCACTATCTGCTAACAGTCAGCAAATGCTTAGTGCTAAGTGAGCCTCTAATTGAGGAAGTTGATCCTGTTTGGGGAGTTAGGGAAGGCTTCCTGGAGCAGGCATTGTTTGAATTGCAATTCAAAGGATAGCATTAACTTGAAGAGGGTGGTGGATGGTGAGGTGGGGAGACCATTCTAACAGAGGGAATAGATTGTGCAAAGGCCCTGTGGCTAGGGAGAATGTGGCACTTTTGAGAAACTCAGAGAAGGCTGCCATGGCTGCATCAAACTGGTAGCCTTGTGTCCTCATTAGTACCTTCCACGGGTAGGCAGAGTAGTGGTCACAGGTGTGCTTCCCCTCTGAGAAGCTCTGGGTGGTGATGAAAGCACAGACCATGCATGCGTCATTAAAGAGTATGGTAGATAAGGCACATTGGCTTCCCCAAACCTCTTTCCACCCTCCTTCAAGTTTGGGAGTTGGAAAGCTGAATACCACATTGCCCAAACGGTCTGACAGCTAGCATTCAGGATGTGAATTGGGGCCTGTCCATTAGACATAGGCACACAAGACCCCCTCAGGCTGCTTTCTGAGGATTCGGGTCATGGAAACGTGAGGATTTCTGCAGCCATGTTGCAAAGCCCATATTGTAGCCTCCTGGCTGTGGAGAGATTTGGTGGGAAACAGCCAACAGCAGTGATGACATCACAGATGGGATCTGTGCTTTTGGTCTGGGAGTCACTCTGGAGACCAGCCAAGAAAGGCTTCTTTGGCCCTTCCAGCGAGTACCTAATTCCTGTTAAAATGCTACATGGGAAGGCCGCTGATCCCAGCTTCCCTTCTGAAGTGGCTGAGCCAGACCTGGTTTCTGATTCAGGGCTTTCCCTCTACCTCAGATTCAGTCTGCTAAATGTGGGGGCAATCTGGAGGGGGGGAGGGGGGAATGTTCTGGAGGCAAATAGCCAGTGGGGGATGGGATTTGGCAGGTGAATTCCCAGCTTTCTGTCCCAGTGGGAAAATTCCAGGACACGGTTGGTCCTTAGTGAGAGTGAGTCCCACTTGCCAACAGTGGTAACCTCTCATTTTTACACCTTTTATAGATTTTTTTCCCTCCCTCTCCTGTCTCCCCGCCCCCCCCCCATTTCCTCACTTGCACTTTCTGAGGTCTCCTACTGAATAAACCACGGGCACTCCAAGGTCTGCTTTAGGGGGATCTCAACCTGTAGTAGAAGTTTCTAATTTTTGTGTTCTGGATCTGACTAGGGTGGAGAGGCCCAAAAGACTAATTCACAGACACAGGTATTGATAATTTTTAACCAAGTCAAACAGATTCCAGGCAATCATATCGCTGTGTTTTGAATTTATGTCCACAGGCTTTCAGCCTCTCAGTAGCAAGATTGGTGTCTTAACCCATCCAGATAAGCTGCTCAGGTTGCATGTTGATCCACCCAACATCCATCCGTCTGTCCCTCTGTCCAGCCAGCAACCACTTACCAGACCTCTGCTGTGTCTGGCATTGTGCTCGGGGCTGAGGATGGAGGAGCTAATGAGACTATCACCTGCAAGTTATTCACAGTGTGCTTAGATCGAGTGGCAAATGTGGTTCTGTGATTTTGAGTGCGACTGATTGCTGTGCATGATGTAGTTAGCATGTCCACGTAAACTCACCACAAGTGCCAGCCAGTGGTCTTATTGCATAAACATACTACTAGCATTTCTGTCTACCCTAAAAAGTGTCTCCAACATTCAGACTGTGTCTCTATTTTATTAAAAAGTCTTGTATTAAGACACCGCTTCTAAGGAACTAAATTTAGTCTAAGAAACTGCTCTGAACTTTGGAGTCATTAAATGTAGCCTTTGTGTGTGTGTGCGCCTATGACAGAGAAAAATTACAGCCAGCAGTGTCTATATTGAAAATCCTGCTTTAGATTGCCATCAGTTGCTAATAATACATCATAATTATTCTTATAGGGTTAAGCTTTTCTCTTTCCTCTTCCACCTGCCTTGCTGAGATAACCTCTAAGGATGTCCTGGAAGACGGTAGGGCTGGAATTCAAAAGCTTTCATGACAGCTGAGCTCTCCATGCAATTCATTATGTTGAAAAGATGGGGAGGAGAGGGTTGTCTGCAAAGATAATGACTGTACAATTTCCAGTCTATTCTCCTTGCAGCCAGATCTTGGAGGCAGCCCATGGACCAATTTCAGCAAGCAGACCCTGCTCATCCCTTAGCCATCTGTATTGGGAAAGAGGTTGTGTGTGGCTCAAGCAGGAGCACGGGCCAGTGTGCGGGAAACAGGATAGGGAGATGGCCGGGGAAGTAGAATGGGTTCCTCCCCAGAGTGCTTGGTGCCGGGGAGCTTAGGCATGGTTCTGGCTGACGTCAGTGGCAAAGGGGCTCAGGCCAGACGGTGGGCTGAGAACACGAGATGGACTCCCAGTCTAGGCTGCAGTTCTGAGCTTTCTCTGTTTTCCCAGCTTTGAGCCCGGAGCTGGGCAAAGCAGGAGCTCAAAAAATGTTGCCGCACTGAGAAAGCACTGGTATAGGGTTATGTGCAGCAAGGAAATCAGTTGTGTATGGTTCCAGTGGGAAATAAAGTCGGGGTCTTCTCTAATTCTTGCCTACAGAGTGAGAGTCTCCAGAGGAAAATTCTGGCCCAGTAGCAGAGTCAGCATGGAACTGTCTGTTGCAAGGAAGATCTGTGTTTCTGGCAGACATCCCTAGCACTTCCATCCCAGGCACGGACCCAAGACTTCCAGCGACTGGGAACGCTCCTGTTGCTGTATCTCTCATTACAGGTTAAAACCAGTGAAATCCTGTGTGGCCCCCAAAGGAAGCCAGGTCAAGCTCTGAACACAAAGGAGGTGGTTTCTTCTGACTGAAAGGTGGCAGATGTCACACGTGCTGAGTCTGTGGTGTAGGTTTTCATTCACACTTTCAAGGCTGTTTCATTTTCCTTTCCAGCCCTGCTACCCTCCTTCCTTTGTCCCCCTCTCTGTTTGTCAGCAGTGTGCCCTTGGCGGATTCTCAAGGTTACGGTCATTGCTGCAAGAGTGGCCTTGCCTGATTACAGTAAGGAAAAGGAAACAATGAAAATGTACAGAAAGTAGCATACAGCAAAAATTAGAAGGATTATTAAATTAAAAGTGTCTGAAATCTTCCTTGAGGCACCCCTGCCCACAAAGAAGAGTCATTTATTTGCTTGATTGGCCAATAGCAGAGACTATTAGTTGTCCCTCTAAATCAAGTTTCTGCTTCTGCAGTCAAAATACCCCCCAATTTTAACTAGACATAGAGCTGCTGGGAGGAATGCCTACAGTTCCTAGTCTCTCTGACAGCCAAGCATGACCACGTGACTAAATTTTAGTCCTTAGGATCCAGGCATCAGTGGTAGGTTCAACTTCTTTTTCTCCTTTTGTTTCATTATTAAAAAAAGAAAAAAAAAAAAGCAATAGGGGCACCAGTGTGGTGCAGTGGGCTGAGCATCTGATTCTTGATTTCAGCTCAGGTCTGATCTCAGGGTCATGAGATCGAGCCCTGAGTTGGGCTCCATGCTGCTTGTGTTTCTCTCTCCCTTTCTCTCTGCTCCGCCCCCTGCACGTGTCCTCTCTCTCACTCTAAAATAAATACAGATAAATCTTTTGTAAAAAATGCAGTATAATTTACGTACAGATCTTAGGTATACTGTTCAATGAAATTTGACAAATGTATACATTCCACTCAAGATAAAGGACATTGCTAATACCCATGAAAGTTCCCTACACCCCCTTTCCAACTAATCCTCTCCCCATGCCCTAATCCAGACAACCCCCGACCCTCTGCTAACCACTGTCCTGACTTCTAGCAGGTACTTTAGTTTTGTCTGTTCTTGAACTTCCTAGGAATGCAGTTACACCGTGTGTATCCTCTTGTATCTGGCACTGCCTCTGTGAGTTTCACCCTTGTTACTTGAATCAATTGTTCATTCCTTTTTATTGCTGAGTAGTCTTGTATTGCAATGGATGTATCACATTTACTTGTCCATCTCCTATTGATAGACATTTGGGAGGTTTCTGTTTGTGGATTAAAAGATTAAAGCTGCTATGAACATTCTTATACAAGTCTTTTTGTGGACATATGTTTTCATTTGTTTTAGGAATAAGATTGCTGGATCAGCAGGTAGGAGTATGTTTGACTTTATAAGAAATTTCCAAAGAGTTTTCCAAACTGGCTGTCCTGTCTTACACTCCCACCAGCAGTGTGTGAGACTGCCAGCTGTTTTATGTTCACACCAACATTTGGTATTCTCAGTCTTCAATTTTAGCCATTCTAATGAGTGCAGATTGGTATCTCATTGTGGTTTTCATTTGCAGACTAGCGAAAGTCAATCCTGTTAACAAATGATATTTTGTCAAAAAAATAAAAATGACCTTTTTGTTTGCCCATCCATGTGTATTTTTTTAATGAGATGTCTTTTTAAGGGTTTTGTCCATTTTACAGTTGGAGTGCTTGTATTTTTTGGGGGGCTGCTCGATTTTTGAAAAACCTAGTTATTTTTATTTTTAATTTTTTTTTAAAGATTTTTATTTATTTAGTTGACAGAAGCACAGCTAGAGGGGAACACAAACAAGGGGAGTAGGAGAAGGAGAAGCAGGCTTCCCGCTGAGCAGAGAGCCCGATTCTGGGCTTGATCCCAGGACTCTGGGATCATGACCTGAGCTGAAGGCTTAATGACTGAGCCACCCAGGCGCCCCTATTTTTAAAAAGATTTTATTTATTTATTTGACAGAGACACAGCGAGAGAGGGAACACAACTAGAGTGAGTGGGAGAGGGAGAAGCATGCTTCTCGCCGAGCAGGGAGCCCGATGCAGGGTTTGATCCCAGGACACTGGGATCATGACCCGAGCTGAAGGCAGATGCTTAATGGCTGAGCTACCCAAGCACCCCCGAATTTATTATTTTTAAAAATTTTATTTATTTTATTTACTCACCTTAGGAGGCGGGAAAGGGGAGGAAAGGGGAGAAAATCTCAAGCAGACACCGTGCTGAACACAGAACCTGATGTGGGGTTCGATCTCACTGCCCTGAGATCATGACCCAAGCTGAAACTGAGTCGGCTGCCTAACCAACTGAGCCATCCAGGCACCCCATAAAAACCCTAATTTGTTGCATGCAATAAGATGCATCCATTTCTAGCGTAGAGTTCAAAGAATGTTCACAAGTGCATGTACCTTTAAACCACCACCACAAGCAAGATACAGAATATTTCCATCACTTCGCAGAGTTCTCCAAATGCCTCATTGCAGCCAGTTTTCATCCGACCTCCCTACTCCCAGCAGCAGGCAGCCACTGATGTGCTTTTGCCGTTGTAGATTAGTTTCCCCTTTTGTAAAATTTCAAATGAATGGAATCGCACGGTACGTACTCTATTGTGTCTGACTTTTTTGCAGCATACTGTTTTTGAGTTATATCCACGTAATTGCACATATCGATATGTTTTTCTTCTTACAGCTGAGAAACTTTATATGGACATGCCACAGTTTGTTTATACGTTCATTGATGAATGGTGGGTCAACTGGTGGGTTGGTTCCCAGTTTGGGGCTATTGTGATAAAGCTTCTATGAACACTTGTATACAAGACTTTATGTGGATATGTTTTCATTTCTCTTGTATAAACAAACACCTAGGAATTGAATTACTAGGTTGTGTGCTTAACTGTGTAAGAACTTTTCATGATTTTTCCCAAAGTGATTGTACCATTTTATATTCCTGGCATCAATGTATGATAGTTTTAGTTCTCCATAGTCTCATCATCACGTGGTATTGTCATTTGTTTTAATTTTAGCCACTTTAATGGGTGTGTAGTGGCATCTGATTTTAGCTTTAATTCACATTTTCCTGTGACTAGTAATGTTCACATTTTCATGTGTTTCTTTGCCATTCAATATCTTATTTTGTGAAATGTATCTTCAGATCTCCACCCCCTCCTTTTTTTATTTGATTGTCTTCTTATTGAATTGAAAGAGTAATTTATGATTCTAAACATAGGTCTTGTATCATGGACTTATTTTGCATGTATCTTCCTCCATCAGTGATGAACAGTGTTTTAAAAACAGAAGTTTTCTTTGATGAAATGGAAATTATCAATTTCCCTTTTTATGGTTTACACTTTTTTTGTGCTCTCGGAGACATTTTTGTGTGCCTTGCGTTAGTTAAGGTATTCTCAAATGATTTCTTCTAGAAGCTTAATAATGTTAGCTTTGAGGCACCTCGGTGGCTTGGTTAAGCATCTGCCTTCACCTCAGGTTATGATTTTGGGGTCCTGGGATCAAGCCCTGCATCAGGCTCCCTGCTCAGTGGGGAGTCTAATTCTCCCTCCCCTCTCTCCCTGCTCATGCTCTCTCTCTCTCAAATAAATAAAACCTTAAGAAAAAATAAAGTTAGGTTTTACGTTATGGTCTGTGACCCATCTCAAATTAAATTGTGTGTGTGGGATGAGATAGAGTTGAGGTTCATTTTTTTCCCCCATGGATGTCTAGTTGTTCCAGGATAATATCTTGAAAACACCCCCTCCAGGTATTGAACTGCCTTAGTGTCTTGTCAAAAATAAGTTACCAGTATATATTTGGATCTATTTCTGGGCTCTCTGTTCCATTCATATTTTTGTCCTTATATAAATACCACACTGTTTGGATTACTGTGGCTTTGTAGTAAGTTTTAGAATCAAGTAGTATGAGTTTTCAAAATTTTTTTCCAAAATTGGTTTGGCTAGTCTAGTTTCTTTGCATTTATTTCTATACAGGTGTTAGAACCTGTTTTTCAATTTCTACAGAAATGAAGTATTTATTGGAGTTGTTTTGAATCTGGAAAGAATTGACATCCTAACAATACTGAGTCTTTATAATCTATAAACAATGGTATATCATTGTATTTTTTAGATCTCCTTTAATTTTTCTCAGCAAAGTATGTAATTTTCAATGTAGAAGTTTTGCATGTCCTCTGTTAAATGTGCACCTATGTATTTTTTAAATGCTATTGTAGGTTTTATTCTTTTAAAAATTTTATCTTGCGGGGCGCCTGGGTGGCTCAGTCAGTTAAGTGTCTGCTTTCAGCTCAGGTCATGATCCCAGGGCCCTGGGATCAAGCCCCACATTAAGGTCCTCGGATTTGAGCCTTGTGTTGGGCTCCTTGCTCAATGTTGGGCTCGATCCCAGGGCCCTGGGATCATGACCTGAATCGAAAGCAGATGCTTAATTGACTGAGCCACCCAGGTGCCCCTGTGGGAGGTTTTTAATTATAACTGCATTGTTTTTAGGACAGATATAGGGCTCTTATGTCAATTTTGGGAAATTATGTCTTTTTTTTTTAATTTTATTTATTTATTTGACACAGAGAGAGGGATTACAAGTAGGCAGAGAGGCAGGCAGAGAGAGAGGAGAGAGGAGGAAGCAGGCTCCCTGCCGAGCAGAGAGCCCGATGCGGGCCTCGATCCCAGGACTCTGGGATCATGACCTGAGCCGAAGGCAGAGGCTTTAACCCACTGAGCCACCCAGGCGCCCTGGGAAATTATGTCTTACAATGCATTTGTCTTTTTAGTCTAAGATGTCAACTTTATTGGCATAGGTTGTTCATATTCCCTTATTACCCTTTAGTATATATATGATCTTTAGTGATACCCCTTTTTATTCCTAAGACTGGTAATTTTTTCTTCTTGAATAACTTTGCTACGGTTTATCAATTTTATTAATCAATTAATCTATTCAAAGAATTAACTTCTAGATTTATTAATGTTTCTATTATTTATATGTTTTCTATTTCATTGATTTTATTCTTTATTATTTTCTTCTACTTATTTTTCATTTTTATTCTTATTTTTCTAGCTTCTTAAAGTGGAAGGTTAGGTTATTGATTTTATATCTTTCTTCTCTAATATAAGCATTTAAGGATACAATTTTCCCTCTAAGTGCTCCTTTAGCTGCATCCCACAAATTCTGATAAATTTTGTTTTTATTATCATTCTATTGGAAATACTGTCTAATTTCTCTTGTGATTTCTTCATGGACCCATGGATTGCTTAAAAGAGTGTTGCTTGATTTCCAGATATACAGGGATTTTCTAGATTTTATTATTGATTTCTAATTTAATTACATTTGGTCAGAGAATCAAACTGAATTATTTGATCATATAAAAAATTTCAGGGGGACTCAGGGTGTCTCAGTTGGTTGAGCCTCCAACTTTTTGTTTTTGCTCAGGTCATGATCTCAGGATCTTGGAATCAAGCCCTGTGTCAGCCTCCATACTTAGCAAGGAGTCTGCTTCTTTCTCTCTCTCCCTCTCCCTCAGCCCCCACCCACCAATCTCTCTCCTTCTCACAAAAATAATCAAATGAATATTTAAAAAACATTCTTTTAAAGACTTTTATCATGGCTTAGTATATTTTGTGAGCATCAATTTGGTCAAGTTGGTTGATAGTGTTATTCAGATTTGCTATATTCCTATTGGTACTTTGTCTGCTTCTATGAATTTCTGTGAAGGTAGTGTTAAAATATATTTTATGGTTATGGATCTATTTCTCCCTTTTTTTGGTCAATTTCTTGCCACATGCATTTTGAAGTTATTTATTAGTTCTTATTTTCTTTATTAGTTCTTATTTATTAGTTCTAATTTTTGAAGTTATGTTATTAGTTACATACGCATTGAAGATTGTTGTGTCTTTTCAGTGAATTGATCTTTTTATCATTATGAATTCTCCCTTTTATCTCTGGTAATTTTTTTTTTAATCATGAAGTTTACTTTGTCTAATAGTAGTATAGCCTCTCTAGTTTCTGTATGATTAGTTTTCACAGGGAATTTTTTTTCACCCTTTTACTTTAATCTTTGTGGTTAAAGTATGTCTTCTGTAGTCAGCATATAGTTTGGCCTAGCTTTCGTATCTAGTCGAACAATTTCTCTCCCTCTCATTATTTTAAAAGATTTTGTTTTTAAGTCATCTCATCACTCAGTGTGGGAGTCAGATTTACAACCCCAAGATCAAGAGTTGCATGCTCCACCAACTGAGCCAGCCAGGTGCCCCTGAAAAATTTTCTTTTTAATAGCAATGTTTAATTCATTTACATGTGATGTAATTATTTTTATAGTTATATGTATGTATGTATGTATGTATGTATGTATTACATTGTATTTATTTATTTGCCAGAGAGAGACAGCAAGAGAGGGAACACAAAAGAGGGAGAAGCAGACCCCCCCACCGAGCAGGGAGCCCCATGTGGGACTCGACCCCAGGACAATGGGATCATGACCTGAGCCAAAGGCAGATGCTTAACGTCTGAACCACCCAGGTGCCCTATAGTTGTATTTAAATTTACCTTCCTGTTACTTGTTTTCACTTTGTTCTGTTTTTTATTTATTCTTTCCTATCTTTTGGATTAAGCCAGTACTTATTTCATATTTTATCTTACATGTTCTACTGGATTTTTAGCTGTATTTTTTTTCCTTTGCAGTGGTTTCTCTAGACAGTAAACATGTATCCTTAATTTATTGTAGTCTACTTTGAATTAATGAATATTGTAACTTTTACTCTCCTTCATCTTTGGTGCTATTTTGTCATATTTTACATTTATATACATTATAAATCCTACAGTACATACTTACTGTTTTGCAGTTCTAGAGTTTCTATTTTTTTCAATTTTTTCTTGAAATAACCCACATATTCAGCCATTATATTCATCTTTTCCTATAACTTATCTAACATATTTAGAACACCTGATTGAAATTTCTTATCTGTTAATTCCAACAACTAGTCTTTCTGTGAATCTGTCTCTATTGACTGTGATTTTCCTGATTTTTGGTTACATGTTCCTGCTCTTTTCAGGTTGCATAATCTTTTGTTGTGGAAGTGAAGGTATAGTATTTATTTCCTGGAGTGTGCAAACCCACTCCTCTGTTTTGCAGATAGAGTGTAGGGCTAATTGGTCAGATTCTTCCTTGAGTCTGGTTGGACCGCATCCTTAACGAGATTTAATCTATTGCTTACAGTTCACCATGACTCCCGCCCTGTATCTGCTCAGTAGTTGACTTGGGAGGAGGTTGGATTGCAGTTCGGATTTTTGGTTCACTTTGGATTTAACTCCTCTGGGCCCCCAAATCCAATCTCCACGATCATGAGGAGGCTGAGTGGGACTAAGTGGTTTGTCTTTGCTTACCCGCCCTTCCTTCATGACTCCTTCCTTGGCAGAATTTTTGACAGGGGCAGCATTGCCGAGCTGAGTAATTTATTATTGCATTTGGAGCTCTTCCAGATGGTACCCTATCCTGCCAGCCCACACAGTCTCTGGTAACTCTGTATTTTGTCAGGTTGGCTGAGCTGAGAATGTTTCCTAGGACTTCCCTCCTTGCGCTTCTGGGTCAGTCTAGGTGACAAGAAACATTTTGCACAAGACTCGAAAGATAGAAGGGAAACTGCCGCTGTATTGCTTTACATCCTGGAGATCAGCAGGGGCAGCAAGAAGGTTCTCCTGTTTGGCGTGGGAGACCTGCCCCCTGGCTCCTCTAGCTCCCATGAGCTCCCCTTCCTCTTTGAGTTGTGGGTCAACTGCATGTGCCTCTCTGAGGCAAAGGTTATTAGCTTTTCCTATAGATAATTCATAGCATGAAGTTTGGAAAGTGTGAGCAGCAGATGTGCATTCTAGTTTGTCCCTCTAAGTCCCGGTACATCCTATGATTCCAATTGGTCCTGGCCTTCCTTCCACATTCAGTTTTTCTTTCTGACTGCCAATCTAGTTGGCCTCGAGTCATTTGGGGCTTAATACTAGATACGCTGGCAACACCTTGTGTGGACCGTTCTGCTAACTGCCTAAGGTCAAGCCCATGAGATAAATCCCTGACTTTGTACCACAGGTGGTAGTTCTGTTTCTCTGACTGACCTTGACTGATGCACAATCATCTAAGGCTAGGCCGGTTCCTCCTCATTCTTGGAAAATCTCTCCCCTCATGGAATGCCACGTGTACCCAGACCAGCTCCCCATCCCTTCTCAGGAAGGGAAGCTGCTTGGCCTTCTGCTTACGTATGACGGGTTGTTTCTTTCTGGAATTCAGTTCAAGGTTTCTTGCATCCTTCACTCTGCTAGACTCATAGAAAAGTGTGATCTTAATTTTTGTCCAGTTTTTCTCGTCATGACCACAGGCTTCAAGTCTTGTATATTCTTTTAAATCATTAACAGTGGCAAAACTGGCAAGTGTCCTTGTAGGGTGGCTGTGTGCCCTTCTCATCCCCCTTTCTCCTTTCTGGGCTGGGAATAGACAGTATGATGGCTGCCGGAGCAGCCGTCCTAGATCTGGTGACGGAGACCACTCCCGGCTGTCGCCCAGGGCAGAATGGAAGGTATAAAGGGCTTGCTGTACAAGCTCTGGACTGCTGATGGCCAGAATTGTGATGTGGGAAGCTAAGACCTTGAGTGTTGAAGCCAGTGATCCTTTTCATTTTCTCATTCATGCAGCCAAACTTGTTTCTGAGGATATAACCAGCTACTGGGATTTTGAAGGGCAACACGGAGTGGGTAGCAGAGGAGAGAATGACAGGTGCTGGGAGCAAGCCAGTAGACTCCACAGAAGACAGGCTGGGAATGTGTTTAAGGGTTGGTTTGGCTGTGGGAGAGGGGACCTAGGAGGTGTGTTGAGGAGAGGGTTTGCAGGCAGAGAATGCAAATTATTTTTCAGCCTTGCTATATGTAGCTACTTCCCTTTCGCTACTTCTTTAGAGTTCTCCTGTATGGATCTCTGTTTCTTTCCAAAGCTGTGAGCAATTGGATTTGGATTACTTTGGAGGCAGCCCTGTGTTGAGATGGGCTCAGTTTTATTTAGGTCCCAGCAAATTATTTGAAGAGAGCCCTTGGACTGGGAATGGTTAGGTTACTGCGTGTCCCCTGGGGAGGGGTGGTTCAACAGCCTTAGAGACATAGAATCTCCAATCTGGAAGGGTCTTGAGCAACCACCCTTCCACATTTCTCTGTTGCAGATAAAAGCAATGTCTGCCTCGACTGGGACTTGCTCTCATTGATCATTTTCTCCTTTGGACCAGATTTTTTAATGGTGAGATTGCCCACCCAGGTTTCTTGGTCCTAATGGGGACACATCTCCTCTTAGCCTAGTTAGGAGTTGACGATCAACGAATTCAATCTTGTCTGTATCTAGGTTTCCCAAAAGGGAATTCAGCTTTGTGAAGTTGATGAGTGAGACTTTTATCATTTCTACGATCTTCACTGAATGACTGAAATGGAGGGGAGATCCTTTGGCCAACCCAGAAGAGGAAACCAAGGCTCGTGGAGGGGAAGTGACTCACCCACAGGCCTGTCGCTCATAGGGACTGAGCTGGCTTTAGAACCTGTACCTCATAGCTCATCGTCCGGAGCACTTCCTGCTCCCCGCTGACTTGGGGTAGCAACGGTACAATGGAAATAACGTGAGCTTAAAGCCAGAGAGACTGGCTTTTTATCCTGGCTTCCCTCTAAGTTATTGTTGACCTTCCTCGCAAAGGCTTTCTTCTCTCTCTCTCTCTCTTTTTTAAAGATTTTATTTATTTGACAGAGAGAGACACAGTGAGAAAGGGAACACAAGCAGGGGGAGTGGGGGAGGGAGAGGCAGGCTTCCCACTGAGCAGGGAGCCTGATGCGGGGCTTGATCCCAGGACCCTGGGATCATGACCTGAGCCAAAGGCAGTTGCTTAACAACTGAGCCACCCAGGTGCCCCGGCTTTCTTCTCTTCAGTGCCAGCAGAGAATGGGATGTCACTGCAGCAGCAAACTCACCCTGAGCAGAAAAACAAACTCCACCATGCCCCGGTCCTGGGTTTTCCTTCATGTAGTGATGGTCCCAGGCAGAACAGATGAGGCAACGTGAATTCATAAAAATGCGTTATCTGTCTAAATGCTTTATCTAGGGGCGCCTGGGTGGCTCAGTGGGTTAAGCCTCTGCCTTCAGCTCAGGTCACGATCTCAGGGTCCTGGGATCAAGCCCCGCATGGGGCTCCCTGCTCAGCGGGGAACCTGCTTCCTCCTCTCTCTGCCTGCCTCTCTGACTACTTGTGATCTCTCTCTGTGTCAAATAAATAAATAAAATCTTAAAAAAAAATGCTTTATCTGTCCTTCCAGTTCTCAATAGAGGGATACATCCTTCCTCCCCTCTGTCTACCTGGGAATATTTGGCGATGGCTGGAGACAATTTGGGTTATCACAACTCATGGTGGGGTCGGGGATGGGGCAGGGAGGGGTGTGAGGAGGGATTGGAGAACATTACTGGCATCTAGTGGATCGAGGCCAGGGATGCTGCTAAGCGTCCTACAGGGCACAAGACAGGCCCCACCCCCTGCAACAAAGAATTACCCACGTTCGGTTGGCACCACCCTGGTAACCTAACCGTGACCAAAACAGCAGGAGCTAGATCACGTCTGTGGGACCCAAGGAGTACCATGTGTGCAGGGCTCAGTAAGAGCCCTTTCATTGAGAGCCTAAGTTTATCTTTGTCGGATTTCATCCCTTGTGGACATCCGCATCCTTTCCCCAGCTCCCCCATTCTCAAGTACAGAACTAGGAAGACCAGAGCTTTCCAAAGGGTTCTGTGCGTATGAATCACCCGGGGATATTGTTAACATGCGCATTCGGAGTAGATGAGTCTGGGATGGCCTCTGAGATTCTGCCTTCCTAACAAGCTCTTAGGTGATGCCCCTGCTGCTAATCCACAGACCAGACTTTGAGTAGCAGGGAACAGGACCACATGTTGCTCTTTCCCTAATTACTGTTTACTTCTTGCCTGTGGCTTTCTGCATTAGATCACTGAACATGCTGGGGCGGCGTGTTTTGTAACTGGGAGACCCCAAGAGGGGGCTGCTGCGTTCACTCTCGGCGGTGGACCCTCTGCTCCACTGGCTGCATTCCAGCTTGGCTGGCTTCTGCGCAAGACTGGAAAGATGTAAACAAAAGGCTCAGGAGGTGTGATGTATGAATGCTGGCGGGCTCCTCTTGGTGATTTTGTTAGTTTTCCCCGATATCGTCTCTGAATAGACTCACTTAACAAATTTCACTCCCATTAACTAAACCTAATACATTTTTCTCCTAAAAGAAAACTTGTAATTTTCATAACTAGTACCCAGCACATACCAATATCTTTAACACTTGTTGTATCTCTATAAAAAAAAGTTCATTGCCACACCTTAGCTCCTGATCAATATTCCGTCTTAACCAGCATCAGTGAGGTACCCAGGCCTCTGAGCTTCACTCTCTGCGAGTGCAAGGTGGAGCTAATTGTTCCTACTTTGTGGGAATAGTGGGGTAGACATTACCTGAGACAATGCTATCTTCCTCTTCCTATCTTCTATCTATATTTTGAATATGCATCTATCTATCTTTCTATCTATCTATCTATCTATCTATCTATCTATTTTAAATATTTATTTATTTGACAGAGAGAGAGAGATCATGAGTAGGCAGAGAGGCAGGCAGAGAGAGGGGAGGAAACAGGCTTCCTGCTGAGCAGGGAGCCCGGTTCGGGCCTCGATCCCAGGACCCTGAGATCTTGACCTGAGCCGAAGGCAGAGGCTTTAACGCACTGCGCCACCCAGGCACCCTACATCTATATTTTGAATGTTCTCTCTCCCCCGCTTCTCTCTCTCTCTCCATCTTCCTCCTTTCTTCCTTTCCTCCCTCTCTTCTTCCCTCCACTCTTTCTTTTCCTTTTCCTGAATGTTTTTTCTTCATCTTGGTGATGTTTGACATGGCTTGTCCTTATCCCACTTTCTGCTGCTTTGAGCACAAGAGGGGAAAGTCCCCTTGTGATCCTCTTACCGGAGCTAATGCAAAGTCGGGGCGTGCTTTCTCTTCATCCTGCTAGGGTGCTGGAGTTGATGACTGCGGAAACCAGGCTGAAGCAGAGTGCCGCCCTTGAAAGACTTGGCTCAGTTCCCGGCCGGGGTCCTGTCAGGCGTCCTGATTAGAGTCACCTCAGCCAGCCAGGGCTGCATCCCTCAGCCACACACTTCCACAGACTTCAGCTCGCTTCATCCAAGACATGTTCTCGGACGCCATTCCGAGCCTTTCTTGCACTGAGGATGGGGCCAGGGGACCTGACTTCTCTTTCCGTGGCTCTACTTTTCAATGTCAGGTTATCTGACTTAAAAAAACCCGCCTATTTTGTTTCAGATTTGGTTCATTTTCATTTTGAGATCTCCTGTTCTGCATGAATGTTATCTCTTTGAGGATTATGAACTTACGTATTTTCTAGTCTTTATCAGGTTACTCTGTTGTTTTTCTTTTGTCTAGAGTGAACACTTGTCCAGATTAAATTTATTATGTTAGTTTTTATTTTCTTCTTTGTTGTGGAATTTGGATTTGCAGGCTCATCCCCCTCCCCCTTCTAGTTTTCCAGAGAAAACTCCTAATTCTCTCTGGCCTAAGTTCATAGCTGCCTCTCTCGACTTTCCCCCCACTTTCTGCAGCACTTGGCTCCTCCACATGTGGGGTGGTCAGAAGCCTACCCTGGCAGGTGGAGGACTGGTTCCCGTGAGTGGGCTCACAGGAACGTCTACGTAATCTACTTCAATATACTGTTGAAGGTCTTTCTAATTGTTCCACCATTTCTGGTACAAGTTCTTGTATTTTAGAATTTGGTAACTCTCTATCATAGTTTATTTTCTTCTGTTGCACGTGGTTTTTAACTGTGAACGTGTGTGTGTGTGTGTGTGTGTGTGTATGTGTGTGTGACAGGCTCATCTGGAATGGAAGGTTTTCTTTCTCCTTGGAAGCCCAGTTCAAAGATCAGGTCTTCTTGGTAGAGAGGCCCCGAGGACGTCACAGATCCAGTCACCTGTGTTGCTGGAGGACGCTTGCCTGCTCCCTCTGACCTCTCGACTTTCTCTGCTCAAACAGGTTTATTTTTATACGTGCTGTAGCCCCCGGCAGTGGTAAGTGGCAGATATTTTTTTCAGTTACTGTTCGAGCTTAAATCAAAGGGCCTAATTCCCATCACTGGTCTTAAATGGGGCATTTTTGTTCTCAGTATCCCAGGTAACTAAACTCTTTCTTGACCAACTCTGCCTCGTTCTAGACCTGTAGGCAAGTAGCTTCAAGCTTCAGCCCATTTAATGTTTTATTTTCTTGGGTTTTGGTCCATGAGATATTTATCTTATTTTCAATGAGGATGTATTATCTTTTATTTTCTCCTTTTGTATTTTATTTGTTATTGCTTTGAGTTTGGAGTCAGAGCATGAGGCTCAATTTAGGTACTTGAATGGTCTCTTGTCTGGGTTCTTGTGTCCAAACAGTGGAGGGGAGGGGTGCCTGCATGGCTCAGTCGATTAAGTGTCTGCCTTCGGCTCAAGTCATAATCTCAGGGTCCTGGGATCAAGCCCCTCATCAGGCTCCCTGCTCATCGGGGAGTCTGCTTCTCGTTCTTCCTCTGCCCCTCTACCCACACCTGTGTGCGCACGTACCCTCTGTCTTTCTCTCAAATAAACACATAAAATCTTTAAAAAAAAACACAACAAAACAGAGGGGAGTGCTCCCCAGAGGACTGCTTGACCAACAAAAAACAATGTCCTAATTTAGCCACATGTGTCAAGGTGGCAATAGAGGAATGACAAATGCACCATTGGGCAGGGATTCAAGAATCCTGGGTCTTGTTTCCTTTAATTCCCTCTACCTATTAACTTGCTGTGTGACTTTGGACAGATGACTTAACCTCTCTGGGCCTCCGTGCCCTCCCTTGAATAACAGTGATGTTGGACTACTTAACCTCCACGGTCTAGAGTTACAGGAGTCTACAGGGGGATTGTTTAAAACAATGTTCCCTGTTGCAGTTAGAAGGACTGCTGAGAGTATTTGTTCAGTTCAGGCAAATGGTAAATGTGTCGGCCACTCTAATGAAATGAGTACATTTTTGCTCTAAATGTCATGGATGTTTATAATCAGATTAAACTACAGCAGGCCTAATTTTAGCTCTTCCAATTCAAGTGGAGCAGTGAAGATTAAATGTTAGGCATAATTAAAGATGCAGATGTAGTTATATTGAATTATAAACCTCATTAAGCGCCACGTCCCAGGAAGACCCCTGAGACCAGCTACAAAGGACTTCCAGTCGCAACGCTGCAGTTATTAAAATGTTGTAAAGTAAATCTCACTCCAAAAATATCATGACTTGGGTAGAAGTATTTTTTTTTTTTTTAAACATGGCTAGCGTTGGTTCTGTGGGTAATTTCTGTGCTTGGTTTGCACATGGTTGGGAAGGGAGACTTTTCCTTGGCCTCTTCAAGGAAAGCCTCCCTGGGCCGGGGCGCTGTCCCCTCCACCCCCTCCGGGGATTCTGTTCTCCTGGGCCAGCGGGGAAAGGCAGCCTCCAGGTCAGTCAGATTCCATCGCAGAAGTTGGTGCCAAGGGAAGCTGGGGGAGAGGGCGGAGGTTTTCTTAGGACTGGAAGGCCATGCTGTTAGAGAGAGAGAGGAAGGTTTTCTTAGTGACATTTCCATTGTTACCCCTTTGTGTAAAGATAACACGTTGTCATTTTGCAAGTTCATAGAATATTGGAATAGGATAAAGAGTAAAAAAAATCCAACTACTCCAAGATAATTGCTGTTAATATTGTGATGGATCTCTTTCTCTCTTTTCCAGATTTGACAGAAATAACAGATCATAGCTTAAAAGCTGTTTTTCTATTTTTAAAAATGTAACACGGAGTGGATGTGTTTCCTTGTCAATACATACTGATATACATGACCTTTTCTCTTTTTTTAATAGATTTCATTTATTTATTTGAGATCAAAGAGAGAGAGCACGAGTGGAGGGGAGGGGCAGAGGGAGAGGGAGAAGCAGACTCCCTGCTGAGCAGGGATTCCGGAGGCAAGGCTCCATCCCAGAATTTGATCCCAGGACCCCGAGATCAAAACCTGAGCCCAGCCGAAGGCAGACACTTAACTAAGCCACCCAGGCGCCTCCACACGAACTTCTCTAATGACTATTGACATTGCATCGTATGGGCTTGATTTTATTTATTTTTTTACATAAACTTGATTGAGCATTTAGATCATATTTTTAAAGTTTTTTTTTTAAACTACTGGAAACAAACGCTGTAAACGATCTCCTGTTCCCACATTTTTGAGTGTTTGATTAGCTCATGACAAGCTCCCAGAAAAAGATCAGGAGGTGTCCGTTATGTATTTGCACAATAAAGCTGCGTAACAGTCCAGCCCACACTCAGTAGCTGCAGGCAGTAGGCATTAACTTACTCCTGAGTCTGAGGGTTGGCAGTTTGGTAGGGCCTGTCCGAGCTGTTCTGGGCTCACTCTCATGTCCGTGGGTCAGCTGCAGGTTGGGTGATCGGGGTTGGCCTTAGCGGAGGTGGCCGAGCTTTGTTCCGTGGCCCAGACGTGTTCTCAGGGCAGAAGCAGAAGAGTCAGAGGAAACGCAGAAACACTGCCCGAGTCAAGTCTGCCAACATCCCACCCATCAAAGCAAGTCAGTGACTGAACTCCACATCAAGAGGTACAGATGAGAAGAGCTACACAGTGATGTTTTAAAAGGCTTGGTTACAGGGTGGGTGTAGACTTGGGGGCACTAATGCTATCCCTGTCCCATCAGCAGTCATAACACAGGCACCTTTAACATGTTGATACGTATTTTTAAACTGTCCAGCAGGTGGGACCAGCTCATACTTCCACCAACAAAGTGCGAGAATATTCTCTGTGTTTTCTGTCGCTAGAAACTACTTCTGCTTCCCACAGGCACTCACTGCTCAAGGGGACCTGTTCCTCTCCTCACGGCCCCACAGACATTCTGGTCTGGTCTTCTTCCAGGCTCCTGCTGATCCTCCCTACCTTGAATGTTCTTTCTCCATCTACCCTACCCATGGCCCACCCACCACATAGCCAAATCCTGCACGTTCTTTAAGGCCCACCTGTGTCACCTCTGCGAGTCCCGTGGATCCTGCCTTCCTCAGGACTTCTCTAGAGCAGGTAGGGTGACCAACGTGTCCCAGTTTGCCTAGGATTTTACTGGTTTTGAAACCAAGTCCTGCATCTCAGGTACTCCCTCGGGGCTGGGAAGACCCAGGCAGTTGGTCACCATGAGAGAGGGGGTTGGCAGGCTTTAAAGGGTGAGATGGTGAGTATTTTAAAGGGTCAGATGGTGAGGCTTTGTGGATCACATGGTCTCTGTCACAGCTTCTCAGCTCTGTCATGGCCGTGTGAAAGCAGCCATAGAGGATACATACCAAATGGGTGCGGCTTTGTTCCAATAAAACTTCATTTACAAAAATAGTGGTAGGACAGCACATTTGTCCATGGGCTGTAGTTTTCTGACACTGGCTTTAGAGCTTACCATTTGGACTGTACGATGTCACCTTCTGTCCTGTTTTCCTCTTACGCTGTTTCACATGGATTAGTCTTGTCTCCTTGGTCAGAATATAAAGGCAATTCAGGATTGGACATCATGCTCAGTCACGTGACAGCTTTGTGACCTTAAAAAAAGTTACTTAGACTCTTTGGGTCTTCATCATCTGGCAGATGGAGATAATAATGGTACTGACCCCATGGGTATTTTTGAAGATTCAATTAGTTAATCTTTGTCTGACACCTGGCCCATAGTGAGTGTTCAGTCCGTGTTAGCTGCTGTCATCATCCCCACCACCATCATCATCGTCATCACCATCACCACCTCTGTCTTTTTCAGTAGCTAGCATAGTTCTGGTTACAGAGGAGCCTCGGTAAGTAGAATCCTAAAGGTGTTAAAGTGGGAAGGACCCTTAATGTTTAATTCAACGTTCATTTTGGAAGTAAACATCATGGAGTTAGCCCTGGATTGAGGAGGGTTGGATGCTGTCCATTGTCCCCGATAGCGCCCTTCCTCAGAGGTTGCCCTTCCACATCCATGTGGTTACCTGTCAGGCGCTGTGTGCCCGGAGACGAAATCCCAGTTTCCACGTCACGAGCAGACTGTCCTTGGAGAAGGCCAGATTTGTATCATTGTCCATCTTCTGGTCTTATTCTTAGGATGGTCTCCAACTACCTGCGCTGTGTAGGTGAGGCTCAGATAAGGGACCGGCCTGAGATTGTGGCTGGAAGGTTCAAAACACGTGGAAGCAAGTACAAGGAGTACACTGAAGGCAGTGGTCAGAACTAAGCAGGGGGTGCACAGGTGTCCTGGGCTGGCTTCCAACTGGGGCCCGGCATGTGCTGCGTGGGCAGACCCTTGGCTCGGGCAGGCCGCGCAGTGTCCTGGACTACAGTCTCAGGGTGGGAGGGGAGGGAGGGATGACCCCATGGGAGATGCTGGTCCAGGGACCTCTCTGGTCTGGACCCCACTACCTGGTTCTTCTTCAGGCTCATCAGGACACTTCTGCCATCTTGGCGCTGGCTCAGCTTTGATCTGGGGAAATGAAAGGCCAAGCTGCTGGGTCCCCTGCTGCCAGACTTTTGCAGCAAGAGTGAGACTTCATGATCCTGCTGGCTCAGGCGTACTTCATTTCCCGGTAATTAAACAAGTGGAGATCAAAGCTGACAAATCTCCCCCATCTCTCAGCACAGTAGATGAAAGGTAAATATTTCCAGCAACAGTTTTTTTTTTCTTCATTAAAAGTGAGATGTGAACTGTCTTCTCCTTTCTTTGAAGAATACTGGTAAGTTCAAGGTCACTCCAGATAAGATATCTGGTCTCACTACTGCTATTATTCCACATCAATTTTTATCTTACATATATTGGACTAACTTAAGGGGATTTCAGAGCCTAAATCATATCAAATTAGTCAGAAGACAAAGGAAAGTAAAAGATACCAAAGTGTAACGGGTGCGTGCTGGAGAAGCCTACACACGTGGCTGTGCTGAACAGGAACTTCTCTCTGTCGGGCGGGTCTGAGGGCTTCCGGGGCCAGTACCTAAAATAGGCCCTGGGGTCCCACATACAGAAGCTCAGGCAGATGTCCAGTGTTCTCTCAGCTGGGCTTCTGAAAAGGCCATTTGAGACCTGCTATTTTCTTTGTAAGGAATGGCGCACCGGAGAACCCATCCCTAAGGCCATGAATCCGAGGGTGCTGGTCAACCCGACCTGCTGAGTGCTGTCATCAGACTCTTCTAGTGCAAAGAACAGACCTCGCTCACTTGAGCTCAGGAGAAGGGCAGGTGGTTACTGGGAAGATACCACAGGGGCTTATGGGAATCTCAGAACTGGAATTTGAGTGTAGCTCAGGGAGGCTGCAGAGCCATCAGGAAGGAGGGAGGGCAACCTTTCTGCTGCCCACTCTTTCCGCTCTCCTCTGACTGCCCTTCTTGGCTTTTACATCATTGCTGCTTCCCCCCGACTTCTGCCCTCGGTCTGTCTCATGTCCCCTGGGCTCATCGTGTGTGGCTTCGCTCTTCTGTGCCTCGTTCTCTGGCTCCAGATTCCAGAGAGATCTGATGGACATAAGCTGTCATCTCCAGCCAGGCCGTTGAGGTCTCAGGTTTCTGGGCAGGCTGTGGGAGTTCCAGCTCACCCCCGCCCCCTGCCCCATTGATCCAGTTAGCTGTAAGAATGGTGTCCCTCTCTAGAGTCAGGTGGTACAACAGTGTCCCTTCAGCAACAGATTGGGTAGCAAAATGCCCCTCCTGAGAGACTCTGATTGTATTAGGCTGTAATGGACATTGTGAGTGATGTTGGAACAGAGGAGGGGGGGATAATTACTTGGGTTAGGCTCTAGGCTGGCTTTTTATCAGCTGGGCTTTTCTTTTTTTTTTTGAGATGTAATTCACATATGATAATATACACTGTTTTAAAGTGCACAATTCAGCAGTTCTTACTATATTCATGAGGTTTTGCATTCATCACCTAATTCTGTTTTTGCTTTTGTTTCCCTTGCCTTTGGAGACATATCTAGAAAAATGTTACTATGGCTGATGTCAGAGAAATTACTGCCTGTGCTTTCTTCTAGGACTTTTATGGTTTCAGGTCTCACATTTAGGCCTTTAATCCGTTTTTGAGTTTATTTTTATGGATGGTGCCAGAAAGTGGTCCAGTTTCATTCTTTTGCATGTAGCTGTCCAGTCTTCCTAACACTGTTTTTTAAAGAGACTGTCTTTCTCCTGTTGTATCTTCTTGTCTCCTTTGTTGCAGATAAATTAAATTGTGGGTTTATTTCTGGACTGTCTATTCTGTTCTATTGATCTGTGTGTCTATTTTCGTGCCAGTGCAATACTGTTTTGATTACCACAGCTTTATTTATTTGTTTGTTTGACAGAGAGAGAGAGAGAGAGAGCAAGCATGGAGGGGAGAAGGTAGAGGGAGAAGCAGACTCCCTGTGGAGCTGGGAGCCCGATGTGGGACTCGATCCCGGGACTCCGGGATCATGACCTGAGCCGAAGGCAGTTGCTTAACCAACTGAGCCACCCAGGTGCCCATTAATTACCACAGCTTTGTAGTATATCTTGAAGTCTGGGATTGTGATACCTCCAGTGTCGTTCTTTTTCAAGATTGCTTTGGCTATTTGGGGTCTTCATGGTCTCATACAGATTTTAGGATTATTTGTTCTAGTTCTGTGAAAAATGGTGTTATTATTTTGATAGGGATTGCATCAGATCTGTAGATTTCATTGAGTAGTATGGACATTTTAACAACATTTGTTCTCCCAATCCATGAGCATGGAATGTCTTTCCATTTGCTTGTGTCATCTTCAATTACTTTCATCATCAATGTTTTATAGTTTTTCAGAGTACGGGTCTTTGACCTCCTTGGTTAAATTTATTCCTTGGTATTATTTTATTATTTTTGGTGCAATTTTAAATGTTATTGTTTTCTTAATTTATCTTTCTACTACTTCATAATTTATAAAAATGCAGTGGATTTCTGTATATTGACTTTGTATCCTGTGACCTTACTGAACTCATTTATCAGATCTAGTAGTTTTTGGTGGAATCTTTAGGGTTTTCTACATAGAGTATCATGTCAACCTCAAATAATGAGAGTTTTATTTCTTCCTTACCAATTTGGATGCCATTTATTTCTTTTTTTTTGTCTGACTGCTGTGGCTAGGACTTCCAGTACTATGTTGAGTAAAAGTGGTGAGAGTAGACATCCTTGTCTTGTTTCTGTTCTTAGGGGAAAAGCTCTCAGTTTTTCACTATTGAGTATGATGTTATCATTTTTCATATATGGCCTTTATTTTGTTGAGGTGTGTTTTCTCTAAACCTACTTTATTGAGGCCTTTTAACATGAATGGACGTTGTACTTTGTCAAATGCTCTTTCCAAATCTGTTGAAATGATCATGGTTTTTATGCCTTCTCTGGTTGATGTGATGTGTCATGTTGACTGATTTGCAAATACTGAATCACCCTTGCATGACAGGAATAAATCCCACTTTATTGTGGTGAATAATTTTTTAAATGTATTATTGGATTTAATTTGTCTACATTTTGTTGAGGATTTTTGTGTCTATGCTCATCAAATATTGGCCATCAAATACTGTATTTCTTTTTTTTTTTTTTTGTAGTGTCTTTATCTAGTTTTGGTGTTAGGGTAATGCTGGCCTCAGAGAATACATTCGTCTTCTATTTTTTGGAATAATTTGAGAAGAATAGGTATTAACTCTTCTTTAAATATTTGGTAGAATTCACCCGTGAAGCCATCTGTTCCTGAACTTTTGTGTTTTTTTTGTTTTTTGTTTTTTTGTTTTTTTTGACAGAAACTGTATTTTTAGTGAGCGAGTAAGTATGCTGCCTTGCAAAGTTTAAGCATTACTGGTTTGGGAGAAATTTACTAAGGAAAAGGAAAGGCTATGTATTTAAACCCAAATATTTAAACTTTGATTAGAAGAAGACACTGTATTTCTTCTGTAGGATCCTACCGAAAAATTTGAATGTCTAGCAGAAGTCCTTCAGGTTTGTGTAAGAAATTGTTACCTTTTTATAAGTATAAGTCACCTGACTTTCCGAAGACCTTAGCAGCCTATGTATATAGAAGAGTCATTTACAAGTTATAATTCCAGTTAACCTTATTCTACCCCAGCTGCACACACAGGATCTCTAGCCCCCAAGCCCAAGACATTCAGGAAGTTCCCATGAACTTAAACATGCTGAGGTTCAAGCCCTCTTCCACCAGGTGGCGCCATGGGCTTCCCAAGGTTCTGCTAGGCATCTGCCATCTTTGACCCGGCCTCTCCTGGATACCCCAGTACCACCCAGGCACCATCACCCCCACTGAAGCCCAGGTCCTGAGGTCTTCCAGTGACCCACATATTCAGAGTTCAACTGTAGAGTCATTGTAAATATTTCAGGGTGCATCTGAGATAAGGATGCATCAGATAAAGACTATTTGTAAACCACATATCCATAGTAGAATTACCACCTCTAAAATAAATTAATAATGATTCTTAATATCATTAAGAATCATTATTAATTTATTTTATTTATTTTATTTATTAATTTAATTTAATTTATTAAGATATTCTTAATATCTTAATATCTTAATATTCTTAATATCATCAAATATTAAGTCAGTATTCCCATTTCCAGTTACCTAATAGATGTCATATACTTCACCTTCCTCCAAGAGTCTTGACTTGACCCCAGAGGTTGATTGGGTTTGATGTGAAGGCTGAGGCACCAGGGTATTTCAGGATGCTGAGAGTTCTGTCACCATGGCATAATGAAAAGAGCACAGGACTCAGAACTAGCTGACTTTATTTCCAGCCCCTGGTCTGCCTCGATAACCTCCCTGAACCTCAATTTTCTCTGCTGTAAAATGGGATTCTGTGTGTCAAATGGGGTGATGATAAGACCTCGTTGCAGGGTGATTGAGGATTAAATGGGATTCTATATAGTAATAGGGCTGTGACTTGGATCTGTTGGCCAGTTGTTTCCCAGGGTGCAGAAGACCAGACTGGGCAGGGGGTTAGGTCCCAAACATCATTTGTTGCTCGTGGCAAATCAGGACCAGAGCATCTGGCCTGCCAAGGCTGTCAGGGAATTTATCTTGCCTCTAACTGCCTCAGTAACCCAGCAGCCTGCCTGGTCCCCTTGCACAGTGGGTGTCCCGAGATAATTGCTCAAGTACTTTGTTAAAAGAGAAAAGCTCTCCACGTTTCCATTAACTCCCTGCGTGTGGTTACAGCCCACTGTTCCAGGTACCGTTTACAGTTCAATTTCTCAGTTGTGATGGGCCGAAATACCTGAGACTCACTTCTGCTTCTCTCCGTAACGCCTTGCATTCACAAACAGCAGATTCATCCGCTTGCTCTTCAGCCCTCCCTTCTTCTAATCATCTCCCCCTGATGTCTCTCCCCCTCCTCTTCAGCTGATAGAGCCGTGAATGCAGTTCACTTTGAATTTCAAATGTCCCAAGAAGTGCTTTCATCCACAGTGGGAGCTGATGAGTTAGTTGCTTAGGAAATAAACTGAGCACACAGGAGCAGTTATAATTCTCTGCCCAATGCCAACATCACAAAGAATAGCACAGTAGCACATAAATCTACTACTTGCATATGTTTACGTAATCACATTGGAATTCTCTTTGAACTTGACCCCAGGGGATAAAGATTACAGAACTGGCTGGTAGCTAAAATAACCCACTGGAAAAGTTCAGCATCACACAAGAACATCAGGATAAAATGTAGGAGGGGCTACTTAGGAAAACCTCCCAAGCAACGTGACTTCTGACCACACCAGAGCTGTGTACGCCTCTCCACCCTGGGCTGTGGGTTGCAAACTGGCTGGGAGGTTATGATTTTCTCTGGAAATACATGTGCTCGACCTTGGATTTGCACGTAATGTGCTGATTACGTGTTTGGTCTCTCCAAGCCCGGCGGTCAGCGGCGCTGGGGGCGGGGCTCGATGAGGCTGAGTGATAAGGTGGGTGGTGCCGACTCCCTGTTCAGGCACAGGCGGTGAGTGCAGATCTGGAAAGGAGGTCAGGCTGGGCGGGTGTAGGGACAAGCAAGAAGGAACAGGTAGGGGATTCGGGTGTGGTGGGAGGAGTAGTGAAGGGACAGGTCCCAGAGCAAAACTGCCCACAGGGTCCAGACACCCCTCATTGCTGTGGAGAGTTGCTTGCCTGTTGCGGATGGACCGAGAAAGGGGTTGGCAAACTGTGGCCTGCAGGCCAAATCTGACCTGATGCCTGTTTTTGTATGGCCTCTGAGTTAAGAATTTTTTTTTTAAATGATTGGGGAAAAAATCAAAAGAAGAAAAATACTCTGTGATTTAAAGCATAGGAAATTCACATTTCAATATCCATAAAGTTTCATTGGTACACAACCATACTCACTCACCTACATAATGTGGAAGGCTGCCTTTGTGCCATCCTGGCAGAGTTAAGGAGCTGTAACAGAGGCTGTGTGGACCGCAATGCCTAAAATATTTCCTATTTGGCCCTTCACAGAAAAAGTCTGCCGACCTGTGGATTAATGTCCGTTGGAAGCACAGATCTGAGACAGTTTGGGTTCTGGGGGAGGCATTAAAGCCAAACAAAATGAGCATGGACTAGCTGGTCTCACAGGGGACCAGTTTCCTAATCTGTGAAATGGGCATATTAACGTTACCTGACTCACAGGAGGCTGCCTCCTAAGAACCTGCTCCGGGAAGCCCTATGTGTATTTCAAGGTATTTGCGTGGTTGGGAGAAGCCAGAGAAATTGGCTGGAGAATGTTCTCAGACTTGGGTCATCATCTGAACCACTTGCTGGACTTTTAAAAACAGAGTCCTGGCCCACCATTCCTTGGAGAGACTGATTTGATAGGTCTGGGATGGGGCTGAGAGTTTATTGTCACCAAGCGCCCTTGGGTGAGGAAGTTGTGATCTGGCCCATGAACTTTGAGCCACAGATGAAGAGACACAGGGGTTCGATCAATCCTTCTGGATCCATCTTCAGTGGCCCCTATGCCTGCATTCCTCCTTACTGAGAGCTCGTGACGTCACATTTCTTCTCCTGTCCTCACGTGGAGCTCAGGTCATCCTGTGGCATTGTGGCTTGTGGACGCCATTCTCTGCTGCTCAAGGCAGGAAGCTTTCTGAAGCCAGGCTCAGAGGTGCATATTAGTCTCACTGCCAAATCCCTAGGATACGGCCACACCTGGTTCCACGGGGCTGGAGGTGGGAGGTGTGTCTTTGACTTCTACTTGGTTGCTCTCTAGCTGGGAGCCCTCCGGCAAACCATTTGACAGTGACTCTCTGCCACCCCAAGCCTTAATTTCTTCATCTGTAATACATGGCTGGTCTGCCTCTTCTCATGCGTCTGCTGTGGGGCCCAGACAGGTGATAGTGGCAAAAGCACTCTGTAAATGGAGAATGTTGGATGGGGCTCTGTAGGCTCTGTAGGTGCTCGACAAATGTGTTCCATTTGGCCCAGAACCGGGGCCTGCGCCTGTAGCGCATACTCTGGACATTGGGATTTACACTTTCCAAGCTGCCTGCTACCTGCTGTTGGACCTCCACCGCCCACGAAACAGATGGTGGGCCTAGGTTGACCCGCACTGAGAGGCCTGCCTCCTGGGAAATCCCTTCAGTCTTGGTCACCCTGGTTGGGCCTGATCTAGACCCTGAGCCTTTGTGGAATCAGCTGATTGCAGGGGAGGGCCTGGAAGTGTGGCGAAACTGGGCAGTGGCCTTTGGGATCCTGTTGAGTCCCTTTCCTCCTGGTGGGGACCCCAACCCCACTCCTAAGACCTCTCTTCTCCTGGCCTCTGAGCTGACATGGAGCCTAATCTAGGGCTGTATTTAGAGTTTATCCACTTTTCTCCATCTCCTCCTTCCTCCCAAGTCTGGGCCACCATCACTTTTCAGCTGGGAGCAGCTTTGAACTTATTCACCTGTTTGCACTCTGGCTCTCATCAAATGCGCACTTCACACAAGTCTACACAATCAACTAACACACCTATTGCATCAGAATGCTGGTACGATCATGTACCAGCTTAAGTTTTCCAAGGTCACCCCAGTTCTCTTAGGACACAGACCAAAGTACTTACCTGGCCATAGGGCTGGCCCTGGTCCCTCCTCCTTTCCGTGCTTAGCTGTTGCCCCTCCCCCTTGCTCACCCTGCTTGCTCACCTCCCTCCTGGTTTGGGGTCTGACTGATTCTTGGAATGCTCTTCCTCCTGCTTAGCCTGACTGGTGCCGTACCTTTTCCGGGCCCAACTCCAGCATCATTTCCTCTAGGAAGTTTTCTCTAGCCTTCCAGGTGGGACTGGTTTTACCTGTATTTCTTCATAGCGCCTAACACAAATGTCATTCTGATGGGTATTTGTGTGTAATCACTGGTTGTCTGTCTGCCCTGCAAAGCTGTACACCTCCTGAGGGCAGGGACCACATTTCTCTTGTTCCTACTGCATTCCCAGCAACCAGCACAGTGCTCAGTAAACCTTTGGATGAATGGGTGATTGAATGGATGACCAGATGGGTAAATGGATGAAAGCTGAAGGGGGTGATGGTGGATAGATTATGGTTGGATGGTAGCTGGAAATATCCATGGAATGAATGGATGGTTGGAAGAACAAGTGGCTGGATGGCTGGATTGATAGAAGGACGGATGAGACCCGTTCTCCTTGTCCTTGGGCTGCGCTAGTAGAGAAGATTATTTCCTGTCCCAGTCTCATTCCATCCACTGGTTTTTCCTCCTCAACAGTGATAGCTACCAACATTCCTGGCAGAGGGGACATACCTTTCCCCATCTCTTTGGGAAGATGGTTATCTGCAAGGTGGCAGCCAAGGGGTTCTAGCAGGCCCTGGTGAAGACAGGGTCCAATGCCCTGACCTCGTTTCTACCAAATTCTACTACCTGTTAGATTACTGGCATGTCACCTAGGAAACTGACCCTCAGCAGCAGCTTGTTCTCGGCTGGGCCCTCTCGAGTCGGATTCCGCATTGTGAATGGCAGTAGTCAGCTGCTGGTCCTTTGGCTCTAAACACCTGGAGCCCCACTTATCTCCTAAAGCAGGGGTGAGCGAAGCTTCTTGGTGCAGGACTAAATAGTGAATACTTTAGGCTTTCCAGACTTTAAGTCTCTGTTGCAACTCAACTCTGTTTTTGAAGGCAGCCATAGAGAATATGTCAGTAATATGTGTTCCAGAAAAAATTTATAGAAGAGGTAGATTTAGCCCACAGGCTATAGTTTGCCAATTCCTCTTTTAGAGCAAGAGCTCAGAAAGTATGGTCTTTGGACCAAGAGCTTTAGCATTAGCTGGGAACTTGTTAGCAATGCAAGTTCTTGGGCCTTGCCCTAGACCTACTAATTCAGCAACAAATATTTTCTTCTTTTTTTTTTTAAAGATTTTATTTATTTATTTGACAGAGAGAGATCACAAGTAGGCAGAGAGGCAGGCAGAGAGAGGAGGAAGCCGGCTCCCTGCTGAGCAGGGAGCCCGATGTGGGCCTCGATCCCAGGACCCCGAGATCATGACCTGAGCCGAAGGCAGAGGCTTTAACCCACTGAGCCACCCAGGCGCCCAATATTTTCTGTTCATATCCCGACTTCCTTCCGAGACACCAGTCACATGTATATTAGGTTGCTGGGAGTTGTCTCAGAGCTCAATGATGTGCTTTTAATTAAAAAAAAAAAAAACTTTACTTTCCCTCTGTGTTTCATTTTGGATAATTTCTACTGCTGTCTTTAAGTTTACTAATCTTTTCTTTTGCAGTATCTAATCTGCTAATCTTATCTAGTGTTGTTTTTTATTTGAGACAGTGTGGTGTTCATTACTAGAAGGTTGATTATGATCCTTTTTTTTTTTTAAATTGATAGAGGGAGATCACAAGTAGGCAGAGAAGCAGGCAGAGAGAGGAGGAAGCAGACTCCCTGCTGAGCAGAGAGCCCAATGCGGCCTCGATCAGTCCCAGGACCCTGGGATCATGACCTGAGCCGAAGGCAGGGGCTTTAACCCACTGAGCCACCCAGGCGCCCTGATTATGGTGTTTTAAAAATATCTTTCATTAAAAAGAAAAAAACGCTTTCCTGTTTCTTTTTCTTTTTTTTGCGAGAGAGAGAGAGAGAGTGCTCGTGGGTTGGGGGGCTTGCAGAGGGAGACAGAGGATCTTATGCAGACTCCCCTGAGCTTGGATCCTGACGGGCTCGATCTCATGACCCTGAGATCATACCTAAGCCAAAATCAAGAGTTAGACGTTTAACTGACTGAGTCACCTGGGCCCCCATAAACTTTCATGTAACTTCAACATTTAGAATACAATTTTAATACTTGTTTTTAATGTCCTTGTGTGCTCATTCTAACATCTGTGTCAGTTCTGGTTTGATTTCAGTTGACTGAATTTTTTCCTCACTATTCTGATTTTCTGTTTCATTGCATGTCTAGTCATCTTTGATTGGATGTCACATACTGTGATTTTTACCTTGTTGGGTGTTGGATTTTTGATTTTTTGATTTGCTTGAACTTTTTTCTGAGATACAGTTAAATTACAGTTTGACTCTTCTGTGTCTTGCTTCTAAGGTTTGGCAGGCAGGACCAGAGCAGTGCTAATTGGGGTTAACTATTCTCCACTGCTAAGGCAAGAGCTTTCTGAATACTCAAAACCCATGAAGTTTTCCAGCCTGGCTGGTGGGAATAGATACTATTCCTGGCCCTACTTTTGGGAGGTTCTTTCCATGACCCATGGTAGTTTCCTCATATGTATGTGCTGATCAGTCTCTGCTAAGCACTCAAGGGGGACCCTCTGCTGGTCTCCAGAGCTCTCTCCTCTCTAGCACTCTGTCCTTCAACCTATAGTGGCCTGAGCCTCCCCAAATGCTCAGCTTTGTTCCTTCAACTCAGGGAGTCCATGGAGCTCCTCTTGGGGTTCCCTTTCTTGTACCTTGTCTGGAAACTTTCTGAAGGTAGCAACGAGGCAATCATAGGTCTTATCTTGTTTATTTCCTGTGTCTCAGGATCACTGTCTATCATTCCTTGATGTCCAGTGGTATTGAAAATCATTACTCCATCTTGGTTGAATGTGATCTGTAAGCAAATGTGTTGATCTCAGATGTTCTGGTTGGTCAAAGTAGTAACTCAGACTTTATAAATTATAGTATATTCATTCCTCAGAAATCACAATGAAGAATTTCTTTTTGGGGCATTGGTTGAGCAGTCTGACTCTTGATTTCGGCTCAGGTCATGATCTCCAGGTCATGAAATTGAGCCCTGCCTTGGGCTTTGCACTGGGCATGGAGCTGCTTAAGATTCTCTCTCTCCCCCCCCTCCCTCCCCCTCTGCCCCTGCTACCCCCTGCTTGCATACGCATACTCTCTCTCTCAAATAAATAAATAAATCTTAAAAAAACATTTATTTTCATTTTACAGCTCAGGAGACCAAGGCTCAGACATGTGAAGTGGCTACTCCTTGGACACCCAGGCTCTCCCGTGTTCATTATTCGATGCTGTTCCTTTATGCATCTGCCAGCCCTGCTGGGCTGTCTCCCCTTCAAGCCACTGCGCACACTGGGAGGACAGTAGACCGAGTCAGATCCTCTGCACTACTCAAGTGTGGGTTGGGGGCCAGAAGCATCAGCATCACCAGGAACTTGTTAGATGTGCAGGGGCTTGGCCCCACCCCAGACCTGCTGCATCAGAACCTATTGTTAGCAAGATCTCAGGTGACTGTCTGTCACGCATTACAGTTTGAGATACATTAAGTTAGAACATAGTTTTGGGTCCTTGATCCCCAGACCCAGTCCTGGTTCTCTGGTTGCACAGACTGAGCTGAACTTCAAGGAGGCACGGCTAGACACCGGCTGAAACTGTAGGTCCCCACCTCTCTCCCGGTGGCTGTTGGCGTGCCTGCAGTGGTCCACCCTGGACACGGCTCCTGGGGAAGCTGGTTTGTAAGCAGAAAGACTTCGGGGTTCCTGGGCAAAGACCGAGCTTTCTTGATAAGTCATTTTAGGCCCTAGGTATCTTATGAAAGAGTGTAGGAACATACAGCCCCTAACAGGCCAGCAGGTGGCCTAATCATATCAAAGACAATGGACCAGTGGTAAAAGTTCCTGTGCTGATTCAAAAGTGAAGATTGACATCCTCAAGTTATCTTTGCAGGATCTAAACCTCTTGGAGCATTAAGCTACCAGACCAACTAGAGCCAAAGAATAACTCTTGCCAGCCCTCATGGTTTGATCTGGACTCAGTCACCTGCAGATGACTTTTGCCCCAATTCCATGCTGTATTCCCTGTCTCGCAAGCCCCTTCTTGCACATGTGTGCATCCTTAGCTTAAACCGTCCCCACTGTTATTGTTCGAGGAGATGCCCTGTGGGAAACATCCTTGGTGTTCTCGTTACTTGCTGCAGGTAAAACCCTTCCTTCTGCTCTTCTTTGGCTGGGCTGTGTCTTTTGTCCTGATACCCACCTGTCCTTGGAGTTTGTCTAGACTCCTGTTTTCCAGGAAGCGGTGACTCACCCTGCCTTTATCTACCTGCCAGCTGCAGAGGCCAGTGGACCGATCTCTGGGAGAAGGAGCCAGGAAGGCCTCTGGGATGGGGTGGAGGGAGAGGAGCAGAGGGTAGTGGAGAGGGGCTGCAGGCCCTGGTGCCTTCCCTGCAGGGGGAAGGGTGGCTGGGCGCCGCTGCAGCATTGCCTGCCCGACTCCCCAGCACCCCCGGCTGACCACAGCCAGAGCAGTCCAGCACACAGCTGCCCAGGTCACCTTCGCATTTTCCTTCTGAGGCTTCATCTGTGCATTTCAAGGAGAACACGTCTGAAAAAGCCTCTGGATTCCTTCTCCGTAGGACCGGGCCTTTTTTGTGGCTGGTCCTACAGGACTGAAGCCACAGGGGAGAAGGCGGCAGGGCTGTTAAGGAGCCATTTATTTCTTGTTTATTTCCTCTGAAGCCGATACCGTGCAATTCACATAGATGGCCCCCAGGAAGAATGTCCTAAGGCACCCTAAGGTCCAAAGACCTGGGAGGGGAGTGCCTGGGTGGCTCACTCAGGTAAGCACCTGGCTTGGTTTTAGCTCAGGTAGTGATCCATGGTGCCGAGATCTAGCCCCGCACTGGGCTCTGTGCTGAATGCAGAGTGCGCTTGAGACTCCCTCTCCCTCTCCCCCTCCCCCTGCACACACACTCTCTCTCTCAAATGAATAAATAAATTGCAAAAAAACCCAAAACAAAACAAAAAGAGCTGGGAGATGCTTAACAAAGTTCTAGACCAGTCTCCTCTTCCCAGGCAAGCATGCTCTAGGCAGAGAGCTCCAGGCTTAAGCAGAACTTTTCTCCTAACCAGGAGACTCTGCAACCCCTCTCTAGGCACGGGCTTCCCAGACTTCTTGGCCACGAGCCGTGGGAAAGTGAACAGCGCTCTGTGAAGTCTCGGTGACCCGGCTTCGGACCTGGAATGCACTGTGTCTTAGCTGTGAGGCTTCTGACAAGCTTAGAAGCTTTGGCCTCCCATTCCTGATCTAGACAATGGGGCGATAATGAGACCCACCTGAAAGTGTTTCCGTAAAGTGAGTTAATCCACGCACCAGGTGCAATGGTTCATTTTATGGGTCAACGGTCAAGTTGATGGGGTCATGGGGTGCCCAGATACTTGGCTCAACATTACGTCTGGGTGTGTCTCTGAGGCTGTTTCCAGATGCAATTAGCATTTGAATTGGGGGTTCAAATAGCTCACTAATCCAGGCTACAAAATCACCCAATTAAACTATGAATACCGGTCTGATTTATCTGGCATTTTGCTTCAAATCCCTGTTTTTCTTGTCTAGATGCACCTCACTGTTAACCCCGCATCTTAGTACCGTCACTGAAGCCACTTAGAAATAACTCCACTGTGATATTTAGCAAATTATTTTTAATCTGATGAGTAAACTCACATTAGTGCAGCTGTTCATGTCAAAGAGAAAGGAACAGAGCGAGGGGTGTCTGGGCGCCTGCTGGGCTGGCTTCCTCAAAGGGGGCTTGTTATCTTGCATGCTGTCTCTGGTTGTGCTATTTCTGCTGGAGTAGGCTGTCACTGCCTTGTCGCTGGTGGCAGTTATGACACTTGAAGAATGGGGAAATGTCCTAATTCAGTAAGAAGGCCCTGACTAAGCAAGTGAGACGGTTTTCCAGGTGAAGGAGGACCCTGGCCGCAATCTCCTGTTCCTCAGCCTTGTGCTGGGCGGGCTTCCTCCCCGGGCCCCTCTTTTTTGGGTGTTCTCTTTCTTCTGGAGAGCTCACTCCCCAGGCAGAGAGCATCAGCTGCCTCGTTCACTGGCCAGGTGGGTTCACCTGCCCATGGGAGATCTTCCAAAATAGAGCTCCTTCTGGAATCATAGCCTTCATAATTGCTGTGGAGCAGGGGGCAGGCTTCCCCAGGCATGTGCATCGCTGGCTCCTTCCCATTCAGGCTTCAGCGAAAATGTCACCTCCTCCAAGAAGCCCTCCCTGATCACCTGCCGGCAGTCTCATCTGCTGTCAGCCATGTGAGTGAGCCACTTCAGACACCCAGCTCAGCCAGGCCTTCGGATGGCTGTGGCTCTAGCCGATGGCCTTGTAGCTGACTACAAGGACAGGAGACTCCCAGTGAGAACCACCCATCTGAGCCCTGTCAACTCACTGACACGAGGGATGTAAGCTGTTGCTGGAAGCCAGAGTGGTAGCTAATTTTACCTCAGTACAACTACCACACTAGGAGGGGGACATCCTTATTTTTTCAATTTTTAAAAATTTTAATCCCCTGGTGCTCATCACAAGTTCCCTTCTTAGTCCCAACACCTGTTTCCCCTATCCCCCCACCCACCTCCCCTCTGGTCACCGTCTGCTTGTCCTCTATACTTAAGAGTCTGTTTCTTCGTTTGTCTTTCTTTTCCCTTTGCTCATTTGTTTTGTTCCTTAAATTCCACATATGAGTGAAATCCTACGGTATTTGTCTTTCTCTGACCGACTTAGTTCACTTAGCATAGTGCTCTCTAGCTCCGTCCGTGTCGTTGCAAATGGGAAGATTTCATTCTTTCTATGGCTGAGTCATATTCCATTGTATATGTGCACCACACCTGTTTTATCCATTCATCAGCCGATGGGCATGTGGGCTGTTTCCATAACTTGACTATTGTAGATAATGCTGATATGAACATAGGCGTTCATGTATCTCTCTGAATTAGTGCTTTTGTATTCTTTGGGTAAATACCCAGTAGGGCGATTGCTGGATTGTAGGGTAGTTCTATTTTTAAGTTTTGAGGAACTGAGGAGGGACAGTCTTCTCTCCTTTAGAAAGGAGGAAAGGAAGCCACAGAGAGGCTGTTTATCCCTGCAGCCCAGATGCCAGGAGGCATTACTAGCCTCATTTGGTAGAGGATAAACTGAGGTCCTTAGTGGTTAGAGAAGCTGCCTGGGAGTCGCTGCTGGTGGCTTTGGGGTGGGTAAGAGGCCTAAAGACTCAAGGCCTCAGCCGCCAGCCTCTAGCCTCGCCGCTTCCCAGCCCTCCTGCCGCATGACGGCTGTTTTCCAGGGGCAGTCCGCGTTTCTTACCTTTCCGGGGGAGCCCTGCCCTCCCCGAGCAAGCACCAGGGACTGACATTTTGTGAGCTGTGCTAGGAACAGGGCTGGGCAAAAATAAACTCCAGATGGAGCAAAGAGCTAAACAAACAAAAAACTAGAATAGAATATTTGCAGAATATATAGGAGAATATTTTTGTAATCTTGGGGAGTGTCAGCCTTCCTCACCAAGTCACCAAACCCAGATGCTACCAAGGAAAAGATGGACACGCTTGACTACATAAAAACAAAAAGCCCTTCAGACTGACAAAAGGCACACTGAATGGGGTGAAACGCCGTCACAGACCAAGGAAAACTTTTTCGTCATATCTCACAAAGAGTTAATATTCAACATATCCAATGAGAAGAAGTTAAAGTACCCAATTTAAAAACAGTTCACAGAAGACAACCGTTAACTGGCCATCAACCTGTAAAAATGTGCTTGGCCGTATCTTGCATGGTCAGGAAAAGGCAAACTAAAACTTGGGTTAAAAACTCAGATGGACAATTTTTAAAAAACTGATGATACCAAGTGGTGTTGGGGATGCAGGACGAAAGGCATTCTCAGACCTGGCTGGCATTTGTAATTGCCTGCTCATGTTCACAAGGGGCTTCGCCGTTTAAAGGATGTGAGGTTTCCCCACTAACTTTCTAGAAGCGTGCCATTCCACACGGTAGCCATTCACACCTGATTTTAAAAACTTGGTAGGAAAAAAATAATGTAGAACACCTCATTACTGATTTTCTAAGATTGCCAGCAGGTTGAAATGATGATCTCCGGGTATATTGAATCAGATAAAATATTATTAAAGTGAATTTTATGTGTTTCTTTGTTCTTTAATGTGACTCCTAGGGACGTTAAAATGACACATGTGATGTACATTCACTTCACACGCACAACACTGTTTCGGAATATGGCTAAGTCAGCACTTTTTGTGGCGGTACAGAAGTAGGATACGGCTCAGCCTGGGTTTAGTTCCCCCCAATCCTTAATTAGTGGGGCCACATGACTGAAGGTTTCTGTCTTCCCAGCCCGGGATGGGCAGCGGGTGAAGGGGGCGGGCGGGGCCCACGTTGGTCTCTGTATCTGTCTGACTAGATGTTGGGCACATGCGTCCCTGCCTCTCTTAGCCTTTGTTTTCCTCCTGTAGGTGACGTGGAGGAGTGAGTTCACCTTCAGGGCCTCTCCTGCCCTGAGAGAGGGAGACTGGATGGCTTCCGCCTTCCATTACCGTGGTGGGTGCAGGGGACTCCTGACAGCAGCCACTGTGGGTCCAACTCTCTACGAACAGATGGACAGACTTCCAGGACTTAGAAGGAGGCCACCTCTCTACTCAGTGGCCCCAGAGGGAGGGCTGCCAAGCAGAGCTGGATGAGGTACGGGAAGCAAGGACCCTGGCAGCCCAACACACACTCAACCCCAACCCCAAGGCTATGTGGGCCCCGTTGACCTGAACACATGAGTAAAATGGGCTTGAACCTCAGAGGAGCTGGAATATTCTGAACCAGTGAGAGGAGAGCAGAGTCGAGTTGAGTGTGCTTGGCGTGTGTGTGTGTGTGTGTGTGTGTGTGTGTGTGTGTGTGTGTGTGTGGTGTGGTCACCATGACCAGATTCCCCCCCCCCATCTCACAGGTGTTTCCCCATCACAAATACTGTTTCTTCTTCCAGTCTGACAAACTGAGTGAATCAAACCTTTGGGGTACCCACTGCGAATACTGAAATGTCCATAATCCCTGTTGTGTGAGTTACAGACAAAGAGACAGCCCCCCCCCAATATAAACCCTAGCGCAAACATACCACCTCAGGCGTTCTATTTTTTTCCTCTCACATAGAAGTCCAGAGGCAGGTGTTTCAGGGCTGGTGTGATGCCCCACAGTCATCAGAGACCCAGGCTGCTTCTGCCTTCCTGCTCCACGATTGTTAGTAGCTTTCATCCCTAAGTTTGCCTCTGCTTCAAAAGGATTGTTGGAGCTCCAGCCATCACACCTGCATTCCAGGCAGGGAAAAGAAGAAGAGAGAAGAGCAAAAATGTGCATCCCAGCTTTCTGTTCTCCAAGATATCATACTTGGTAATCTCTGCTCACATTTCATTGACCAGAATTTCATTACTCGGGTGCGGGGGAGTCTGGGAAATGTGGTTTTTTTGGTTTGTTTGTTGGGTTTTTTGAAACGTGGTTTTTTGAGCTGGGTGCATTGCCACCTGGCCTTAAACAAGAGTTCTGTTTCTAAGGAAGAACAGGAGAATGAAGCTTGGTGGGCACCCAGCAATTTCTGTCTCACTTAGCATGGCAGTCAAGGCCTTGAATGAGCTTTCACACCAGTGAGCTCGTTCTGTTCCTTCTTCTTGCTCGGCAGGCATGGCTCGCAGATGGGTCAGCAGGGAAAGTCCATCATTGGGCCGTGAGGTTTGTCTGCCCTGACTGATACACACCTGCTGAACAAGCCTGAGCTTTTTGCCTTCCGGCTCAGCAATTCTGCTGCTTCCAAGGCAGTATCTGGAAACCCACATAAAGGGCAGACCGCTGACGGCTCTCACTCTGTTCCCCGGTGAGCAGTGCAGTTTCCATCCCACTGCCCTGGAGCTGCCCACCGAGAAGACCCTGAGTTTGCACGCGCACACATGCACGCACGCACACACACACACCCCTCAAAGAAAGAAACGTCTTCTAGCGTTAATACCTTTTCACCTAGAGCAGGATGCACAGGTAAGCAGTCTCCCATAACATGGGCAGATCTCTGTAGGACCTGAGCCCAGGGGAGGGGTGCAGGTGGCCGTGGCCTGTTATCCAATCCCTGCAGGTCCCCCCCACAGGCCCCTGCATCATCCTTCCAGCTGCACAGCCTCACAAATCAAATATCACGTCTAATTCTTAAAGCTGTTTTCATGACAGCAGTTTTCCATTTAATCCCCCAGAGCTACCAATATGTAATCAGTTTTCCTTAACAAATGACCTCCTTTAACTTCATTAGTTCATAATTAATTTGCTAGCATGTAACCAAGATAATGAACACTGCAGATTAGGGACAGGCAAAAGAAGCAACCTCTTTTCTCATGGCTGAGGCAAATACTGATTAAAATCTGAGCTGTTTCCCTAATTTTCCTTGCAGTTTAATTCACTGATGGTGGTTGGTGATTGATGGGTTTGGTTTAAAAGATTAAAGTGGAGGCGAGACGAAGGGGTCTTGCTGCAGAGCGCTCTACTCTGTTGCTGACTCACGTTTTGGATAATTTTGCTTGCTTGTCCTAAGGTACCGGGATAAGAATTCAGACAACCAAGTGGCAACTGAATATGGTTAATGGAGACTTGAAATTCTGCCGAGCCCTTCCGCTCAGGAGGCAGGTGGGGCAGGAGAGAGGCGCTGGGCTGCACGAGGGCGATCCTGATCCGCGGTCCAGGGCCTGCGGTGTACACAGCCCGCTCACTCCCTGCTGGCCCTCTGAGAGCACCCATGCAGATGTTGGCTGCTGTCTGGCTGCTGGGCGGTCTCACGTGCCCCATGCATGCGACCCTCGAGGTAAGCGAGGTGCCAGGCCACGAACCTTAAGGAGCCGTATTCTCAGATCCCTGCATTTTTTAAAATTTTATTTATTTATTTATTTATTTGACACAGAGAGATTACAAGTAGGCAGAGAGGCAGGCAGAGAGAGAGGAGGAAGCAGGTTCTCCGCTGAGCAGAGAGCCCGATGTGGGCCTCGATCCCAAGACTCTGGGATCATGACCTGAGCCGAAGGCAGAGGCTTTAACCCACTGAGCCACCCAGGCGCCCTCAGATCCCTGCATTTTGTGCCCTTGCTACCTGCTGGTTTCACTCTGGCCCCAGCCCCGCATCCCAGCTTGCTTAACCTCTGTTTCAAGCTTACTCCCTGTCAGACCCCGCATTACTCATTTTTAAGTGTATTACCTCATTTAGTTCCCACCATCCTAGTGATACGGTATCATTGGTGTCTGCATCTCTACTGATGAGGACGACGGGACTTCGAGAGGGAGTCACGTGTCCAGGGTCACGAGTCTGGAAAGGCAGAGTTTGATTGGCATCCTGGCTGTCTGGCCCTCCTCTCTGGTAAGCAGGACCCCAGATTTCCCAGGGAGAGAAACACATGGATCTGGACATGATCTCCCCATGGGCTGCTTGCTCAGCCCGCAGTGACTGGGGGTTCCCTGGAGAGGGGCTGGGGAAGGGACAGCAAGCCAGGCGCAGCATGGCTTGGGAACGTGGCCCTGGGAGGGTGGGGGTGGGGTATGTGTATGTGGTGGGAGGGGGGTGCAAGGCCAAAGGAAGGGGGCAAGGAATCGATCTCGGTCTGCTCAGGTCGGCAGACCCTGCGGATGAAGACAGGCCTGCTGTCACCCTGGCCTCTTGCAGCCTCCCAATCTCAAACCCATAATTCCTTTGTGTTCGGCTCCTCCTTTGGGTCTCCAGAGCTGGAGCCCTTCCCCGGGGATGGAGGACGGAGTGGACATGCTCAGTGGGGCTGGGGTTTGGGGCTCACGCTATGGCCAGCTCCCAGTCTTGGAGGCTGATGGCAGGGTGGCTTTCTGGGAATTCTTCTGGGGCATCCCCGCCACCCCAGCCCAAGGAGCACTTGCTCTTCGGGGAAAGGAAAGCCGGGGGCAGGAATCCCCTGAGCCAGGAACAGTGCTTTGAGGGACCCCGCCCAGTCCTCCCCGCCCCCCCCGCCCGCAGTGAGGCGAGAACCGGAACAGCAGCGCATCTGAAGGGCTGTGATCTATAATCTATATCCAGCTCCTTGCAGAAAGGACTGGCGGCCACCTGCCAGGGGATCTGTAACTACGGGTTTTGCTTTGATGGAGCTGAGGGCATTTCAGGTGGTCCCTCGGGTTAGGTGGTACTGAATGAAGACCGTCTGGGAAGCAGATGCCCACGTATTAACTTCTTTATCTTCACACTGTGGGGGCAGAGTCAGAATAATTCTCTCCATGTGACAGATGGGGAAACTGAGGCTCAGAGGATGACATGACTTGCCCAAGGTCCGACACCTGGGAAGGCCGGATTTAGATCTGAGTCTCTTTGAATTGGGCATCACCCAAAACTATTCCCTAGAAGCAGATGTTGGTATCATTTAAAATCTCTGACTGAAATCTCTTTACGGTGCCTACAGGCATTGTAGGCAGGACCAGCTCTGCCTGTTGCCCAGGTAATTCTAGCCATCCACAGAACTCTGGCCCCTGTTTCCCTGAGGCGATTTCCACCCCAAACCTGGGTCTCGGTGAGTCCCAAATAGTGTCTTTTGTGATGTAGAGTGAGGAGGAAGGGAGGGGGGGTGAGATTTGACATCTTTGGAGTGCTTTGTACAGGGAGACCTGGCCTTAAGGAGATCTACTCCCCTCCTCCACAATCAAAGAACTGAATTGTAGGTGATGAGATCCTTAAGAATATGGATGGGTCTGGGGCGCCTGGGTGGCTCAGTTGGTTCAGCAACTGCCTTTGGCTCAGGTCATGATCCTGGAGTCCCGGGATCGAGTCCCATATCGGGCTCTCTGCTCAGCAGGGAGTCTGCTTCTCCCTCTGACTCTCCCCCCTCTCATGCTCTCTCTCAAATAAAGAAATAAAATCTTAAAAAAAAAAAAAACTGTACTTAAAAAAAAAAAAAAGAATATGGCTCTGAAGGGCACCTGGGCGGCTCTGTTGGTTAAATGTCTGCCTTCGTTGGGTCATGATCTCAGGGCCCTGGGACGAGTCTTCACTGGGCTCCCTGCTCAGCGGGGAGTCGGCCTCTCCCTCTGCCCCTCCCCCCACTCGTGTGCATGCACTCTGTGCTCTCTTTCAAATAAATAAAATCCTTTTTTTTTCTTTCTTTCTTTTCTTTTTTTTTTTTTTTAAGAACACGGCTCTGAAGTCAGCTCGCCTGGTTCCGGCGTCAGCTCTGCTGTTGAAGCATGGATTTGTCAGCTTCAGTGGCCTTAACAAAGCACAGACCGAGTGGCTTGAACGCCAGAAATGTATTGTCTCCCAGTTCCGGAGGCTGGAAGTTCAAGATCAAGTGTCAGCAGGACTGGATTCTTCTGAGGCCCCTCTCCTGGGTCTGCAGATGGCCACCTTCTCGCCACGTCTTTGCGTGGCCTCTCCTCTGTGCACCTCCCGTGGTCTTCTTATAAGGACACCTGTCCTCTGGGTCCTTATTGCATTGGGGCTACACCCTTCTGACTTCATGTAACCTTCGCCATCCCTTTAAAGACCCTGTCTCCAACTACAGCCCGTTGGGGGTTAAGACTCCACATGTACATTTTGGAGGAACACCGTTCTGTCCATCGCTGGTGAACAGGGGCAGGAGCCTTGCCAAGCCTCAGTGACACGAGGTTAATAAGAGTACATCTTCTGTGGAGCTGTTGAGGGATGGGTGACACACGGGGACACATGGCCTGGAGTGAGTGGTCGGCGTGCTAGCTGCCAGCGCCTTCCCTTTCATCACCACGCCGGTATCACTACTGCGTTATCTCTGCCAGTCTGGAGGGAATTACCAGGACCCGGGGGCTGCTGGGTTCAGACCTCTAGTCCCAAAGAGTCCTGCTTGTCATTCTTGGCTCAGGCTTGCAGTCACAGAGGACCAGAGGACCAGAGCGGCGAGGATCTTGACCTTTGACACCAAAGGTCAATTTTAAATCAAATTTCAAATTTCAAAGGTCAATATCAAAGGTCCATTTTTACAAATGGAAAGACTGCGACTGAGTGAGTGGCTCATCTTGGGTCAGAATGTTGGTGCCCTGGCTGCTGTTCTGGTGTTCCCATGGCTTTTCGAACCATCCCAGGGACCCCCAGGGGCCAGGCGGATCCCCTTCTTGTTGGAACCACCTTGAAGTATCTGGACAATTCAATTCATCGTTCCCCCCTCATGTTTTAATGCCAGTTTCCCTCCTGTCTGGACAGAGTGCCTGCCACATAGTGAACAAAGAAAAGCTATTAATTAATTAGCAGCTCCCTACACATGGGTGCCCGGCCCAGACCCCTCCACAGACCCAGCGTCCCAGCTCCTGTGGCGAGGACAGCAAATCCTTCCAAGGGCAGCCTGACATCTCCTTGCCTTATCCCGTCCGGGCATCTGTGTCTCCCCAGGAGTTTGGATGGAAGTATTAATAATCCATCAGGCTTCAGTCAGAAGGGCATAGTGACTCACTTGTTTTGACAGTACAATATCTCCAGTTAAAAATAATGCAAATGCAAAAAAACAGAAGTCTCAACAGGGCCTGGCAGCTCGGTTGATTTCTGACCAAACATCCACCCCTTCCCACTTCCTTCCAGCAGAACCCCAGCTGTGCTCCGCAGGTGCGGTGTACTCAGAGGGGGTCAGCCTGGCACCCAGCTCTCTCCTGTCTTGTGTCAAGACTGGGCATGTGACCCAGTTCTGGCCAGTGGCACTTGAGGGAAGTCTCCTGGGGACTTTATGTAGATGGGAAGCCCCTTGCCCCCCAACTTGGGGTCTTGGGATGCAGTTGTTTGCGGGAAGTGACGGCTGTGGCCGCTCCCCTACAACCAGGAGGTCAAGGCCAGAACAGACGCTCAGAGGATGGACTGGGAGCCCGGACATCACAGAGCCGTGAACCTCCCACCACAGAACCTCCTGCCTCCAGCTTCTTAACTGATGTGTAACCTCTGTTGCCTAAGCCAGGTTTGCTTGGGTGTTCCTTGCAGCCAAAGTCATCCCACCCAAAGCTAAGTTAGTGATGAAACCCTGGGCCAGGTGCAGCCAAGGGAAGGCTCGTCTGTTCCTTCTCAAGGAGCTTGTAAGGACCCTGGATACAGTTCTCTGTCTTGATGCCTCACCTTGTGACAGGTGCTCACGTGGTCGTCCCACACCTCCCTGTTTCCTGTCCTCCTCCCCACCTGCATGCAACTGACCAGTGGACACCGCCCTGAGAGGTGAAGGGGGGTCATTCCATCCTTCACCAGCTTCAGACAAGTTGCCTCCACTTTCCCGCGGCTGTTTCTCCACCACCATCTCCTCGGCTCACCCTGGTTCTGGACTTCAGTTTTCCTTGCAGATCCAAGCAGCGACTACTGAGGACTACGCACATTCCAGGCCATAGATGCCCTACACCGGACCCCTCCATGTACAGATTCGAATTCATGGGCACCCAAGCCGGTCACAGTGTTCTCTAGAATTTGCAGATGGGAAGGTGGAGCTGCATAAGGCCAGGTGACGTGCCAAGGTCCTGTGGCTAGGTGTTCCACCTAGTTCTCTTACTGCCGATTTTTCCCTATCAGATGGGGCAGGGTTGGGAATCTAATGTCGTTGGTGAGGGTCCCAGCATGAGGCTGAATGGATTCAGATGTGGCTGGGTGTGGGTACAGGGGGCTCATCAGACATGCATTTGCCTGATGGCCTAAGGAATTTGCTGGGATGAGAAGTCATCTTAGGAGAGAGTCGACAAGAAGAGCTCAGCCCAGGACTGACCCAGGCACAGGGAAGGGGCCTACGGGGATAGCACTGAGCCTGAGTGCAGTTGGAGATCTCAGCAATTGAGGGGAGGGGTGGCATTTCAAATAAGGACCATAGTTGTTGGTATTGCCATACTACAGTTCAGGAGCCTGTGGGACCTGCGTGGGGAGAGAGGCCTCAGCAGGGTCTGGTGGCAGGCCAGGACAGGAGAGAGGCTGACACACCCATGGGCAGGTCCAGTCTCCAGGAAGGGTAGGTGTGCAATGGGGGGGGGGCTGTGTGATCCCCCAGACTTCTGTGGCACCCACATTTGAAGGCTTTGCCTTGTAGGAAAGCTGTAGACGGCCTCTCCTGCCAGCTTCCTTGCCTCGGGGACTGGAGTCCAGGAGCTGGCAAATCTGGCCTACCACCGGCTTTTGTGTGGCTTATGAAATAAGAGTAGTTTTTGAATTTTTAAGTGGTTAAATTTTTTTTTTTTTTAAGATTTTATTTATTTATTTCACAGTGGGAGAGAGATCACAAGGAGGCAGAGAGGCAGGCAGAGAGAGAGGGGGAAGCAGGCTCCCTGCCGAGCAGGGAGCCCGATGCGGGCCTCGATCCCAGGACCCTGAGATCATGACCTGAGCCGAAAGCAGAGGCTTTAACCCACTGAGCCACCCAGGCGCCCTAAGTGGTTAAATTTTAAGTATTTATGCAAGTCCTTACACAGTGTACTCCGTTTTGCCTCTTGGCCTACAAGCCTAAACTACTTGCTGTCTAGGGCTTGACAAAGTTTCCTGGCCCGTGCTGTGGTCTGTTGCTAGAGTTCAGCCTCAGGGACAGTTGGCTCCTAGTGGAGGCCTGGTTTTGCCCATGTCTTAGTCCTGGGGAGGGTGGGATGCTGGGCTTCCTTGGCTCCAGGCTCAGCGTACCGGCACGCCCCCCACATTTTCCCTGAGGCCCCCCAAGTGTAGAGTGCTAGGCCTGGGAGAGGGTGCCAAGCTCTGAGAGCAAGCCTGTGGCTCCAGCCTTCCCACCAAAGCCTTCCCAGGACCAGCAGTGCTCCTAGAGGCCACTCTTGCCAGGGTAAGCATGTCCGCATGTCCCTGCCAACCGAGCAGCATCTTGCTGATCAAACCTAATGAGCTGCGTTTAGCCACCACACGGCCCTGCCACGTGGCCTCCCCCCCAGGGCTCCCATCTGTCGGCCTTGGGAGACCACTCTCTGCGCAGCTGGAACCTCCCCCACCATTGAATCAGGCGAGAGCTGAGGTCCCCCGAGCCAGGCCCAGCACACAGGCCAGCAAATCTCTGTCCTTAGCCTGTGCCAGCTCCTGGCCACTTTCCAGGCCCTCAACGGCATCGCCAGATGGTGGCTAACGAAGGGTGGAAAGCTCCCGGGGAAGGCCTGGGCACAGAGCAGCCTAGGAAGGCCAACGAAACAGAAGGCACCCTGACCCCGGCGATGGGAAGGGCTCCGGGTGTGGCCTGACTTTGCTTGGGCCGACCAACTTTTACTCCCAACCCCTTGCCAGCGGCCCTTCCTTTTCTCTCCCTGTCCCTGTCTCCGGGGACCTGCCAGTTGGATGCTCAGACGTTGCAAAGGACAAGCCACGGCAAGGTGTTGGTGGATGTGTGAAGTCATGGGCCCAGGCCCGCGTGTTCTGGGAGGGTAACCGCTCTGTGGTCCTCTTACCTGCTGGTGTCCTAGCAGACCGAGCCCTTCCTTTTTCCTGGGGTGAAAGGTTGGGCCTCACACATCTGAGATCTCTGTGGTTCATTGTGTGCCCCTCCGAGCCACAGGCTGGCCTGCTCTGGGGAAATAATTTGGCCTAACTAATCAGAGCTGCGACTGATGTTCACGTCGTCCCCTGATGCTTCCAAACATCGTGCTAGAGAGGCCAGTTCACAACAAGTCCTGTCCCCAGCTGGGCCAGGGTCGTCTTCTCCTGTCTGGAACCCCAGAGGGCTGGGTGAGCGGGGCCAGGGCAGAGCCAGCTCCACATAATGGAGAAAATACTGTTACATAGTAGTCCAAGCCAAGTCCAGGATGCCTGTGGCGTGCTTCCCCGGGCTGGGAGGAAGTGAACGTGGGCCAGAGGCAGAAGGGCACCACAGGATGTGCTGGGCTGTTAGGAAAGCGAACCATGGTGGACACGCCCGGGCCTCTTGGCTGTTTGGTGGTTGGAGCTGGAGCAAGGTGAGGGGTGCCTCACAGTAAGGTAGGGGGTCTTTTTGACGTGGCAGGGCAGCCGGTAATGGAAAAGGACCCCGAGCATCCTGGTAGGCCTTGGCTGTTGAAATGGCTGAGGTTCTTTTTGGGAGTGGGCATGTCCAAGATTTAATTTTAAGCTTATTTTGCGGATCCTTCCTCTTTCTAGATCACCCGTGCAAACTGCTGCCTTCTCAGGGCCTGGGGTGCGTCTGTGGCCCGTGGTTGGACAGGGCCACATGAGCACCCAGAACCAGCCAGGGGACCGGGAGCAGAACCCAGGAACTCAGGAGGCGGGATGAGAAGGGAAGTGACCCTGGGAATGTAACGCTTTGGGGAGGCACAGGGTTGGGATGTGGGAGGGGGCTCTGAGGCAGTGTTGTCTAGATTTTAAGGGGCAGAGAGACCCCAGGTGATATATGGGTTAGAGCCACTCGAGAAAAGTGAATTGAGCCCTGAGCCCATAGTGGGTGCACAATGGCTTTGCTCTGCGGCATGCTGACCCATTTTCCTGGCAGTTTGCCAGCCAGATGCCTGCGTCTCTATCTCCCCAGCTTTGGAAGCAAAGATTGGAGTCTGCAGCTCAGGGCTATGTCAGGTGGGGCAGAGCTCTGAAAGGGTACCAGTCATCCCTCTGGGCAAGGGAAGGAGCTGGGGCATTCGGGGCATCTGCTGATTTTGTCTCACGGATGGGGAGTAAGTGGCAGGAATGACAAATCCAAAGAATCTTAAAAGCTTTAAGACAGATACAGATGTAGTGAAAAGAAGGGCCATATGTACCCCAATGTTCATAGCAGCAATGTCCACAGTCACCAAACTGTGGAAAGAGCCCCGATGCCCTTCAACAGACGAATGGATAAAGAAGATGTGGTCCATATATACAATGGAACATTACACAACCATCAGAAAGGATGAACACCCAACTTTTGTATCAGTATGGATGGAATTGGAGGAGATTATGCTGAGTGAAATAAGTCAAGCAGAGAAACTCAATTATCATATGGTTTCACTTACTTGTGGAACATAAGGAATAACATGGAGGACATTAGGAGAAGGAAAGGAAAAGTGAATTGAGGCAAATCGGAGGGGGAGACGAAGCATGAGAGACTGTGGATTCTGAGAAACAAACTGAGGGTTATGGAGGGGAGGGGAGAGGGGGAATGGGTGAGCCTGGTGGTGGGTATTAAGGAGGGCATGTATGCCAATGGAGCACTGGGTGTGGTGCATAAACAATCTTGGAACATTGGAAAAAAAAAACAATATAAGATTTAAAAAAAAAGCCTTAAGACAATGGGGATGGGAATCTGCCTGTGTGGGCTCCAGCTTCCTTGACCCAGGACCCCTGCAGAAGCAGAAATGGTTCTGGAGCCTGTCTTCCCGAGACCTTCCCCTAACCCTGCTTAGCCCTGCTCTGGTGGAGGTGAGGCGGCAGGAGGGAGGGAGGCCCCAGAGCTGCTTACCTGCTGCAGGCTTGGTGCTTTCTGGCTGGAGAAGGTCTTGCTTGACGGGGGCCTCTGGGGCCAAAGAAGGTGGAGCAGAAAGCTCGGATGCACCTTCTCAGTTTTGGTTGGAGGAGAGGCTGGGCTTGCTGGTGAGCCCAGACCGCAGTGGTGTTTGTCACCAGGCTTCCGCCCGGGCCTCTGGGGAGGCATCACGCTGAGTGGGGCATGGAGCAGACTAGTTTGCAGAGACGGCCGTACCAGCAGGCACCCCAGTCCATGCTCGTCTTACACGATGGCACTGACCTCCATCATGCAAGAAAGCCTGTGTTCCATCCTGGTGACCGTCTCCGCCAATGAACTGTGATGGTGACTTCTGAGGCTAGGTCCTGAAAGGTAATCCAGCTTCTGCCCGGTTTGCTCTTTTTTGACAGGCACCTGCGGAGCCCTGAGCCCCCCGGTAAGAGGTTTTAGTTACACGGAAGACACCACTCGGGGGAGAGCGTGTGGCGGGACTGTAGAGAGCGAGAGAGAGAGAAGCTCAGGGAGCCCAAGGCGCCACAGCGGCCCAGCGGAGGCCATGACTACACATTAGGCAGCCATTTTGCCAAATACTTCACAGACACGAACTCGGTCCACTTCCGCAACAGAAAGGTGGCTGTGACTGCTGGCCGCCTTTAAAGATGCAGACACTGGGCATCATGGGAACTCAGTAGCTGGACACAGGACACATGCCCGGTGACAGGACCGAGACTGGAACCCGGAGCTGACCTGGAGCCAAAGCCGTGCCCCCTGGTGGTACCTCCCAGTTCTAGAATTCTCCCCCCAGCTCTGCTGGGAGCTGATGGACCAGCCTGGAGCAAGCCTGCCGCCTCACCTGGGCAACACAGACTCCCAGCCTCGTGCCTGTAGCCTGGCCCGCCTTTGGACACACGAGGCAGGTCCCTGTGGACCTATAAACTTAGGCCTTTTGAGGTCAGTGGAGCAGGACCCACAGACCCTCGTGAGGAGGGGCTCCCCAGCAACAGTGGCAATGGGAGAAAACTGTGCTCTGGCCCACGGAGCTCTTTGTGAGGGAGCTAAGAAGTCATCTCTCTTGGGGCGCCTGGGTAGCGCAGTTCAGCGTCCAACTCTTGACTTTGGCTCAGGTCATGATCTTAGGGTTGTGAGACCGAGCCCCGTGTCCCCATGCCCAGCGTGGAGCCTGCTTAAGATTCTCCCTCTCCCTCTGCCTCTCCCCTGCCTCTGAAAAGGAGAAGAATCTCTTTCTAAATGTCTAGCATTTACCCTGTGCTGAGCACTGCTCTAAGGGCTTTATGAGTAGTAACTCATTAGTTGTCACAGCAGCCCTGTGAAGTAGAGACCTGGTTGTACGGTAAGAAAACTGAGAACCGGGGCGCCTGGGTGGCTCAACCGTTAAGCATCTGCCTTCGGCTCAGGTTCATGATCCCAGGGTCCTGCGATCGAGCCCCGCATTGGGCTCCCTGCTCAGTGGAGAGCCTGCTTCTCCCTCTCCCACTCCCCCTGCTTGTGTTCCCTCTCTTGCTGTGTCTCTCTCTGTCAAATGAATACATAAAATCTTTAAAAAAAATTTAAAGAGAAAGAAAACCGAGTCACAGAGAGGTGATCGAATTCGCCCAAAGTTGCATGGCTAGTGAGGGCTGGAACTGGAGTTTGGATTCATCAGTTTGGCGGAAGAATCCCACGTGCAGGGATGTTAAAACAGCTCTATTCTCAGACTGGCCAAGCAGATTCTATGCTGTGTTTTCCTTCCTCTTCACATCCGTTGTTCCTTGATCGGAATCTCTTAGAGAAAGAAAACAGGGAGTTATGGGCTGGCACCAAAAGGGGAGATGGGGCGCTCTGGGCTTCTCTCTGGCCCCCGGATGCATTCACTGAATAGCCCTCTCCTGCACAATGAAGAGACAGAGGTCTGGAATGTCCTCGGAGAGATCTTCCCATTGGAGCAGGCTCCCAGTCTCCGCAGTGCCTGTTGCCATGGCAAACAGCCATTACCCAGAGCCAAGCAGATCATTCCAGAACCCCCACACCACCAGTTACCTTGTGACCTGGTACAGTAAATAGGCTGTGCTTTGAAGATGGGAAGTCTCTAACCTGAGCCTGGGCTCCGTGTTTGGCTTCACCTCGGAGAGGCACATGCCCGGGCTCCTGATCCGTCTGGACCTGGAAGCGGCTTTCCTCTAACCCCACTGTTCTGGAGGGAGACAGTGCAGTGTTCAGATGCTCACAGCCCCTCAGCCTTAGAGAAGCACAGTAACTCTCCAGTCTCGTGAGACTGAATCCTTGCATTGGAGCTGTGCTGAATGCCAGTCCTGAACTAGTTTCCCCTCTGGGCCTTGCATGTTCCCACATCAAACACTCAGGAGCAATTCATGGGCCAGTGACTGAGGTTGGGCTATTGTTTTGTTGGATTAACTAGAATACCTCCCTTTTTTTGGGCTGCTGGGTAGATAGAATGAGGTATAGTAAATCGAGGATTTAGCACAGGGCCTGGCCCCAGGAAGGGGCAAATTCATGCTGGTTCCTGTTCTTTGTCCTGTCCTGCTCCCCACCCCTCATCCTCCTCCCCAGTATACCCTCCTGTGTCCTCTCTTTCTCTGAAAAGTACTCCAGAAACTCGAAAGAAAGCCTAGAGGGCTTCCTGGAGGTGATGTTCCTATACCCAAAGCAGGATGTGTATTTTCCAACAAAATAATGGCCCCTATTTCTAGACTATCTACTGCGTGCTATTCACAGTCAGTATGCTATCTCACTTGATTCCTACTGTAGCCCTTCAGGGTTTCATTATCCCCATTTTTCGGTTGAGGAAATTCAGATGAGATGCAGAGAAACTTAAGTAACTTACCCCAAGACCACAGAGGTTTTCTGAACCTGGGAAGTGTGATATCAGAGCTTGGGCATTTAACCCCCATGCGATACTTTTTTGTGTCATATTTGTGTTTGTATTTGCACTGGGCCTCTTTCCAGCTGCCCTTCATACCCCTCTTCCTGCTCTGGCTCCTCTGAGCAGCTGTGCCTACCTCCCTGAGGGACTGGGCACTTCTTACCTCTGCCCCCCAACCTTTGGATTCTCTAGGCCTTCAGTTAGGCAATGGCCATTTATCCAGCTGCTGGACCACTCTTTCCAGTCCACTGAATGATCATGGAAAGAGAAGGGAAAGAAAGGAGACCAGGTCAAGTGTGAGCCTGACTGGGGCCATAGCCATGTTGGTTGGCAGGCTCATAGGAAGGGAAAAGGCCTCAGGAATGGGGCAGGTGTGGTCCTGGCAAAGCCAACTGAATGGTCACTATTTAGGGTCCAACAGCAAGCTCTGGACAGTCCAGGAAGCAAGCTCCCACTTCGAGACTAGGAGTTTGAAAAATTCAAGCAGTGTTAGGTCCCCAGCAAAGCAGACAGGGGCATCAGAGCTGGGCTCCTGGTCTGTGGGGCAACAGAGTGCTGGGAGGGAAACTGAGGCAGGAAACTTGTCCTTCATGCTGGGGCGACCCAGGGGTCCACATGCAGGCCTCTGACTCCTAGCATGACCTGGCCAAGCAGCCTTAGGCCTGTGGACAGTAGGACTTTATCCCAGTCCCAAGAGCTGCCATTACTAAGGCTGTTGAGACATCCACTGCCTGTTAGGACGGTCCCAGACTTGGGTAGTGCTGGGTCTGCAGGTGGGCATGGGCATTCCAGCTCAAGGGTCTGGGAGGGAAAATCACATGAGAAGAGGCGAAGGTGGTGCCTGTCAGCATCTCACCTCTCCTACCGTAAGCTCCTGCATGTACAGAGTTCAGAGTCCCCAGACCTCTTGGGTTTGCTCTCCAAGGATCATTAGGATTGGTGTCACCTAGGGTTTAGGAGGGAAGGACCTGACAATCTGATTGTAGAACTTTATACTAAAATGTTAATGACTACTTGCTCTTTAAAAAAGGGTCTGAGGACCTCAAAGAGGCCCTTTTTGGTGTGATGTGGGGGGGTGGTGTTGACTAAGCTGGGGGTGCCATATATGCCAGTGTCGGGGGTCAGCCATGCCGGGGGGTCCGGCTCTGATTGGGGTCTGTTTGTGTTGGGGGTCAGTCGTGCCGGGGGTCTGCCATGCCAGGGGTCTGGCTGTGCTGGGGTGAGCCGTGCTGGGGTGAGCCGTGCCGGGGGGTCAGCCGCGCTGGGGTCTGTCATGTTGGGGATCAGCTGCGCTAGGGGGCAGCCGTGCCGGGGGGTCCAGCTGTGCCGGGGGGTCAGCCATGCTTGGCCTCTGCCTGCAGCTGTGGCTGCCTATCTCCATTCCACCCGCTTCATTCCACCTAACGACTGCCAGGCACCTGCACGGGAAGATAGATGGCTGCTGTCACTCAGGCAGGTGTGCGATCGATACAGGGGCACAGACGGTGGGCCGCGAGGGCAGAGGTGCAGTTGCAGTCATCGGGAGCTGGTTTGGGGCTTCAGGGAAAATGGAGGCTCTAGCCTGCGCCCTCGTGTGAAATGTAATTGTCGGTCTGTCCTCCTTGCCGTTTCCTCGTCACTTCCCTCCTGGAAGCCAGCCAGCTCTCCCTGCCAGGACCACGGGGCTAGTGATGTATGGGCACTGTGGGCTGTCCCGCAGCTCCTCTGCCCCCCAGGGATGAGAGGGGAGGCTCCCCAGTCCCATGGGACCCAAATGCTGGCTCTGGCCTTCTGTCTTTAGCCTGATGCCATCGTTACCGTGTCCTCTGGGGCTGTTACCAGGAGGGGAGGAGGAGGAAGAAGAGAGGGGAGAGGGGGAGGAGGAGGAAGAGGAGGAAGAGGAGGAAGAGGAGGAAGAGGAGGAAGAGGAGGGTCATTGATTCCCATGGGGCACTGTGGTGGGAGAAATCCCTTCCCACTGAGTTGTGGAACTTGAGTGACCAACAGGTTCAGTTTTCCTGGGACCAAGGGGGTGCTGGGAGGTGGGACTTGGAGTTTTAAAACTGAGAAAGTTTCTGCAAGCTGGGATGAATTCACCCTGTGTGGAAAGTGGGGTTGGATGGGGCTGGAGGCAGTGCCTTATTACCCTGGGGCAAAGTGCCTGCTTTCCCTGTTCCCTGCACGCTCTCTAGGAATGCAGCCTTCTGGTCACCTGGCTATGTGAACCCAGGTAGGGCCCCTGGGGGGATGAGGTCTTGTCTTTATTTTCCTCCACATTGGGTAACCCTCTGGTGAATTCCGTGTTCTAAGAATTGGTGCACTTGGAATCTTGGCCTCTAAGAATTGGTGCACTTGGAATCTTGGCCGTGCCCTGAGAATGAGATTGCCCCATTTCACTGGCACTTTCCCATCCCTGGGTGGTGGCCCAGATCCTGTCCCTGAGAGTGGAACCAGAGAAGCAGATGCATTGTCAAGTTCAAGGGTAAGGGTGGGAAGTGAGGGGGTCGAGGATGTCTGAGAACATGAGACAAAACCAGGATCAGGGCTGTGTTTGACACTCACGCTGATGACTGTCTGGTTTATAAAAGTCACTGTCACCTCCCCAAAACATCAGAATGCCCATGGAGTAGGTGCTAGTTCGTAAGACAGGGAAGAGCTGGGTAAGCGATGTCTTTGACACTAGCTTTGCGGGGGATGCAGCAGGGCTGCAGGGCTGCAGGGCTGGGCCCTGGGGAATGTGGTCAGCTGGGGCGGCCTCATGGCGTCTTTGTCCCTAAGAACCAGCTGCCTGCTCCCTGGAAGCTGAGCTGAGGATTTTCAGCTCCCTGGCCTGGAACCTCCGAGCCTGCCCACTGGTGGCTGTTCTGGATGACTTGGTCCAACTGCCCACCCCCCAGATTGGCACTCCTGCTCATTCTGTCACAGGGAACGTGGGGAAGAAGGTCTGAGACCTCAGGCAGAGATGTTACCAGGCACAGCAACAAGCTTCAACTTTACTGAAAAACAGACAAAAACCAAAAAACCAAAAACCCTAACAAAACAAAACAAAAACCAAAAACCAGCCCCCCCCCCCCAAAAAAAAAGCAGATTTCTGGTTTGCTTCACTGAAGAGGAAGTTTTCTGTAACTTCCCAAATCTTTCAGGCCCCAGGGCTGGCTCTTCTTCCCACGAGGCACCTCAGACCCACCCAGATGAGGGTTTCCCTATATGCCATTGGCATCAGCCACATTCAGCTTTTTCATAGCTGATTCCTGCCAACCCTCTCCTCTCCCCATTTCCAACCCCAAGAACGTTGCAGAGATTAATTAGAGAGAAGCTATGTGCAAGAAGGCAACCACATTATGAGTCTCTTGAGAGCAGGCCCCTGTCTAATTCAGCTATTCATTCTGTAAATATAGATTGAATGTGCCAGGCGTTCTTCCGGGTGAGAGAGAAGAGTGGTTATGGGCCTGGGCTCTGGAGCAAGACTGCCCACGTTCTTCCCTCGGCCCCACCACACAAGTTGTAGGACCTTGGGCAAGTTAATTAACCTCCTTGAGCCTTACGGATAATAAAATTACCTACTTTGTAGGGTTTTAAGGATTAAATTTGGTAGATAGATAGATAGATTTCTGAGAACATGGAACAAGAACATATATCCACCCAAAACTTGTACACAAATGTTCCTAATGGCCAAAAAGTAGAAACAACCTAAATGTCCATCCATCAATGACTGGACCAAATCTGGTACATCCACACTGTAGATTATTCAGCAATAAAAAGGAATGAAGTCCTGACAAATGCTAACAATGAGACTCAAGAACATTCCACTAAGCGAATGTAGTCACAAAGAACCACATATTCTATGATTCCATTTATAGGAAATGTCCAGAATAGGGAAAGATATAGAGACAGATAGTAAATGAGTAGGCAGGGGTAGAGGAGAATGGGAAGTGATTCCCAGTGGGTACGGGGTTTTCTTTAGGGACAGTTAAAATGTTCTAAAATTGGCCACGGTGATGGTTGCATAACTCTGCGAATATACGAAAAGCCACTGAATGGAAGATCTAAAGGGGTGATTTGTACGGCATGTGAGTCCTGTCTCAATAAAGCTGCTTTTCAGATGTCTTCAAACAAGGCCGGGCACATATTAAGCAATAATAAGCGTTAGCTAGGATTATTGGGAGCTAGGAAAATAGGAATGGAAAAAACGAGCAGGTTCTCTGCTTCGTGAAGCTCGCACTCACAGAGTTCACTTCTGTATCCCATGTGTCGTGGGGTGCAGGGCTGGCCCGTGGCCCACCCTCGCCATCGCCAGACTGCGTGCCTCCTGTGAAGCCCTGTCATCTGACTTTAGGCAGAGATGTCACTTCTGATGTCTGGCTAGCACCATCTGCCTGTCCGTCCTTGGCCCTGAACAAAGCTCTCCACCCTCTTGTGGCCCACAGGGCCAGCTCACCAGTTCTGCTTCTGGATTTTCTCTCCTCCTGACCTGGCTTTGTCCTCTTCTGTAAAGTAGGCAGGATCTCAATGTCTCCTCTACCTTGCCGTTCGGAGTGCGGTCCCAGGACCAGCAGCATCTCCAACACCATGGAACGTGTAAGAAACACACCCAAATCTCAGGCACTGCCCCAGAACGACTGAATCAGAACCTAGGTTTTGACAGGATCCCCAGGTGATTCATCTGTACATTGAAGGTTGAAAAGAAACTCTGAAGCCCCCTCCGGCTGTCAAGCTCTCTGATTCTATGGGAAGGCATCCAGTAACACCAGCCAAGATACATGGAGCCCTTACTCTGTGCCAGGGCCTCTCCCACGATTCCATCTCCTTTCCACATGAGCTCCAGGCAGGGGCAATCACGCTGCTATTTTACAGGAGAGAAGCTGAGGCCTGGCTCGGGAAAGCTGGGCTTCTCTGCAGAGGTCACCTAGCTCACTGGGGATACAGCTGGATCCCAAATCGGGGTGGGGGGCCTGACTTCAACCACCTTTCATGCTGTGTTGCCTCGGCTCTGGGTGATGCTTCAGAGAGGAACTGACATCAGAATTTTGCATCGCCAGATGATGAGGAGTTTGCCAGGCACTTTGCCAGTTTGCCGTGATGGGAGACAGACATTCGAGGGGAAAGCAAGAGCAAGGGCAGTGGTCCAGGGCCAGGAGAAAGTTTGGCAAGTCCAGAGAGCCGCCTGAAGTGTTGTTTTAATAAAATGAATGACAATTTGGCAAGAGCTGGTGTCTGCTGGGCACAGCGTGGGAGGAGGGGGAGATAGTCAAGTTACCTAAATTATCAGCAAGTTTCTATAAAACCTAATGACATTTTAATGTGTTTTCTGAAGACGCTACTTACTGAGGTGAAATGTATCATACTGGGCAAATGTATCATATGTTCATTGTGCTGGAGAAAGATCATTCTTGTGCATTGAATTTGCTTTTTATAATTCATTTGAAAAGGGGTCAACTTGACCCTAGCCAGGTCAAGCATCTCAAGGGTCATAGACCCAGGAGTCTCTCCTTGGGCAGGGGGCCATCACCAAGAACTCCACGCCTGTTGGAATACTTCCTGTGTTTGGCAGTCTGCCCTAGGTTCTGAAGTTGTCCTCAAGGGGTCCCCATATCAGTAGGCAAAATGTCACAGAGTCACAGCTGTGAGGCCAGAAGTCATTTCACAATAGATCGTAGCCATGGTGAAAACCCTCAAAATCAAATCTCAGAGGCATCCATTGGAATGGACATTTTTAAGCCCATCTTTAAAGATTTTGTTAGAGTCTTTGCCCCAGTGACGAATCACTTGGTAAAACCAAAAGAAAGAAAAGATAATCAACTCATCCTTCTTTTTAACTTGGACTTTTCTCTTCTGAGGAAGTGTCTGAATCAGGAAGCATTGTGCTGTAAGTCACAGAAATTGCAAAGAAATCTAAATAGCGAAGAGATGTAAGAAATCGCTCCAAGTTAGGGCAGCTCCAAGGGCTGGCTATGGGGTAACTTCTCGAGGGTGTCCTGCCTCCCAGCTCTTCCCAATATGTCTGTCTCAGAACATCGGTTTGTCTTCTTGTGGGCTTCCCTTGTGGTTCCAAGGTGGTAGCAGCAGTTCCAAATATCTAGTGACATTAAAAAAAGGAAATGTCATCTTACGGGTTTCTTTTAAAAAGTTTCAAAGCCTTTCTAGAAGGCCCCTCGCCACTCTTCTCACATTTCACTGGCCATAACTGTGTTATATGCCCGCCCTTCCTTCTTTCCTTCCTTCCTTCCTTCCTTCCTTCCTTCCTTCCTTCCT
>LNAC01000001.1:11759010-11867301 GCA_002007465.1 Ailurus styani
CCTCCCTCCCTTCCTCCCTCCCTCCCTCCCTTCCCTCCTTCCTTCCTTCCTTCTTTCCTTGCTTCCATCCTTCCTTCCTAAGAGATTTTATTTATTTGAGAGAGAGTGAGAGAGAGCACAAGTGGTGGTGGGGGGTAGAGGTAGAGGGAGCAGCAGACTCTCCCCTGAGCAGGAAGCCCGACGTGGGGCTCCACCCCAGGACCCTGAGATCATGACCTGAGCTGAAGGCAGAGGCCTAACTGACTGAGCCACCCAGGCACCCCTATATGCTCTTTTTTAAACCAATCACCATCAAGCTACAATTGGCTTCAATCAATGGAGATTTGTACCCTGGGGGTGCAGAGGACACTTTTTCCAAGCTCTTGTCTGGGCTGTGTAAGGTGAAGTCCTGAAGAAAAAAAAAAAATCAAAGCTCTACCAGCAAGAAAGAATAGCAGGGGGCATGGATTTGGGTAGGCAATCAATAGGATTTGCTAGTAATCACTTAATTCATGGCAATGGAAAATTTCTTGAAATTCTGAAGTCAAGGGGTGTTACAGGCAATGAATGGTACAAAAGTGCTCTGTAACAACCACAAAATTTTCCAGATGCATCAGAAAAATAACCGTTTACTTAACTCACTGGGCTGTTGTCTAATCTAGACCGTGCGTGGCTAGGATCTAGGCTCCTCTCCCCCTGACCCTCACGCTCCTCCTGTGACCAGCAGACCAGCTTGAGCATGGTCTCAGGGAGGTGGCAGGGGTGTGAGAGCCCAAGCCCCAGTGAGTAAGCGTGTTTCAAGCCTCTATTAGCATCATGTCTGCCAATGTCCTATTGGCCAAAACAGGGGACACGGCCAAGTCTGCAACCTCGAGGGGCTACACCCATTTAGTGGGAGGTGCTTCAGAATCAGATGGCTAAGGGCTGGGATTCAAGAAAGGGGACAAATTGGAGTCAATGATGTAATCTCTAGCAGGAGGAAACAAAATATTAAAAAGAAAACAAAGGGTAACTTTAACAATATTTTTGCTTTTAAACTGCACTTTAAAGATTCAAAACCTTCTTTTCAGAATGTAAAGGCGTTTGGGGATGTTCCAGTGAATATAAACATTTAGAAATTGCGTGTGTGTGTGTGTGTGTGTGTGTGTGTGTGTGTGTGTGTGTGTAGATTGCAAAGGATCTCAGAAAGCAGATTTTTCTTTTTAAAAGATTTTATTTATTAATTCGGGAGAAGCAGACTCCCTGCTGAGCAGGATCTCCAGGCCTCCAGGATCATGATCTGAGTTGAAGGCAGATGCTTAACTGACAGAGCCACCCAGGCACCTCCAAGCAGATTTTTCTAGGTGTGAATACCACCAGTATCTGTGGTTGTATTAGCACCACCTATCAGAGTACCAGTTTCCATGGGCCTTACTACTCTCATTGCCCCTATCCTTCTCTTAAAAAGCAGTACGTATGGTCTATACTGAGGAAATAAATAGAGACCACATAAATGAGAACAAACAAGCCATTTACTTAGAGCAGGAACGCAAAAGCAGGCAGACGAGTGGGGAAGCTTTATAGGGAGGAAGAAGGAAGCCTTTAAGAATCCTCCAGTTGGAGCTTGTTGAGGAAGCTGGAGGTTGTAACTGGAAATGCGTTTTGTGTCACTGGTCCTGAGTGGGAGGCAGGGGAGAAGAACAGGGAAGCTGGCAGGCGTCGCCTGAGAGCCCTGGCCTTTCTGGCCTTTCTGGCCTTTCTGGCTGGTCGGCTGTGCTCTGGCTTCCTGGGGAGGTTGCTGCGGAGGTCTGGTCAGAGTTCTGCCGTCAGCCATGGTCGGGCCATCGTCTCTCAGGACCGAAGCAGGAGAAAGCCCCAGCTCCCCAGCGTGGTGAAAGGAGCCCTGCACTCTGGGCTCCAGACTTTTCTGTCCCCCCTCCAGACAGCAACACCACCAGCACCCCCAGAGTCACACGCAGCTGGCCCCTCACCACCGTGGCCACAGGGGCACCTCCAGGGTCGCAGAGGACAGTGTGTTCCCCATGGCCTGCCCTCTTTACACCTGTCCATCTGGGTCGGGCTCAGGAGCCCCACCCCTGCACCTTGCCAAAGCTCTTTACTTCCCCCCACCAGCTGCCCCCCTTCCATGGAATAAATTGTTCCTGCCTTTGTGTCACCCAGTGGGGAGCATTTATCAGGATGGGACTGGATCATATTGTGTGAAGGGCGTGTGTTATCAGTTTGTCTCCTCCCCTGTGCCATGAGTACCCTGAAGGAGAGCATTCAGCTTTGCTGGCGCCGAGTAAAGGACTTTGCAGAGAGCAGGCTCAAAACAAAAGGTTTTTGGAAGGCAAAAAGGACTTCCTTTTGGGGAGAGAGGGCCACAGATAGGGTTGACGGATAAAATGCAGGATACTCAGCTAAATTGAATTTCAGATAAACAATTTTTAAAATATAAATATGCTCCAAATATTGGATTATAGGGGTGCCTGGGTGGCTCAGTCGGTTAATTGTCTGCCTTCAGCTCAGGTTGTGATCTCAGGAGTTCTGGCTTCAAGCCCTGCATTGGGCTCCCTGCTCGGTTGAGAGTCTGCTTCTCCCTCTGCCCCTCCCCCAGCTCGTGCTTGCTTGTGCTTTCTCTCAAAATCTTTTGAAAAATTTTTAAAAAGTATTGCAGTATGAGTAGATCCAACAATAATGCACGGGGCATACTTATACTAAAAAAACTTCCTCATTGTCTGTCGGAAACACAAATTCGACGGGGCATCCTCCATTCTAATTTGCTAAATATAGCAGCAACCCTGACCACAGGGCAAACGCCTAGTTAGACTTCAGAATGGTTTGACTCCGAGGCCAAGAGGAACTCTTTCCTAGTCCACTCTTCCCTTCCCTGTGAGGCCAGAACTCTGCCCCGGGGTTGGCCAGGCTGTGCTGCTGCTGTGCCCACTGCTCAAATCCCAGATGGCTGGCTCCTCCCCTGGCGATCAGAAACCAGGCTACTAGTTTCTGGAAGATTCTTTGAAGATTCCCAGGGGAGAAGAAATGCGTGGAAATGGTAGTGGAAAGACAGGAGGAAGGAGGCTTACAGTCCTTAAAGAGCAAGAAATTGCTTCACTTTGCCTTCACTGGGAATACAGGAATTAATCCAGAACAGTGACATGGAAGTGCTTCTTTGCATGGGGAAGTGTCCTGTGAGGAAGCATGGTTTCCAGAGAAGCCCTGCGTGGTCATGAGAGAGGAAAAGACAGAAGCCGGTCCATGCTGTACCCCAGCTCACCTTCTGGGCTCCACTTTATCTGTAAAGATTGTGGGGGAGGATATGCACTGTGGGTTGAATGGTGACCCTCAAAACCTGCAAATGTGATCCTCTTTGGCAGCGGGCTGTTCGCAGAGGTGACTCAGTTAAGGATTTTGAGATGAGAAGATCATTCTGAATTATCTGGGTAGATCCCAAATCCAGTGAGAAATGGCCTGCTGTAGAGTACACAGAAGAGAAAAGAGATCCCTGGAGGAAAAGGCAATGTGAAGGGAGAGCCGGTGAGCCACGAGCCCAGGAGTGTTGTCACCACCAGAAGCTGGACAGAGTCAAGGGGGGATTCTCCCCGAGGGGCTCCGGAGGGCGCATGGGCCTGATGACACCTTGATTTCAGACTTCTAGCCTCCAGAATTGTGAGAGACTAAGTTTCTGTTGTTTCAAGCCATTCTTATAAGCTCATACATTTGTGTGTGTGTGTGTTTATATATATATATATACTATAGGCTATAGTAGTCGTGATAATAGCCGCGGGAAACTAATACAACATAGGGCTGGGGTCCTAAAGCCTGGTGCATGGACGGGGGCTGGAGTTAAGGATGACTTCCCTGAGGGCCACACACTGATGCTAACATGAAACCTCTCTTGGTTTCTTAGGAACAAATGGCCTGCTATCCCATAGACTTCCAATTTTATGTAAGACTGAGCCCTACTTACCTGGTACTTTATATTAGCTCTTCGGTTGTTACAAACACTGGGTATAAGGCATTGCTTTAAATTTGAATATGATGTGAAAAATCTCACATGTTTATTTTTTAAATATTTATTTATTTATTTTAGAGAGATTGGCGGGGAGCGGCAGAGGGAGAGAGAAAATCCCAAGCAGACACCCCACTGGGCATGGAGCTCTACAGGGGCTCGATCTCACGACCCTGAGACCATGACCTGAGCCAAAACCAAGAGTCGGATGCATAACCGGACTGAGCCACCCAGGCGCCCCTCACATTTTAAAATCAAGTTTAATTATGTGTATATGGGGAATCCACATGAACGTGAGAGTCTCCTTATGTTTGTTTTTGACACAGCAAATCAGTGATCTCCAAGTAGGGGAACTCAACGCAGTCCACTGGCTTGCAGGAAAAACAGTAGAACTTTAGGTCAAAAAAATAAGAAAGCAATTATGCTTTCCCGGTCTTTATATGTTGAAGCCCTAACCCCCAATGTGACTGTATTTGGAGATAAGCCCTTTAAAGAGGTGCTTAAGGTTAAATGATGTCATGAGCATGGGGTCCTAATCTAGTAGAATCGGTGGCCTTCTAGAAGAGACGTGGGTCTCTTGTAGGCCCCCACTGAGAAGGGAACCATCTGTCAGCAGGGAGAGAGCTCTCACTGGAGCCTGATCACCTTGCCACCATCACCTCAGACTTCCGGCCTCTAGACGTATGAGAGAGAAATTTCTGTTGTGGAAGCCCCTCAGTCCATGGTATTCTTACGGCAGTGTGAGCTGACTAATACAGGGACATTTTATCAAAAAACATTCGGGGTCTACTGAAGTACCCAGTATGTGGTTCCCATATATTCCTTTTCTAATTCTTACCAAATTCTTTTTCTTCTGGAAAGTGGAAATTGCTCAGAGAGGTTGACAGTGGCAGCGATAGCTCCTGTTTGTTCTTGCTTCCCTTGTTCATTCCCTGTGGGTGGTCCCCTCCCACTTTGGCCTTGGCCTTGTGACTTACTTTGGGCAATACAATGATAGGTACTGTGTCATAGGCAGAGGCCTGGGAAGTGCTTATGACTTGGAGCTTGCTTCCCCTCTTACTGTGGGACCTTCTGGCACTTAGTGAACAAGCCTACCAGAGTCTCAGAAGGCTGAGAGACCATGAGGTGTCTCATGAGGAGAGCGGCTGCGGACGTCCCGTGGAGGCCTGGGGCCTGTGCCTGGGGCCTCTCTGGACTACCCAGCTGTGACCAGCAGACCCTGATCACAAGAACTGCTCAGATAACCTGCAGAGTCATGGAAAAGTAGATTTGTCAGGAGAAGTCACTAACTTTTGGGGTGGTTTGCTACATGACAAAAGCTGAGTGATACTCGGGGTAGGTAGATGATACGGTCTTTGAGTTTAGAAGAGTTGCAATCCAAAATACGGATGGTCACCAGATGAGGTGGTTTCCAAAAGGCTTTGGGGCTTTGTTGTCTTTGCACATATTAGCATATATTGAGAACATACTAGATGCTCAAACACAGTTGTTGAGTGAAGATGGATCATAGCAAACACCCATCAAGCGTTTCCTAAATATGCTTACATGGGTTATTTTCCTTAATCCTTCACCCCAGACATGCAGTAGATAAACCACTATGATTACTACACCCATTTTAAGGTGGGGCAACCAGGGCTTAGGGAGGTTAAGTAACTCGCCCAAGACCAGACAGTTGAGAGCAGCCAAGTTGGAACGTGATCTCTCGTGTATACCTGCCTTCGCACCTGTGTGAGGCCGCATACTCTGAGCTGCCCATCCTTCTCTACCGGGAGAATTCTGATGAAAGCTAGGGACGGCAGTTTCAGAGCCCCTCTATTGCTCGTGTTGTTTTCAGGACACACATCCGGCCACTGCAGGCATATAGTGGCGGGCGGGGTCTGAGCACTTAGCTGCAAGCACCCCGTCTCTCCTGATGGTGCAGCTGTGGGCCTGGCGGGCCCTTCGTGATTGAGGAGAGGTCACCGATGGAGGTTGTTAGGAGTGAACGACATGCAGCCCAGGAGCTGGCAGCTCCCAGCGCCGCTACCGGGGAGGAGAGCCAGGGTGCCCCTGCGGCTTGGGCTCACCGAAAACTAATTGATGCCAACTGCCTTCCCTGGGACCCAGGTGGTGCCCATTATGCAGAGAGACAAAGCCAGCTCGGTGGAGGGTGTGTGCCAGGCAGCGTCTGCAGCCAATAGTTTTCCCTACTGGCGGTCTGTGTGAGACCTTCTGTCTGTCTGTCCTCCCGCCATCCATCCTCAGATGGACGGAAAAAGCACTGATTGACTTACCCTGGTCGGGCCTGTGCATGAGCTGCCTGGGGTGATGGAGGCACTTGGGCTTTGTGAACGGCGGATCACTCTCTGAAGGGAGTCAGTCTGGCAGCTTCCGGGCAAGGGCTGTAATAGGAACTGGGAAGCGTGCTCAGAGCTTTCACAGGAGGTCATTGTTTTAGTTGTTATGGGGATCGTTTCCCGGTTCCCTGTGCTCTCCATCATGGTGAACTGTTCACTGTGGTCATTTTGTTTGCTTATTCATTTGCTTTATCTACCTATTGATCTTTACTTTTTTAAATTGCATATAATGTATTATTTGCCCCAGGGGTACAGATCTGTGAATCATCAGGCTTATACATTTCACAGCATTCACCATAGTACAAACCCTCCCCAATGTCCATAACCCATCCGCCCTATCCCTACCCCCTCACCCCCCATCATTTGTTTTTTTAATCTGCTCTTCCTCATTGGATGTGAAGCCCCATGAAGGTGGAGACCTTGTTTTTTTCTCCATGGCATCCAAGCAAATGTCACATGGGTAGTAGATGCACAATAAAAATGTGTTAGTTGGGGGCGCGTGGGTGGCTCAGTTGTTAAGCATCTGCCTTTGGCTCAGGTCATGATCCCAGGGTCCTGGGATCGAGCCCCACATCGGGCTTCCTGCTCAGCAGGAAACCTCCTTCTCCCTCTCCCACTCCCCCTGCTTGTGTTCCCTCTCTCGCTGTGTCTCTCTCTGTCAAATAAAATCTTTTTTAAAAAAATGTGTTAGGTGAACTCTTCAAGACAGACATTACTCTTATTTAATAAAACAGAAAACTAAAGTTCAGAAATGTTGCATAACTTGCTTAAGATTACAAAACTAGAGAACGTTAGAAACCAAATTCTAACCTGGGTTCGAATGACTTTGAAGCCTGTGAGCATTCTCTAAAACGTGAGGTAGGTGCCCCCTCTGGTAGGAGAGAGAATTTAGTGCCCAAACACATTTGAATAATATTGAATTGTAATGCAAAAATCATTTTCTTTCCCTTATCTTTCGATCCTGATTATCTCAAATAATTTTTCCAAAAAGGAGCAGGCCCCAAGCTTAGAGCCAGACTATCAGCATGAGGTTTGGCTATGAGAAGCAAAAGGTTTGAAAAGTTTGAACAAATAAGGTATGTTTCTCTTTCCTGTAAAAGAACCGTAGGCAAGTAGCCCAGAGTTGGAAAGGCAGTTCTATGGTTGTCAGGAACCCACCTTTCTACTCTGTTGTTCCGGCACCTAATCATGTAGAGTACACTTTATAGCCCAAGATAGTTCCTGCAACCCCCGGCCATCATGTCTACCTTCTAGCCCTCAGGAGGAAGGGCAGATGCTGCCCTTTTCATTAGGGGCCACTTCCTAGAAGTCATGTGCAACAATTCACTTTATATTCCTTGGCCACTGGAGAATTCGGTTTCTACTGCTATGTGAGGAGCCTGGCTTTCACACGGTCTTTGGGCTCATTGCATTTGGCAGAGCCTCCAAGATTGGAAGCTTTGATAAGATCAAGAAGTGCTCTGTTTTTGGGCAGGCCATAAAGTAGGACTTGCTCTGTGGCTCTGGGCCCAAGACTGATGAGGACAGGGAGTGGATCTGCATGGGGCTGTGTGAGGAAGGGCGGTGAGGGGCAATTTCCTTTCCTCCCCACATTGTGTGTGTGTGGGGGGGGGCTGCTCCATCGTGTTTCTCCCCTCATTGTGCTACCAACAGAGCCCAATGAAGGGGAAAGATTTCAAAAGAATCCCTTGTAGGGACTAGGGTGCCCGAAGGAGGGGGAGCCTGGCACTCCCTCCTGATCAGATAATGCTCAGGCCCTGGACATGCTGATCTCCAGATGAGCCTCACTGAGCAAGGGGGAAGGGGGCTAGAGCGAGGTGGCAGGGTAAGAGCAGGCACCTGTCTACCAGTGTGTGCTCTGAACGCCCACGTGTATGAGTTTCTCAGGAGTCTGGCGGACTTGGTGGGGGGTGTCTTCCCCCGGGCCAAAGGACCCCAGCAGTAAGAGGCTGTGGGTATAAATGCCAGTAGGGGCAGCTTAGGTGTGTGGTGGAGTGGAACCGGATCGCTCACTCAGAGAACTGGCAAGCAGGAGACCTCTTGGATCCTGGAGAACTCAGGCCTGCACTCGCAGGCACTCCCATCTACAAGCTGCCCCCAGGAAGGATTAGCCAGGCGGGCCGCACCTCCAGACCCAGGGAAGACTGCAAAGCGCTAGCTCAGCCGGAGAGCTCTGTCCTCCCCGCTGAACTGCTGAGTCCCAGCCCCCAATCCCAGACAAAGGGTTTTCTCAAAGGCACACCAAGCTCCCCTTCACTAATAGGTGTGGGGAGGTGGAGAAAATAGACTGCCTGTCCTCACTCTGGTCCCCAGACCCCAAACCTGGTTTTGATGGGGAAGGGGTGACCTTGGAATCAGACAAGAAAATAGCATTCTAAACAAGACTGGGCTGTTTTAATGAGGAAAGGGATCTGAAAGCTCTGAAATGTGCCCCAGATCTTGTTAAGGGATGGGGAAGGGTACTCAGCAGAGGCTGGGTCATTCTTTTATTTGGCTTATGTACTTCCCATCTATTTACCGTGTGCTAGTGACTGCCAGGTGCATAGGTCCCTGTACTCGCCAGGGGGTGCGGGAGACAGAGGGTGGAAGATAAAACCACATTCCTGGGGTGGGCAATGAAATGAGCTATGGAGGACTTTGGAAGGAGATGGAGTGGGAGGTAGCTGGCTCTCTGAGGAGGGATCTTGAGCAAGGGCTTGAATGAGCAAGGGAGGAACTCCTGTGACTGTTAGGGGCTGAGATCAGAGTTTTCGACCTGTTTCCTACCGCAGGAGGTCTTGCCAGCCTGGTGAGGTGTCCTCGAGGGTGTCAAAGCTGGTGATTATTAGAATCTTAGATTCCCAAGCCCAACCCTGGGATTTTGATCCGGTTGCATCAGAGATGGGCCAGAACCTTCCTGGAAAGCTCCTCATCTGATTCTGATCATCTGATGATCTGAGAACCAGATAGACTCAATGATCACATTTGCTGCTCACCATGCACCTGCTGGGTTGAGGAGGGAGCTGGAATTGAGAGCTCTTGCTGTGTATCAGGAATATCTTGCTAAGTACTTTGCTAGCATTATCTTTTATATCTATCTCTATATCTCTATATCTATCTTTGCAAGAACACTGAGGTAGGTACTATTCTTCTACCCATTTTATAGACGAGGAAACCAAAGCTCATTGATGTTAAGTCACTTGCTTGAGATCACAAGATGGCACGTCGGGGTGCTAGATTCTGACCCCAGCATGAAACCGGGGCTGTACCTTCTCCCTGCAGAGATAAGATGAACACTAACTAAAATAGGAACCAGCCACTCAAGGCAGGAATTCCAAGTGACAGATAGGAGTGGACCAAGCACAACTTGAGAGTTTGGAGGGACAAAGAAACCAGCAAGATATGGATAGGGAGGAGTAAGGACTAGACTGTCCTCAGTGGGGTGCTAAGCCTAGGAGAGGAGGAGCAGACAGAAAGCAGTGTCCAAGAGCAGGGACAATAGCCCAGACAGAAGCAGAGACCAGACACCACACGGACCCTGGATGGGGAGTGGAGATAGTACTGGCCTTGGTTCCCTATGGCAATTTGGACCCTCATCTCAGCACAGAAGGAGATAAGTAGAGCCTGGGGGCCAGAATTTGGAAACAAATATCAAACAGTGTACAACTAGCAGTGTCATGTTCAACATATCTAAGAATAGTAACTCACTACATAACTGAAATAGAAAAAGTTGTCTCCCTGAGTCTTTGTGATGGGCACTCAGGAACCTGTGTCCCTCTGTTCTCCTCCCTTGCCGTGTCTCTGATTGTTTGCATGATGCTTGGATGTACTTTGTCTCCAAAGTCCATGAGATCTCAGTAGCCTCATGATAAATGCTTCTGCTAGTTCAAGTCGTTTCTGATCCCTGCAATCAACATATCCTGGTCTGGCATAGAAATGAATCTGGTGTCTGGTCCAGGCCAGTTGAGATGTGGGGGTGGGATCATGTAGGGCTACCTGAACTAGGAAGCTGGGAATTAAGAGATGGACTTTGAGGGCGCCTGGGTGGCTCAGTGGGTTAAAGCCTCTGCTTTCGGCTCAGGTCATGATCTCAGAGTCCTGGGATCGAGGCCCGCATCGGGCTCTCTGCTCAGCAGGGAGCCTGCTTCCTCCTCTCTCTGTCTCTCTGCCTGCCTCTCTGCCTGCTTGTAATCTCTCTCTCTGTGTCAAATAAATAAATAAAATCTTTAAAAAAAAAAAAAAAAAAGAGATGGACTTTGAGCCATGTATTGAAGATAATGCCAGCAGCTGTGACAGATAAACCCTGAAACCTTAGTGGTTTAACACCCTAGAAGTTATGGCTTTGTTTACACCATGGTGTGTGCATGTTCCTGGTCAGGTGTGTTCCTTCATCCAGGGACCCAGATCCCTCCATGTTGTGGCTCCTCCCTTCCTCCTGTGGTCAGCCAGGACTGTGTTGAGCCTGTGGGAAGCACCCCTGCCCAGATGTGATGACGATCCCTTCCACTCACTTGCCAGTGGTGAGAATGAGTCGTTTGGTCATACCATCTTACCAAAGTGCAAGGGGGCTCATGCTGTGGAAAACAGTCTGTCAGTTCCTCGAAAGGTCAAACACGGAATTACCAAATCACCCAGCAATTCGACTCCAAGGTATGTGCCCCAAAGACCTGAAAACAGATGTTCAAACAAATGCTTGTACGTGAGTTCTCGTAGCAGGACTGTTCAGAGTAGCCCAAAGGAGGAAACAGCCCACAGGTCCATCAAGAGATAAATGGATCAGTAAACTGTATGGAGATCATACAGCAGAATATTATTCAGTCACAAGAAAGATTATAGTATTGGTATATGCTACAATGTGGGTGAACCCAGAAAACTGACATTAGGTGCAAGAAGCCAAACACAAAAGTCCCATGCTGAATGAACGATTCCTTTTGTTATAAGAAATATCCAGAATAGGTATATCTATAGAGACAGAAAGCAAAGTGGTGGTTTCAAGAGGTTGAGGAGAGGGAGGAATGGGGAGTAATTGCTTAATGGGCATGGAGTTTTCTTTTGGGATGATGAAATGTTTCGGAACTTGATCTAGGAGGTGACTGCACAACACTTGTGAGTGTATGGAGTGCTGCTGAATGGTATGTTCCAACACGTTAATTTTATGTTAATTTCACTTCAATAAAGCAAATGCAAAAGGGCTGGGAAATGTCATCCCAGGGACAGCTCCACACTCCTGAAGGGTGTCAGGTGCTCTTGGTGACCAGTTAAGCATCTGTGTGCATTTTTCTTCACCTCTCCCCTAGAACACATCACCTCCCCAAGGGGGTAAGTCAAAGACCTCCCAGGTCACCCTGTCTAGCTTAAAGCTGAGGATGTCCAGTCGTCTCTCGAGTTTAGATGTGACTTCCCTTGCTTTGGTGTCATATAAACTAAAAGGGCAAGTTAGCTGAGTCTCCCGCCTTCACAGCCAGTACACGGAGGTGCAGCAGAAACAGGACTATAATACAAACTTACATTCAGAAAGGGGAAGCCTGGCAGACAGAGCAGCCACTGGCCCCCGGCACGTGTGAGTTCGGCTGGGGAGGCATCGAGGCGGGTGGGACCGTGGTTGGAGAATTTCCCTGATTAGACTGTTCTGATTTCTGGAAGGAGCTCTCTGGTCCATTGTTCTTTGTGGCCCTGACTCCATCCACTGGCAGATTTTGCCTTGATCATTATCTCTTGGGCCACATCTAAAATACCTACTTCGTGGGGGGCAGTTGCCCAAGCTGACTTCCTGCCTGTGCAATCTTAGGGCCCCAAGTGTTGTTTAATGCTTGAACTGTCAAAATATTGGCTAGTTTGGGCTCATTTCTTTGGCAATGAAACACATAAAAATTGTAGTAGGCTTCTTATGAGACACCAAAAAAAGTACCTCGTATGTGACTTTAGTTATATGATATTCAAGAACAGGCAGAAGGAATCCATGACGACACCTTGTGTTTGATTGGAATCCCATGGACGAGTAAGACTCAGAGGGGCTAAGTGGCTTGCCTAAAGTCACACAGCCACCAGTTTGAGCAGAGGCAGGACTAGAACCCAGGTCTCCAAATGTACAGCCTGGGAAGCTTGCTCTCATGCTTGGCTCTCACAGGGAGTGAGCAGACATAGCAGTTTCCAAATGCAGCTTTTTCTTTTGGTGCTTTTAATTAGCATATATGAAATACACTGCCAATCTAATTTAATTATAATTAGGTAACCAGAAGGCTGATTATGTTATAAATTTAGATTAAAGGGCTGTTGTTTTCAATTAGGTTTGATTGTAAAGTGCTTTGACACTTTTCCTGGCCTCCCGGAAAGTTCATTAAGTAACTTCCCACTGACTCTCGCATTTTGCCCACAGGTCTAGGGTGGTATTAACTGGACTAAGTTTCCCAGGACACCCCGAGTGCCGCGCATACTTGGTACCTGGTGGCACCCATTGGTGGCAGGGGCCACCAGATGCTACTGGGCTGTTGTGTCAGGGTACTTGCAGCCGGCTGTAATAAAGTGTCCAAGTGGAAAAGCTCAGACCTCATGGGGACTTGCAGTCTCACATGATGAGACAGATGGAGGTACCTAGGTCCGGGCTGGGTTAATTGGCTTTCAAAGCATCCTTGAGGACTCAGGCTCATTTCCTCTCCCTGCTCTACCAACTTCAGCACGCTGGCTTCTGTCCCCAGGCTTGTCACTAAGGAGCTCTGTGATGATTGCTGCAGCCCCAAGCTTTCCCCCGCCCCCAGAAGGGGACATTCCTTCCTTGCATCCCTTGAGCCTCCTGAAGCCTTCTTGTGGCTCCTTGGCCAGGACTGCAGCACGGGTCCATCCCTAAGTCAACCACTGTTCCTGAGGACTCACTCTGACTGGCTTGGGAGTAGAGACTTTCTGGGGGCCCAGGGTTGCCTGATGCCTCCCAGCAAATTAGTAGAGGCTGTGGAGACAGGGAGTGGCTGTTGGCTGGGCTGCCAGTGGTCCGCGCCAGAAGCCTGTGTGGCCACACCCTAGGCAGACCTGGCTGAACTCAGCTCATGTTCTTGACTCTCCGTCAGATATCTGCTCTCTCTCTGTTCTTGAGGGCAAAGCTTTGGCATTGTTTGTAGGTGGTTTTCAGCTTTGGCAGGCTACGGTTAAGCAAGAACAAGGATGAAAAAGAGAGGACATTTTAGAAGAGGCAGGCCAACTAGAAGATGAGAGAGAAGTGCACATAGCTGTGCCCAAGCCTCCCCAGTCGTCTCTGGAGAATAGGGGAGCACTGCCTTAGAAAGAGGGTATCAGGGCACCTGGGTGACTCAGTGGGTTAAGCCTCTGCCTTCAGCTCAGGTTATGATCTCGGGGTCCTGGGATCGAGTCCCACATCGGGCTCTCTGCTTGGCAGGGAGCCTGCTTCCCCCTCTCTCTCTGCCTGCCTCTCTGCCTACTCGTGAGCTCTCTCTCTCTCTCTCTGTCAAATAAATAAATAAAATCTTTAAGAAAAAAAGAGAAGAGAGAGGGTATCAGAGAATGGGGTTGACCCTCAGCACCTCAGGTAATTCTCCCAGCAGTCCTCTGAGGTATTATCTGAGCCAGACTCTACTGTTCTGCCATACCAGGCTGCCTCCAGAGGAGATCATCCTCGTGCTGGTGGATCACCTGAGGCTCCTACTTCCCGCTGCTGCATGGCCCACTTGTGGACAATGGAGATGGGGGACATGCGGGTAGTTCTTGGGGTCAAACTCCTTGTGCTCACAATCCAGCTCCTCTCACCCCTGACCTTGGGAGTTTCTTTAAGCTCTCTTAGCCTCAGCTTCTTCATCTGTAAAAACTCTATAGGGTTCTTATGAGGATTAAATAAGGTAATCCATAGAAAATGCCATTGTGCAGAGTCTAGCACATAGCTAATAGGCAGTTGAGTATTTGCTATTTTTATCACTGCTCTTAGTAGCCTTAATATTACTATTATTATTCATGGTCTTCTGGGCCATGTGGAAAAGCTGGTCAATGCTCTGCTTTCATGACCCCCATCATCTTTTTTAGCACTGGTGTTAAGGGTAGTTCTGAGCACAGAGAAAAGGCAGCCCATGCTGGCTGGAAAAAGCCCCTGGTATGGGCCTGGCACAAAGTAGGTGCACAGTAACTATTAGTTGCCTTCCCTGCCTTAAAATTATATGAACAACTCAATGGCTTTCCCATTCTCTCCTGTCAAACCTCCGAGCAATGCTTAAACTGTCCCCTTGGAGACAATGTGCTCCAGGAGAGAGGCTTCCATTCTGAATCTCTGATGACTGCTTAGGCAACCTCCATTAAAAAAAAAAATCATGTTCCTCAAAATGTTGGGGCATCCGAATGCACCCAAGTTGAACAATGGATCCCCATAGTTATAAAAGGTTGTTCCATTCTCAGAAAGCTAAAGATATAAAATCCTTGATCGTAAGTGTCCTTTTTGATAGTCCTAAAGGTGTTTAGTTGCCTTCTGAAATGAATTTTGTTCTTTTATTTTGCAATTAAACCCATGAGAAACTGGCTGAAGTCCGTGTATGACCAACAGGGATTGGAGTCTCTGCAGCACTCCTAATGGTTTCCATCTGTGACTACACGGGATTAACTTTACAGCTTTTTAAGTATCACTGGTATCAGTTCATCCAGTTTTCCATTTTCCCATTTTTACAGAATAATAAAGCAAAAACATGCAATTTTCATAAACATATACTGTTGACCAGATAATGAAAGGGAGCTGCCCAAACCGACCTGTTGGCTGGCAGGACGCACCACTCTGTGCCAGAGCTGGAAATGTTTGGGTTTTGAGTCTGAGAGACAATTTGGGGTATAATGTATGTGAAAAAAAAGTGGACTTGAGACCATTTATATCCACCCGTTCTTAAATATGATGAGATAGATACTAACTCTTGCCGGATGATTAGCGTGGCCTCTAAGAAGCCTTGGCCTCTGCCCATGGCCCATCCACTGGGGCTGCTGGCCCCACGATCACGAAGCCTCTTGGTCCAGCCACGTGGACCACCCGTGAGGATTGCCCAGACTGACTGGCCATGAAGAACCAGGTGCTTCGTTCTCATTGCTGCCAACCACAGACCTGCCCACGGCCCCTGCCAGTGCTAGCTGATGGCGGGGGGCCAGGCCCGAATTCCAGCCACAGGAAGGGCCTCACTCCCAGGCCACAGCTGAACCGTGTTGGGCCCAGGTGTTCCCTTCCCCTAAGGCTCCGCTGCGATTGGATGCACTGGGTCTTCCAAAGCCGTCTCATCACTCAACGCGCCAACAGTGACTTTTAATAAACTTCTGAATTTTCATCTCCAAAGTTCCCTGTAACCTTCTTCCCCGACACACTCCTTCACCCCACTCCTCCTTCACAACCCCCTTCACAGCTGCAGGATCAGCACATTCTCTGATGTATTTTTTCTTCAAGTTTTCCCTCCAAGTCTCTGCTTGAAGGCACCGTCGCTGTCCTCTGGGTGCAGCTTCTCTGCGACCTGTCAAGGAGGCACAAGCTTCTCAAACCCCGTATTTCTCCCACGGGGCGGTGGTGCTGGCGTCTTCCTTGTTCCTCCCCTCTCCCTGTGAGCTCCACTGAGGCGCACACCACTGGAGCCCCCCCCTGCTCCTGCATGACGACCGTCTCTGGGTTATGAGCACCCCTCCCTTTTGTTCCTGGGGACCTTTATCTACACATCAACTCCTGCCATGAGGCGAACTTCAACATGCATGTGGGGGGCTCTTCCGGGCTTCTGAACTCTTACACCCCTCCCGCCCCCCGCCCAGGCCCGATTCTAATATTTGCAGCAGGAGTACAAATGGAGGCTCATCTGTATGTCCCAATATTTAAATGTTATACATGCAGCTAACCAGCTATTACATAACACATATCACATTCCCTTTCCTTGATACAAAAAAAGGTACATGTAAAGTTATGGTAAAATATCAAAGGTGATGGAATTGAGCTGCTTCTGTATATGTCTGGGGACTCTTTCCAGGAGCTTATTATTTGGGTGAGTGATAAAATGAAGTCATACATAATTCATAAATTATATTTATTCCATAAAAGTTAATTTTCTTGCCTTCATTTAAGTAAATTACTAATTATGTTGTTACAATCAAGGCTTTCACATAATTTGTGTTCTATTGAGAGTAATGACTAATTAGACAAACTTCTGGGGACACTGTGGTTCTTAGGGTGCTTTTCATTGATTTCAAAGTGGAGAAACTATGGCTGAGGTCGAAGCAGCTGGAATTGTCCATTAAATTCTTAAAGCAATACTTGGATTGGAAGGGCACCATGAGTTTACTATATCACATTCCTAGGATCATGATACATCATGAGTTTAATATATAACATTTTGATGGGGTTGAGTTGTATATGATCAATTACTGTCACAGAAAATAGGATAAATATTTTAATCTCATTATATAAATCGCTAATCACCAATATGATGAATTTCATTGTCACTTGAAAGAAATATCAAGGTCCATACAGTATTGTAAAGTATTTTCCTTTTGAATTCTCCAGTGCTGACAGTAGCACCACGTTTTTAATTTGTTAAAATTTTTCTCCAAGTTACATTTTGAGCTGTAGCCATCCAAAATAGTCTCTGTAGAAATTTGGGGAAATTTTGTATGACTTTCCTTCATAGTCATACAAACTTTTTTGTTTCCTTTAAAAAAGGTTAAAAAAATTAATGCTTTAAAAAGTGAAATAGACAAACTTAATTCTGGTTTTCTTTTGTAAGCAATTTATAACAGTGGTGGGTAGTGCAAATACACTTTCTACAAATACATTTTCTACTGAAGACTATACTTCACTCATATTCGAGGATCTTCTGTTGTTTTACTTAACTCTTCAAGTGCATCTCATCTCTCTTGTCTAAATTAAATCAAATTGCTTTAACACAGCCAGTAACTCTAAGACTGTCAATTAGAACCTGAAAATGGACAGTTGGCACAACTGGGAAATGTTACTTTGTTATGCAAGAATCCATTGCATTAATGCCAAGTGGAAAGGATTTTAGAAGTTAATTAATTTGTCTTCTCTTTCAGTTAAGTGCTTCTGTTGCTCAAATCCTTCCTGCATTCTGATATATCTCTGTTTTGTACGTAGGTGGTGGGCACCACCCAAAAGCCTTCAGGCATCCAGGAATGGTCACTTGTCTTGATGTGGGGTATAGAGAAGCCATACCAAATTGCTAATTTGAACATTCTACCTTTTGGTTATGACCTATCCTGCTGGTTTCTTAATTTAGGACAGACATCCTTGCAGTAGCTCTTCGACCTCATGGAGACTTCTCATCCATAAACAACTTTACCTTCTCTCTAGCCATCTGCCCCATCTGGTCTTTATTTTCTCATCCAGCTTGAAGTCCCTGACTGATTCATCATTTCTATCACTCACCCAACTCTCCTTCCATTGCATGCATCTGATAAAACCCCAGCTATGAATGAGCCTGGTCATCTACCCAGGTCTATATCAGGGTGACTGGGTTATTCTTGAAACCTTTCCCTGCCTCACCTTCAGTATTTAAATGCATGGAGTCCTGTCCAGCCTAACTCCAAAGTCAATCTGCAGTCCAACATCTCTTTCCATGTCCACTGACATCCCCGAGTCCAAGACACCATTGTGACTTGCCTTAAGTATTTGCATAACTCTCTACTTCATCTCTCTGTCTACTCTTTCCTTTCCTACAAGGCCATTCTCCCTCAGGGCGGTTGGACACCCTTATAAAACATAAAGCACAGGGCGCCTGGGTGACTCAGTGGGTTAAAGCCTCTGCCTTCGGCTCAGGTCATGATCTCAGGGTCCTGGGATCAAGCCCCACATCGGGCTCCCGGCTGAGCAGGAAGCCTGCTTCCTCCTCTCTCTGCCTGCCTCTCTGCCTACTTGTAATCTCTCTCTTTCTCTGTCAAATAAATAAATAAGATCTTTACAAAAAACAACAACAACAAAAAACAAACATAAAGCACATCACAGCGCGTCCTTACCCCTTTTCCATTCAAGCAGAAACACCAAATCCTCAACAGAGCTTACAGGGACTTGTATAACCTGGCTATCTTTTCCTTTCAGCTTCCCTCCATATGCCATATCCTCTTCCCTCTCCCTCACTCTACTTGAGTTTCAGTGCTTTCTTTAGGTTCCTAGATGATGGCAAACGCCTTTTCCCACGTTGATTCTCCTGCCTGGAATGTTTTCTCCCTAAATTGCTGATTGATGATCTTCTACCCTCCTTTCATCTTAGCAGAAATATGCTTTTTCAGAAAAATTCTCCTTGATCACACAAAGTAAAATAATTTTCTCTTACGTCCTCTCATAGCACCTAGTATTTCCCTTCACAATGCTTTGTCATACTTCGGCTCATGTGGTTAATTGTTTAATACTTGACGACACCACAGTAGAATGGAAACTCCACGGGAGGCAGAAACTCTTTTTGCCTGTTTACTCTCCTAGCCCCAGAATGTGCCTGGACACAGAAGGATTTGTGAATGACTGAGTGGAAGGGATAGGCCTGCAACAAGGTGTGGATAGAAGGAACTTTTACTCTATGGCCTCCTTCAGCCTAAAGTCCTTTTCTTCAGCTTCTAAATTCACCATGTTTACAGAGAGAATCTGCATCATTATCTGTTTCCCTGCAGGGATGGAATTTAGGATTCAGATGCTAAGATGTAAAAGGAAGGAACAAAATCCAACGTGGAAAGAAATACCGAATAGAGAATACTCCCCCGAGTGGCTACACATCTTCACTTCAAGCAGTAATCTCAGTGTGCAACTATTAAGGCTTGACTTATTTCTATGTCTCTAATCCTCTTGCCTTCTAATTGTGATCATTCCAATAGCTTTGCCTTTAGACTTCCGATTGCACTATGCATCACAAGTCATGTCTTTGTCAAATGCTGTATTCGTCCATTATAATCTCCTAGGGATTAAAAAAAGCACTCTAATTTGTCCTAATATAGTTTATCTCTATCCAAGTCATGTTTTTAAATTTTCTGTGCTAATGCCTTCATGAAATTAATAGTAAATTTAAAGTAAAACAGCAATTAAAATAAATCACTTATAGGCTGTATGTTGCTTGCACATCTTTGATTCAGTTTTTGCTTGACAACTTAGAAGAGGCATGTATAGTCTGTGGATTTTTTCACATAATTTTTTCTTGTCTTCTTTCCTCTTCTTGCTCACCTCTGAAGAATGTCATCCTTTACTAACAATGCAAGAATTAGGAGGATAGAATAGATAAAAAGATGTAAAAATGACCATAAAAATCTTCACTTTCTCTTAGGGAAAAATGTCTCTCACTGTACAGATCATGTTTTAAGAGCTGACTAAAAAAAAAAAAAGAACTGTTGATATGAGTAAGATTTCAGGTAGACTTCAGCTAGTCATGCAAGTATTTATTCAAAAATATTGAACAATCGCAGTGGACTATTCCATGGGCAAAGTGACACGAAGGTATTTAAAGCCAAAAACAAATTCTCAGTGACAAAGTCTCTGTGCCTCACCCCCTCCAAGTTTTAACTATTTTAGACAATTAGTCATATATTTATCTAATCAGCGTATACACAATTTTGCATAAATATATTAATTAGGGAGGTGCTTATGAAGGGGGCAGAGTGGAGAGGCTGGGATGAGGTTATGTCGTAGACGGGCTCCAGAAGATTAGGTACTTGGGCCTGTAACGGGCACTGTTGCATACCTAGCACCTATTTAAACCTCTCCACTTGGCCCCAATTTTTGTTCTTCTATCCATTCTTCACTTCTCAGTCAATGTACTTAAGAAGAAGCTCATCCCACTCTGGGCTCCAGGGTTGAGCTTATTTTCCAGGAATAAATCCATACCCTTTCCAGTAAATGGCTCTGGAATATGTCTAAAATGTCATGTGAATCAGTTGTAGAAGGAGCCAATGAGACAGAGAGGAAGTTTGTTGAGGGCTTCTGGGAAACAACCTGCTTGCTCATAATAGAGAGCTACTAGAAGGTATGGGCCCTCTTCTTCTTCTGCTTCTTTATTTTTTTTTTTTTAAAGATCTTTATTTATTTTGAGAAAGAGAGAGAGAGAGATCATGATGGGGAGGGGCAGAGGGAAAGAGAGACTCTCGAGCAGACTCCAGAGTTGGATGTAGGGCTTCATCTCATGACCCTGAGATCAGGACCTGAGCCAAAATCAAGAGCCAGTCGCTCAACTGACTGAGTGGGCCCTCTTCTTGATATCTTACTCATGTATAAGAGGCCCAGAGCTGTGATCGCCATTTTACCAACAGCTGGAGGATGAAACTTATGAAAGAGGAGATCAGGACAAAGACCAATGCAGAGAACAGAGCTGGAGCCCTGGTTGAACCACACCTTACCTTTACCCTGCTTGTCAGTCTGGTGTCCATGAATGGCCTTGATTTTTGTGCAATTTTTACTTGAGATTTGTGTTTCTGGGAGCCAAAAGGAACATTTTAATATATAGAATCCCAATTTATATTTTTTAATGTTGTGTTTATTTACTTATTTTTTTAAAAAAGATTTTATTTTGGGCCCCTGGGTGGCTCAGATGGTTAAGTGTCTGCCTTTGGCTTAGGTCACGATCTCAGGGTCCTGGGATCAAGCCGAGTAGGGCTCCCTGCTCAGCGGGGAGCCTGCTTCCCCCCCCCAACCTACCTTTCTGCCTACTTGTGATCTCTCTCTGTCAAATAAATAAAATCTTTAAAAAAATAAAGATTTTATTTATTTATTTGACAGAGAGAGACACAGCGAGAGAGGGAACAGAAGCAGGAGAGAGGGAACAGAAGCAGGAGGAGTGGGAGTGGGAGAAGCAGGCTTCCCGCCGAGCAGGGAGCCCAATGCTGGGGCTCCATCCCAGAACCCTGGGGTCGTGACCTGAGCCGAAGGCAGAGGCTTAGCGACTGAGCCACCCAGGTGCCTGTACTTATTTATTTTTTTAAAATATTTATTTGAGAGGGCGACAGGGTGAGAGAGAGAGTACACGGGTGTGCGTGCCTCTGCAAGCAGGGGGAGAGGGAGGAGCAGGGTCCCCGATCCCAGCCTGGGTCATGTCCTGAGCTGAAAGCAGATGCTTAACCGACTGAGCTGTCCAACCCAGGTGACTCTGTTTGTTTATTTTTTTAAAGTTTTAGAATTTATTTTCTGATTATAAAAATAATACGCATTCATTGTAGGGAAGTATAGAAAACATTGAAAGATACAAAGAAGATTAAATCCGCCCATAAGCCCATTATCCCTGGATAACTGCTATTAGTATTTTGAATCAGTCTTCCCTTTGTGTTTACAAACTTATGATACAGACTGGCCAGGTCTGAGGACCCAGACAGAGCAGGTCCCACTGACTAGCCAAGAGGGTCCCTGGCTTTGCAGAAGACAATCAAATGCGAGCCAAGAGGAAGTAAGAGCAGAGTTTATTGAAGACATAGAACAGATACGGAATGTCCAGGAGACTCAAAGTAAGAGGAGCAGGAGTCTTGTCTTTGCTCAGGGGTTTGGAGTTTTTATTGAGGTGGTGGTCTGGGGTGCACGTGCTCTCAGGCATCCAGGAACTGGTAGAACAAGGACGAGTGCTCAGGTGTCCTCCATAAGTCGCTTATGCCCTGGAGCCAGGGGTCTTGGTCTCAAGGTGTTTGGAGTCAATGGTCTTGGAGAAGTTTATGACCCTGACCGGTCACTCCTTAGATGTTATGTATTGTGCCGAAAGACTCCAAAGAAATCATTAACTCCTGATCTTTACAAGAATATACGTTAAGGCATGTGTAAGGCAGGGGTTCAGGTCCTAGCAAGAATAGAAGCAGGAAAAGGAGCAAAGAAAAAGATGGCTTTTTTCCTCCATGGGAGTCCCTTTATATATATATATATATCTCCAAACAAATAGATTAATACTTGCAACCAATGAAGCTTCCAGTAATTATTAACATGTATTATAACTGTCCAATGTTGGGTTGCTAGTATTGTTATTGCTAGTAATGTTATTCCCTATCTCCATATCCTAGAACAAATCATCTAAGATTTTACGTTAATAACTATTAAAATATAATATGCTTTTATTATAGCATATTATATATTCCAAAATATTGTACATATTATTGAATATGTAAATTATATTTACATATTACTCTATGTAAAATTATATTTTTACATGTGTAATGTAAAAAATAAATAATGTCTCATAATGTCCATAAAAACAATCAGTTATCAATATACTTATTTGGTTTCCCTTTGGTAGGTGGTATTTCTTATTTATGGCAAGTTGCACCCTGTTAGTGATTGTTTTGGCCCCATCATCCTTAGATTTTTCCCTAATGGTGTGTTTAATAACATCTAAAATGAATGTCTTATATTGGTTGTTTTGGCAGTATACATACGAAGGGTTCAGAGTTCACCAGTACGTGGGGTAAAAATCTCTAGAGTAGGATCTTGCTAGGATGGAAGCTGCATTTCTAAGATAGTACCAATCCCTTAAGTTCTAAATGTTTTCCAATTTCCATTATGATATTCTGACCTGTGAGTTGATTGGAAGAGTAGAAATATGAGGGTTTACTAGGTGTTTGTTGGTTATTGATTTCTAAATTAAACTCCATACTGGTCAGAGAATGTGGTTGCTATGATACCAATCCTAAGACATTGTAGAGAGACTTGCTTTATGACCTATTATGTTCAATTTTCGTCAACTCTTCACATGTTCTCGTGTATATTTATTCCACGGTTGTTGAGTGTAACGTGCTATTTGTATTCATTAAATCAAGCTGGTAATTGTGTTGATCAGATCTTCTAGTTCCTTAAAGATTTTTTTATCCTCTTAATCTATGTATTAGTTTCCTGTGGTGCTGTAACAAATTATCACGAATGGTGTGGTAACCAACAGAAGTGTATTCTCTCACATTTCTGGAAGCTAGAAATCTGAAATCAAGGAACTGGCAGGATGGAGTTCTCTGGAAGCTTTAGAGGAGAATCCATTTTTTGCCTCTTCCAGATTTGGGTGGCTGTTGACATCTGAGTGGGAATGTGGCTTCATCACTCTAATCTCTGCTTCTGGGGTCACATTACCTTGTGTCTGTTTTGTCTTCCTACCTCTCCTGTTGCCTTTCTCTTAGGACAGTTGTCATTGGTTTGATGGCCCACTAGGCTAATCCAGGAAGATATCTCATCTCAAGAACTTTAATTACATCTGCAAAGATCCTGTTTCTAAAATAAAGATTCACATGTTCCAGGGATTAGGACACAGATACATCTTTTTGGGGGCTACTATTCAACCCACTGCAATATCTATTAGAGACGTGAAAATCACCTACTGTGATGATAGATTTCTCTTTCTTATACTTTTGTGAACTCTTGCTTCATATATTTTGTAACCATGTTATTAGAGATATATTTATGATTTGTATCTTCCTTGTGTATTGAATATTTTATTATGTAGAAACCTTTTTATCGTCAGACACACCCACCAATCCACCTATATAGAAAGTCTATTGATGATAAACTATCAGTTGTTCATAAAATATTGTAATTTGTTTTCCTTTTTCCATCCTCTTTTTTTGCTGGGCACAGAATTCTGAGGTTACATTTTTTCCACCCTTAGCATTTTACTCGATTATCTTTCACTTAAAGAAATACTCCAAGAATTTCTCAGGGCTAGAGAATTAGTATAGTTCCAGGCCCAGGGAATTAAAAACGTGCACTGCTTCAAAAAATATGTGCCACTAATATGTGGGAGCACTGAATTAAATCATTGTTAAGTGATTGGTGAACAGTTGCATTACATACAGCATAGAATACAGTGGGAAAACATATGTTGAGAAGCCCAAATATTTTGGACATTGAAGTATACCTGAGACGACTATTTTTCAGTGGCTTTAGTGTTCTTCACACTAATTACACATCTGTGGAAATAAAGATTCATTATCTGCTAGAGTAAATAATAACAGGATTTTCTAGACACCTTTATCACCAGTAGCTAGACCGAGCTATAAACACAATAAACAATAACGCTTGTTCTCCTATACCATTGCTGTGATTTGAGAATGCAAAGAAATTAAAGAAATTATAATATAGTTACATAACCTCTCTTTTTTGCCCCTCAGGACTCTGGAACATAATCTCAAAATTGTAGTCAGATTTGTTGAACACTGTGTGACGTTTGACATTTAAAAATTTAAAATTTCATACTCTGGTTTCTCTTCAGATCGTATAAATCTTTCGCCTTTTACTAAAAATTTAAAATTTCTGGCCTCTGTGTATGGAGAAGTTAGGGAACTTAAAAAAAAAATCCATGAATAGCTCAAACGCATTTTTTTTTTTAAAGCCACCTTGCTATGCCTCGGTTTTCGTTCTTGGTTTTGAAGGTTTCGGGAGTGTGGGCTAAAGCCCATCAGCAGACCCACCAAGGGCCACCCAGGGCCAAGGGCCACCCAGGGCAGTCCCACCCACTGAGAAGGCGCGAACCCGGGCCTCTTGTGGCCTCCTAGCTCTGTGTCAACAAAGGCCCGGGCGGCGAGAATCTGTGCGGTGCGAAGACCCAGTAAACGCGGCGGGCGTAAGAAAAGCCCTACGGAAACGGGGGCCTGTACGACGGCGAACGCCGGACTGTCCGAGGCGCATCTCCAGGAGCGGGCCGGATTCCGGTCGCCCTGGTAACCAGACACAGACCGCGCGTGCGCACACTCCCTTGTCACGTGGGGCCGAACCGGGGGCGGGGCCGACGCCTGCGCCCCCGGACCCGGGGCCCCCCTCCCCTCTCAGCGCGCGGCCTGCCGAGGCGGGCCAAACCTCTGCCCTTGTGCGTGGGGGTGACTCACAGCTCCTGCCCCTTTTTGCTTTGCTTTCTCCTGGCTCATTCTTCGCACCACGTGCCCTCCTGGCCGCTCCCCCAGCTGCCCTTTCCAACGGCCTGTGGGAAGTTGCTGTAAAATGTCGTGAGGGGCGCTGCCGCTTTACGGCTGCCTCTCCCAGGCTAGAGCCCGGGAGCGCCCACCGCCGTCAGCCCTGTCTGTGAGAGCCGGCCCGGCGGAGACGGAGAGACCCGGCGCGCCGCTCCCCTCCCCGCCGCGCCCGTGCCGGCCCCCGGCGATGTGAGCTCGAGGAGGCTGCGGTGCCCCCTGGCCCGGGGTTGAGACGGGCGGCAGGTGCCTGTGAGGCGGGCGGGTGCTGGGGGCCTGCAGGATGGAGGAGAGCATGGAAGAGGAGGAGTGGGGCAGCTACGTGGCGATGATGGACGACCAGAACCACAACAACTGGGAGGCCGCGGTGGACGGCTTCCGGCAGCCCCCGCCCCCGCCGCCGCCCCCCTCGTCGATTCCAGCCGCTGCGCGAGAGCCGCCGGGGGGGCAGCTGCTGGTGGTGCCCGCGGCCTCGGTGGACAGGAAAGGCCCTAAGGAGGGGCTGTCGATGGGGTCGCCGCCACCGCCGGAGGCCAATGGGGTGATCATGATGTTGAAGAGCTGCGACACGGCCGCCGCTGTGGCCAAGGCGGCCCCCGCCCCCACCCCCAGCTCCACCATCAACATCAACACCTCCACCTCCAAGTTCTGTGAGTCCAGCCTCTCCCCAGCAGCCTTGGCTTTTCTCCTCCCCACCCGGACGTCGAATCCACCCTTCTCGGCCAGCCCCGCTTCCTTTGTTTCAGGCCTGGGTCTCTCCTCCCCTCCCCGCCTCCTTCCCCCCCCCGTTGGGTGTCTGCGGCCCGCGCCGGAGCGGCCCTGGCTTCTTGTGTTACCTGGCCTGGAGAAGCCGCCGGGTGCGCGCACAGCCCCGAGTTCTCCTCCGAATGCGATCTTTATCACAGCTGGCTCTCTCGCAACATTAAGCAGCTCTTCTCTTCGTGTCCCCTTCCAAGTTTCGCCCTCAAACGTGAGGGGGAAAATAAGGCCGTCTGAGTTTCGTTAGGGAGAGTTTTTTTTGTTTTTTGTTTTTGGTAACCAGATTGAAATCTGGCAGTTGTGTTCTTGTGCTTTTAGCTAGCTGGCGTTAAACAACTCAGGAGTTAGAAAGTTGACCAATACCTACACCCCGTTCTTTCCCTTCTTCAGTGTACACGTTCTGCGTCCTGATAGAGAAATGGATGAGTTGTTTCTTGGGTAACCAGTGCGGTGGGAGCGACATCCGTTTTGAAGCTAGTACTGTATAAAATGACTTTTCAAAGCCTGCACTCATTTACACGTGTCCAAGTCCAAGATTATGTTGAGTCTTGAACTTTATGTTAGTGATCTGCCTTGCCTTAATGCTCAGTTGCGAAGACCCAAATCTTGTGTAATCCCAACCTGTCCCTAACCAGAAAGTATGCTTCTATAGCTAGGGAAAATAAGTACTTTTGCTTTGAGTGGGTTTTTTTGGAGGTGTTGGTAGTGGTGAAAAGTGACCATGGCGGCCAGATTTTACTCTCCTATTAATAACTGCAGGTTTTGAATAGCATCTGGTAAAGCAACTGGAGATTTCATTTCTAGTTACTAATTTTATCAGGCGGTACCAGTAATTGTCCAATTAGCTGTGCAGAGAAAATATCTGCCTTGGTTCAGATATTCAATTACAGCCTTACACGTCTGTTTTTTTGTTGGGGACAAGCGCATACTCTAATTTATTTGCCTTCAAGATAAAGTTTTGGTCAAGGATATTCATGTGTAGGTATGGTTGGTAAGGATCAGATGTGATTTTTTTTTTTTTTTTGTATCATGTAGATGTGAGAATAATATATAGTTTGTGTATTGAGGTCTGTATAGTGAAACCAGGCCTTGAACACAGTGGCTGGGTGACTTATCTAAATACTGACCGAAGCTTTAGTACTTAAACGGTTCATTTGAAGAGTTCAGAAAATACCATTAAGAGCAGAAACCAGTGAAAATAGGAACAAAAGATTTGCTGAACCAAAAAATTGTTCTTTGAAGATTAATTAGACCTCTGATAAGATCAAGAAAAAAAAGGTGTAAATATAATTAAGGGAAAAATGGGAAATAACTACAAGTATGAGAATTTTAAAAAAGAATCTTATGAACTGTAGGCTAATAAGTATGAGAGCCTAGATGAAAAGTATAAATTCTTAGAAAAATACAAACTGAAAGTTGGTATCGGGAGAAATGGGTAACTTGAGCTAATATTTAACAAACTGAAATGGTAAAGACTTCCCCTTTCAAAAACTGGACTGAGATGAGTGAGTTGCATTGAATTTTAAGTAACAATTCCTTTTTACAAGTTCTGGGAAATAGGAAAATAAAAAAAATATGCGAGCTCAATTTATAAGGTTAGTGTTAGTGAAATCTTGATTTTAAACCTAGATAAGGACAGTGTGAGATAATTATGGATCTGTTTCAGTTTTAGCATAGATATGAAAGTCCTACTTCATGTCTAACTGTTAACTCATGATCCATGGAGTTAACGTGGATATGGTTCGACATCTATTTACTATTAATGCAATTTATCACATTAATAGACTCAAGGAGAAAAATCTTGATTATCTTGATAGCCATAAAAACATTTGTTGAGATCCAGCAACTATATATGATAAAAACTTAGCAGGCTTAGAATATGAGATAATTAGATCATTACCCAAAACCTACAAATAGTAATACCTAATGGAGAAATTTTAGATACATTCATTTTAAGATCAGTAACAAGGATGCCCTCTATCACTGTTTAACATGGTAAGAAAAGTCCTGGCTGACATTACAAAGGGGAAAAATAAGAAATATAAGGATATGAAGGGAAGCCTAAAAACTCATTATTTGCAGATATTGTCACTTACGTAGAAGAACCATTAGAATCCAGAGAAACTATTAGAACTAGTAGGAGTTTAGCAGGGTTACTGGATTGAAGATCAAACTACAAAAAGTAGTAGCATTTATTACACTAGCTATAACCAACTAGGAAAGGTAATTAAAAGTAAATATTGTAAATAATAAAAACATCAAAACTGTGAAGTCTGTAGGAATTAACACAGGCAGTACATAAAAGCTTTAAGAAGAAAACTTTAAAACTTTAATAAGGAACTAGAAGAGGATCTAAGTGAGGAAAAACTTTCCATGTTCTTGGGATATGTTTGTTTATTATTATGAGGGTCAGTTTTCTCCATTTTAATCTATAAATTTGATTAAACTGCCATCAAAATTCCAGTTGGTCTGACAAACTCAGTAACCTAAATCTAAAATTCATATGGCAAATGGGATAAAGTTTGTGAATAGCTAAAGCAGTATTAAATACTTGTTTTGGTGGAGCTTGCCTTATCAGAAATTAAGATGCTGTTTCAAGGCTATAGTAATAAAAACTGTAGTGTAAGTACATGAACAGAAAAATAGACTTGGGGAACAAATTAGAGAGGAGAGACTTACCCTTTATGTGTTCAGGAACTTAAGGGTGGCATTATAAATCACTGGATAAGGGAGTCATGTTAGGAAGAGTGGCTCACTATATGGAGAAAAAAAAACCTTATGCTATAGACAGGATGGGTTATAGATAAATTAAAAAGGCCTAAATGTGAGAGAAATTATAAAATTAATGGAAGACATTGTTGAAGCTCTTTCCTTAAGAGACAAGGAAGGACTTTTAAAACTTCAAAAGTTTATAACGGTAAAAAACGAATGACTTTGATTATATAAAAATTAAAGATTTTAATTCAGTGAAACATAAAAAATGAGATATTCGCAGTGCCCAGAATTGATAAGGGATTACTATGTAGACTAGACAAGGAAGGCTAGACATCAATAACAAGAGGGCAGCAACCTCTGTAGAAAAATAGTCAGAGGATATTTATAAGTAGGTTACAGAATAGTAAATCTTAACATGCATAGAAAGACGTATTTGGAATTATTAAATAATCAGAGACAGGGAAATTAAAAGAGTAATAGTATCTTTTCCCACCTGCTAGGTTGGCAAAAAGTAGAAAGCTGGATGGCACCAAGTGTGGGTGGGGATACAGGATTTGCTGGTTGAACTAACACTGTAGTGGATCTGTGAGACTGTCCACAGTCCCTGTGGACCAAATAATGAAAGATAGCTGGAGTGTTGATGAAGCCCTGAGCTATGACAGTCAAAGTGTATTTCTGGACTATAAGATGAAAACAGCTTCTGGTGGTGTTTTTGGAGTAGGTAAAAAAGAAAGCATTTCTTAGCTTGATGAAGGCATACGAGGTGCCACGGGTTGTGTTGATTTGTCCCAGTAGAGACTGTATCTGGAACAACTACAGTTGGAGTCATCACTTCATTTGTTTTACTATAATCCACAGTCATTCGCCAAGATCCAAGTCCTCTGCACAGGCCCAATAGGCTAGTGAAACAATGTCCTAACAGTCCCCATCCCACCATCTTTTAAGTCTTTGGAGTTGGTATTGTCCTCTCCAGTTTCCACAGGATGTGCAGTTGTTTTGGATTTATTATTTTGTTAGGAAGGAGCACATCTAGGGGATTTTACTTGGTCTTTTTTTTTTTTTCCCCAGTTGGCCCTTCTTATGCTGATAACCCTTACTCCATAGTTTAGGGAGCCTTTAACTGTGTTCAAGAATGTGGGGTGGGTCCATGGATTCACTGGGTCCACTGTAAAATGGAGCAAAGCCAAAACACTTCTTTCTCCGTATGGACATCCCAGCTCTTGATCTGACTGGTTTACCACAGTGATGTTCTGGTCCCTAAGTGTTAGCATGGGCTTAGACCTGGTGTTGAGTAACGCCTAAAAAGCCCGAGTGATTCTGTTTCCCACATGCACTGTCTCCTTATGAAAAGCTGCATGTTCTCCTGAAAAGGTTAGGAGGAAGAATTTAAGTAAGCTCTTGATGCAATTTTGTTAGGGTCCTTCCTCGGTGGAACCCATTGCCTCCTCTTTTGCAGGGGCTCTGTGTCTTTGAACAAGCTCAGCCTTTGATTAAGGTGACATGCCATAATTCTTACATTGTGGCCACTTAAGTCACGACTCAGTTTGATACACCTAGAGTTTTTTTGTTTTTGTTTTCCTTTTTTCTTCTCGTCAAGTGTACTGCCTCTTTTTCCTAGGACACCATGGTTAGCCACCACCAGAGATCCAAACCATTCTGTTGACAGGTCTGGCCCTCTTGCCTATTATAACCATGCCTACTTTATATCTGAGGAGTAAGTGCTTCTACTTATCCTTTGTCACTCTGGAAATCCCACTGTCCTGTTGAAATCAGGTAGCCACTTTTAATGGCAGTATTGGCCATCTTTAACCAACTGAACTACAAAGGACAGCCACCACAGCAGTTTTCAAGGAAATCAGTACATCCTTCACCAATACATTTAATTTCTTGAGAAAGGGTGTTCTTGGAGAGCATTTAAGTGTGCTGGATGTGATAAAAACACATTCTTCGTAAGTCTGGATTGGTTTGTTCTTCATACTAAGGAATATATGGTGTTCCTACCTCTTCTTCCCTCTCTCTTCCTCTTCATTCTCCTTCTCTTCTTGACTTTTTCCTTTTTGTCCATTTCCTTCTTATACACCTTTTTTCCTTTCTCCTCCAATTATGTTCAATAAACGGTACCCATTTGAGACATAAAATTTGATCTAGGATTTGAGCAAGCTGAAAGCTAGCCTGTTACTCTTACTACTGGATACTGGCAGAAGCAGGAGACTCTTGGATCAGAGAAAGAAATATGTTATTCATGGCACAGCAAATAGTGTGAAAATCAGCATATTTGCATAGGTTTCCCTTTCCCCAGGTCTCCCAGAGGCAATACAGTATGGCCAAGTTGGATGCTCCCTCATTGGGTTTCTGTTGCAACTGAAGAATATTGAACTTGGGGAATCCACTGCTTTTATAGAAAGCAGTAAGCGAGCTTGCTCTTTGTTCAGGGGAAGACATTACCTCATCTTTCAAGGTTACCAACTATAGAATGGCTCAAGTTCAGGAGCAGTTGGCCTGGGCCTTGCAATCTTAGCACACTCAGCAAGACATGTAGGAGTGCAAGAAGGCCAAGGAAGACTGTCTCTCCAACAGTAACCACTAGATCAATCAAAGAACATTTTCACCACTGAGGTGCTTTTTATGTTTCTTTGCTTTTAGTACTCCTGCCCCTAGCCCCTCTGCTTTCTGTTACTAGGTTTTTCTTATAAATGTTATCATACAATCTGTATATCTGTATTATTTTATGCTTGGCTTCTTCACCTTGTTTTTGAGATTCCTATATGTTCTTGCATGTTACTACTTTTTAGGGCTGGGTTCTGTTTTGGGAGGGATATGACAAATTGTTTATCTGTTCATATGTTGGTGATCATTTGTGTTGTCTTCAATTTGGGTTATTATGAATAAAGCTGTTTTGAACCATCATGTAGGTTTTGTGTAGACATAGGTTTTCATACAAATACCTGTAAGTGGAATTGCTTGGTCATATATTGGCTGTATGTTTATGAGAAACTGCCAACCTGTTTTTCAGAATGGTTGTATCGTTGTACATTCCCATTAGGAATGTGTGAAAGTTCCAGTGCTCCACATACTTACTGATATTTATACTGGGTACATTTCCCATTCTTGGTATTGTAAGGTTTGTTTGTTTTAATTTTAGCCATTTTAGAGGAAGAATAGTAATACCTCATTGTGGTTTTATTTTGCATTTCCCTTTTACACATGCTGTTGGCTTTTTCATGTGCTTATTGCCCTTTAATGTAATTTTGTTTGTGAGACTATAAGTTCTTCTTGGGTTGTTTGTCTTATTGCAAGAATTCATCATTCATTTTAGATACATATTCTGTGAGATAATATGTATTGTGAATGTTCTGTGACAATGTCCTGTGAAGAACAGAAGTTTTAAGTTTTGATGAAGTCTGACATCAGTTTTTCTTCTGTGGCTTGTACTTTTTTTATCCCAAGAAATTTCCCTTCCTTACAGTCAGGGAGATTTTTTTTCCTGTATTTTATTTTAGAAATTTTATGGTTTTAGCTTTTTGAATTGATACCTGTGTGTAGTATGACATAAGGATTGAAGTTCCTTTTTTTTTTTCCTTTTATGTGGATATCCAGTTGTTTCAGCCCCATTTATTGAAAAGATTGTCCTTTCCTCACTGAGTTACTTTGGCAGTTGTTGAAAAATAACTGACCCTATGTGTGTGGGTCTAAATTCCATTAATCTGTTCTTTGGTGTGTCATAGTTAGGATTGTTGAATCTTCTTAATAAATTGGTTGCTTGATTGGTTGCTTTGACTGCCTTTTTTTTTTTTTTTTGATAAGCCATTCCTGTTTTTGTTTTCTTTTTTCAGGACTATTGTACAATATATCTTTTCCTATTTTTTTTAACCTTTCTGTGTATTTAAAGTGCATTTCTTGAATACAGCGGATGGTTTTGTTTTGCTTTTCTAAGTCTAGCCCGACAACCTTTGCCATTTATTTATTTTTAAAGATTTTATTTATTGATTTGACAGAGAGATACAGTGAGAGAGGGAACAGAAGCAGAGGGAGTGGGAGAGGAGAGGAATAAGGCTTTTTACTGAGCAGGCAGCCTGATGCAGGGCTCAATTGCAGAACCCTGGGATCGTGACCAGAGCTGAAGGCAGACGCTTAACGACTGAGCTACCCAGGCACCCCACCTTTGCTTTTTTTTTTTTTTTTTAAGACTTTATTCATTTTGAGAACGCAAGCACACACGCAAGGTCTGGGGAGGAGCAGAGGCAGAGGGAGAGAGAGAATCTCAAGCAGGCTCCATACTCAGTGTGAAGCCTGGTGTGGAGTTTGAGCCCATGATCCTGAGATCATGACCTGAGCTGAAATCCAGAGTTGGATGCTTAACCAACTGAGCCACTCAGGTGTCCCAATCTCTGCCTTTTAATTGGAGCATTTAGACCATTTACATTTAATGTAATTAACAACGTGGTAGGGTTTTAATCTGCTGTCTGTCTTCCGATTTGTTTTCTCTTTGTCCCTTCTGTTCTTTTGTTTTTCTTTCTTTTTTTTCTTTAAAGATTTTGTTTATTTATTTGACCCAGAGAGAGAGAACACAAGTAGGTGGAGCAGCAGGCAGAGACAGAGGAGGAAGCAGGTGCCCTGCTGAGCAGGGAGCCCGATGTGGGCTCGATCCCAGGACCCTGAGATCATGACCTGAGCCGAAGGCAGAGGCTTTAACCCACTGAGCCACCCAGACGCCCCTCTTTTGTTTTTCTTAAATTTCTTCTTTTCTGGTCTTATTTTGATTATTTTTTGTGATTCATGTTTGTCTTCAGTTTTTATTAGCATGCTTTTTTTTTTTTTTTGCTTTTTTTAGTGCTTATTTTAGTATTTACAATATGAAAATAAAGCATTTCGCAATGTACCTTCAAGTATCGACCACTTCACATATCTTACATCAGTATACTTCATTTCTCCCTCCTTTACACTGTTGCCATTGTCATAATGGTGCTTCTAAATACAACACACATCAAATATAGTTATTAGCTGTGCTTAAAACATCCATTTATCTTAAAAAAATTGAGGTGAAATTCATGTAACATAAAAATCATTTTAAAGTGAACCATTCAGTGGCATCTAGTACATTCACTGTTGTGCAACAATCCCTTTATCTGGTTCCAAAGCATTTTCATCACCATAATATAACATCTGGTACCTGTTAAATAGTTACTCTCCATTCCTCCCTCCTCCAGCTTCTGGCATCCACCAACTTGGTTTCTGTCCCTATGAATACACCTATTCTGGACATTTCATACGAATGCAATCATATAATATGTGAAATTTGTCTTAATTAATCAAAAACTGGAAAATAATTCCTTTTTGTTTACTCAGAGCATGACTGTTTCTGTCACTGTTTCCGTGACTCTTTATTCCTTTGTTTAGACCCAAGTTTCCACCTCCTATTTTTCTTCTGCCTTGAGAACTTACATTAATATTTATTACAGTACAGTCCTTTTGGTCTTGAATTTGTTCAGGTTTTATTTGTCTGCAAAAGTATTTTACCTTCATTTTTCTGAGGATATTTTTGCTGCATATAGAATTCTAGATGGACAATCTTTGTTTTGTTTTTCAACATTTTAAAGGTGCTTTTCCATTGTCTTCTGGCATGCCTTGTTTCTTATAGTACATGTCCGTGTAGTCTTATCTTTGTTCCTCTCTATAACTTGCCCTATTTTTTTTGGCTGCTCTGAGGATTTTCATTTATGGATTAAGTTTTCAGCAGTTTGGGGGACCTGGATGGCTCAGTGGGTTAAGCCTCTGCCTTCGGCTCAGGTCATGATCTCAGGGTCCTGGGATTGAACCCCGCGTCGGGCTCTCTGCTAGCAGGGAGCCTGCTTCCCCCTCTCCCTCTGCCTGCCTCTCTGCCTACTTGTGATCTCTCTCTCTCTCTCTCTCTCTCTGTCAAATAAATAAATAAAATCTTAAAAAAAAAGTTTTCAGAAGTTTGGTTGTTATGTTTCTTGGGGCAGGTTTTTCTTGATGTTTATTCTTTTTTTTTTTTTTTTGAAGATTTTATTTATTTATTTGACACAGACAGTGAGAGAGGGAACACAAGCAGGGGGAGTGGGAGAGGGAGAAGCAGGCTTCCTGCAGAGCAGGGAGTCCGATGCAGGGCTCCATCCCAGGACCCCAGGATCATACCCTGAGCTGAAGACAGACACTTAATGACTGAGCTACCCAAGCACCCCTATGTTTATTCTTTTTTTTTTTTAAGATTTTATTTATTTATTTGACAGAGAGAGAGATCACAAGTAGGCTGAGAGGCAGGCAGAGAGAGAGGAGGAAGCAGGCTCCCTGCTGAGCATGGAGCCCGATGTGGGCCTCCATCCCAGGACCCTGAGATCATGACCTGAGCTGAAGGCAGAGGCTTTAACCCATTGAGCCTGTTTATTCTTTTTATTGTCCATTGAGTTTCTTGGATTTGTAAGGTTTTAGAATTTGTCAAATTTGGAACATTACCATTCATCATATATATAGTTAATTAGTTAATATGTCATTGTATAATTGTATTAATACATATTCATAATTATGTAATTATAATAATATTATAATTACATATAATTAAAAAAGTTTACCACTCACCCCTTACACATGTGTTAGACCACTTGTTATTGTACTCTCTATCACTAAGGTTCTGTTCATTATCTTTTTCAGTTTTTTTCCCTCTCCCTGTGCCTCAGTTCAGATAGTTTCCATTGTTATATCTTCCTTGATATCTAATCTGCTCTGTTAATCTTGCTTTTATTTAGCAGGAGTTCCAGCTGTTTTTAATGCAGGCTGTCATTGAATCCAGATTTCAATCATTTAACTGAGCAAACTGTTATAACCATTTCTAGTTCCTTGAGATAGTACAGGAAATAATCTTTAGTAAGTCTTATCTAATGTTTCGTTCTTATTCGGTAACCCTAGAATCTGATCCCATGAGCATTCTCTAGGTTTCTGTCAACATAAGGTGTTAAAGTCTTTGGAAGTCTTGAAGTCTTCCAAAGTCTGTAGTTTTTTTGGAATGTAAGCTGACTTTTGTTGGTTTAAATTTGGTACTTACTCCCTTAGGGAATCTGATTTTCCCCCTAGGGAAACTAAATTATTTTTGTATGGTAATTGTGTAAAACGCAGGATCATTCTCTTTCCGTTTTTTTGGGCTGTATCAACCCTGTGCCTATAAGAACTAAGAGATTCTTTTAATGACAGTCACAGATGCTTTTTGGTTTTTGTTCATTGAGCTAATCATTTTCTTAACGTTTTAATCTTAACAGAATTAGACAGCCCATTCCACAGTCTTTGTTTCTCATTTCCATCATAACTGCCGAAACAGTCTGCCATGTTGTTTCCTCAAGAAGAACTTTATTCTGGGTCTATACACGTGGTAATTTGAGTACATCTTTGCTGCTTCCTGCCATGTACTGTTGCATTATGTTATCTGATGTTGGCACTGTCATCATTGCCTCTTAATCCAACTAGATTGGAAAACCAAAGCCACCTTCCTGGCTTTAGAGAATTTGTCCTGTCACTACTTCAGTACTTTATCGAGTATAGTTCAGTGCAAGAAATCACTCTAGATATCCAAAGCAAGAAGATATTTAATACTGGAAATTAGGTCCTTTAAGCATTGTTGAAAAGGTTGGAGGTGTAGAAGTCAGTGAGGCTGCTCCATTCAAGCTGAGGGCAGGCTCCCACCCCTGCTGCGCCACCACCATCTTATGTCACCATAGCTGCCTCGCTCACTCCTGAAGTGGGTCACCAGACACTGGTACTTGGAGTTTTTTAACTTTACTTGCCCGAATCACGAGCAGCAATAATACACTCCTTGCCTCACTTTGACCTTCCAAATTTGAGTCAAATGTGTCTCATTGGTGGAATCTAATTTGGGAAGTGTAATTATTTAGTTCAACTTTCCATTCTGCATTGGTTAGCTTTCTATGATAATAACCCCCAAATCTCAGGAGCTTATGGAACAACACAGGTTTATTCTTGTTCATGTTATATTCGTGGCTAACAGTTGCCTATGGCTTTTCACGTGTCACCTCATTCTCAAGAGCAGCACTTTTCTGGATCCTGTCACTCTTGGCAGAGGCAAACAGAAGAGAGTGGACAGAAGCACTAAATGGCTTTTAAAGCTTTTGCTCAGATGTGGCACATGCGACATCTGCTCATATTGCAAATATATTAAACAGAATAGAATGGCTCCCTGTCACGATGTATTGGGGGATGGAGGCAGGTGGGACAGGGTATGAGGATAAAAGGCAATGAGTGGGTAGAGACAGGGAGGGTGAGGGGGGGATCTTGCATTAACTGATACTGTGCCATGATCTCAGGAAAATTAACCCAGTGCACCAAAAGTTTCTCTTCTTCAGATGAACAAAAGCTTCATGGGATTTTAAGTTGAATTCAGTGAAATTATTCTGTTTTTTAAAATTAATAATTAAAAAATGTGTTAAAGTTGACTTTTGAATTAAATTAATGTGTTAACGGATTTTGGTAAATCCTGCTCTTTACATCTGCCAGTTTCCAGATTGGCTGATCCTTTTACAAGTGTATCAGTTAATGCATTCAGGTCTTAAAATATGCATTGTTTATAGCAGCTGTGGTTGTTATTCGGTATCATCTTGTCTTCCAGCTTAGTGGAGTTGTGCTGCAGTGACTCTATGATATTGATTGACGGGGTGAATTTCGGGGTCTCATTGGGTATCTTGTCTTGCTGTTTTTTGACATGTACAAAGTGACATTGGTGAAGCTTTAGGAGCAAGCCATTGTAATGTTTATATAAGGCCCAGTCCCAAATCCTAAAGGAAATGAATGCTGCTTATTTCCTCTTTAAACTGTAGACTGTTAAATACCATGCGAAAATTATTGTGGATATCCTTTGTAACACGTTTTAGCAGGACAAACTGGCCTTCTGTTTTTCTTTCTACTTTTGTAGTCATTTGGCTCTTAACCTCTATAGATGGAGTTACAGATCCATAATTTGTAGTTGCAGTTGTGCTGACCAGACATCTGAATGGCATTTTATCCAACAAATATTTATTTAGGGTCTTCTGTATGCCCAGGTATTATTTTAGACACTGGTGATGAGACAGAGTTTAGTGTGGGAGACTATGAGCGATAATTATGTTATGATTAAGTGCTGTAGTAAAGCTATGTAAGTACGTGGTAGAGGAAAAAGAGAATCTTTATGAAAATGAATAAAAGTTTTTCAGAAGAGGGGCCCCTGGGTGGTGCAGTGGGTTGGGCCTCAGGGTCCTAGTTTCATTTCCAGTCATGATCTTGGGGTGGTGGGACCAGGCCCCACATCCAGCTCTGTGCAGTATCTCCTGGGGTTTCTGTCTCCCTCTGCCCCACCCTGCAATCTCTCTCTCTCTTTCAAATAAATACATCTTAAAAAAAAAAAAAGTTTGTCAGGAGGATTGAGGAGGTGGGATTGGGTTCAAAGAGACCCTTTGCATAGGGTGCATTCTGTGCCTAAAACTGAGAGTTGACATTGTTGGAACACAGGGTGTGAGGATGGAGTGGTGCAAATTAAACACAGATAGAAACGTGTTTAGTGAGGGACATGTCATGTTAGAGGTAGGATTTTCTTTTGTAGGAATAGGAGCCACTGAAAGGTGTTAAGGGAGTAAGCTTGGCAAAATTTGTCTTATTAATTTAGATTGGAAAGGAGCGTGAATGGAAGTCTAGAAACGAGTTAGGGGTTTGTAATTGTTGTAGTCCAGACAAGAGATGATGTCCTGAATAAATAAAGCATTGGAAGAGATCATGTTTCTGATTTTGGAAATATTTGGGACTAGAGTCTACAACATTTGGGGGTGAAGGAGGGAGGATACAGATCTGGGAGGAGTATAGGGGTGTGTGTGTGTGTGTATCTTTTTTAAGGTCTATGGAATAGTAATGTAGAGAGGTCTAGCAGGCACTTGGTAAACTCTGAGCTTTCTCATTCCCTGTGCCTTAGAATATTTATTGGAAATACTGAAACAAAACTGTCTTCTCGCTAGATTTTTTTTTTTCTCTTTCTGAGGATTTGAAATTCACCAAACTCTTTGGCCTTAAAACAACACAATACTTTTTTTTTTTTTAAATACAGGTTTATAATTTAAAAACCCAAACTGTATGAAAAGATACATAATGAAAATCAGCAGTTCCCTCCCCTGCCCCTTCCCATTCCTGGACCTGTAACCCAGAATCAGTCACTTAGCATTCATTTAGCTGAGTTCATTTAGCTGTTTCTTCTGGTATTTATCCACACACTTCAGTGTGTTAATGTTGTTATTGCTTGATTTATCACTTTTATATGATCAATTGTTCCTGTTATTAATAGGAGGTTTTAGTTCTCTTATACCTCTACCTATCTTACCTCTTCAGTTCTTTTAATAACACAATTTTTTGTTCAATTAATAAGCCATCTTTACATTATGACTATGTAAATATTCACCAGAAGGCCAGGAGTACACTCAGATTCCATTTTCTTTCACATGGATCTTTGTTATTAGTTGCTTTGGTTATATTTACATCATCTTGGTTAAACTTATTTTTTGAACTTCAGTGGCTTCATCAGATCCACCATATTTATCTGTCACTGGTATTTTATTTTATTTTTATTTTTTTAATTTTATTTTTATTCTTTGCCCAAGGGGTACAGGTCTGTGAATCATCAGGCTTACATCTTTCACAGCATTCACCAAAGCACAAACCCTCCCCAATGTTCATAACCCATCCACCTTATCCCTACCCTCCTACCCTCTGGCACTGGTATTTTAAAAATGCCCAATTAATCTGTATTTTCTTTTTGTCTTAAAGCTGTTAATTTTTTTCTACTTATTCCCTGGGGCCACTACACAGTTGCCTTGCAGGGGCTTCCCAAATAGTTGGAATGATTGTTACTTGATGTCTTCCTTTTTGTTGTTTTCCGTGTGTGTGTGTGTGTGTGTGTGTGTGTGTTTATAGAACATATCTTCTAATAGCTTCCTGAGAAAATGTGTGTATATAATAAAGTTGCTCTGTCTAAAAATTCTTCCTTCACCAATTGACAGTTTTGGTATAGAATTATTAAGTGAAAACAACTTTTCCTTGGAATTTTTCAAGTGTTGCTTCATTGACCTTAAGCTTGTGGTATTACACTGGAGAATTCAGGTGCCATTTTAAATTTCTTTTTAAAAATTTTATTTATTTATTTGACACAGATATCAGATCACAAGTAGGCAGAGAGGCAGGCAGACAGGAGGAAGCAGGCAAGGCTTTAACCCATTGAGCCACCCAGGCTCCCGCCATTTTAATTTTTGTTCTTTTGTATGTGACCATTTTTCCCCTTGAAAAATTTTCTGGGATATTTTCTTGTATTTGTCAATATTTTTTCTCCCTTTACATTTTTTCTGTTTTTCCTTTTTTCTGGAATTATTGGTAGTCAGATGTTGAATTTCCTGTTTTTGTCTTGTATCAACCACTTTTTGCTATATCCTCAATGTTTGGGGAGAATTTCTTAATATTCTGTGGGGTTTTTTTAACAGCTGCTGTATTTTTATTTTAAGAGCACTTGGATTGCTTCTTTTTCATGGTAGTGTCTTTGATTTTTTTCTTAACCTCTTTAAGGATAATAATTACAGGTTTTTTTCAAGTTTTTAAAGTTCTCTTAATTATCTTTTTATCTTTTCAGTTTTTGTTTTGATTTCTCACATCTAAAACTTTCTACAAATCTTGGTGGTCCATAGCTGTCTATTTATATATAAAACTGAAAAAAGCTAATTGTGGTAGTTCTGTGTTTACAAGGGACCTTACCAAGTGTAAGTGTTGGCCTTCACTTTAGGCTAATTAGACGCAGAGCTGCTATTTTGTTGGGGAACTGTCAAATATTAGTATGTGAATGTCCTTTCTCTGGCTCTGTTCCTTTCTCTAGGGGAGGATCTTCTATCCTGGGAGAATGGTGGGGGTAGTAGCTAAGTGGAACAGAAACTAAAGCACTTTTCTCCTGGGCCATGGCATTCTAGAATTTACGAGAAGGAGCAGGATTAGATGTTTGAGTGTTTCTTATGTTGACTTTTGGCTTTTACTTAATCCATCGGCCCTGCACTTCATACAGACATGCTTGTGCGTGAGCCCCCTGCCCTCTTCCTGTATCTTTGTCTCAGAGTCCCAGGCTTGTATCTTTCAGTTTCTGTACAGATTAACCCTTTTCTTTTTCCTGTTTTGTCTACAGATTTGCAGCCAATCTTCACCTCTCCCCTCTCTACCCCCATTCTCTGCCTGTAACCCACACTCATTGTCTCTCCTGTCTTCAAGCCCTGAGCTTCGCTGGATCCTGCAGGGCAAGATTAGCTCACTTACTAGTGTTTTCACCTCAGCACACACTGCCTTGTACTACTGTTTCAGAGTTAAGCTTTCCTTAAATGTCATGGAGAGATTGACTTGTAGGAAATCAACAACAGACTTTTAGAACTATGGCAGACCTATGCTTAGTATGACTTACACCTGTGTATTCAGTTGAGCAGATACTTTCTATATGAATATTAGGAGGTTTTTGAATTAGTTGGAGTTAGAACTATAATAGGTGATAGCTCTTGACTTTTTCATATGTACTATCATAACATGTTCACTTTGTCTTAAGTGTGATGTAATTGTAGAATAAAGTTGTGTGGTAACTCTCCTAAAGGTATATAGATTTCAGTCTTGCTGTAGGCTACTGCAGCTGGTTTTCTGAGACAGTGATGGATGTTTGTACCATTAACATTTTGTGAAATTGAGAAATGTGTGGATTTTTAAGGAGTAAAACAGTAATGAAATGTATTTCCTATACAATTTTTATAGTGTTTTGAGGAAAGAAACATGATATTTGAAGTAAGACAAAGCAGATTATATAGTTTCACATAGTATGTTAACAGCCTTTTGTGGACTAAAATGTTTTCCTTTTGGGGAGGATAGGATAGGATGGGGCGGGAAGCACAGAATCCTTAAACAATGAGTTAATGAGGACTTATACGAAATTAAAATAAGATATTAATGCCACCTAATTGTTTATGTGAATGTAACTTCATTTTTACATGGAATGATTTTTTTAAGGTTTTATTTCTTTATTAGAGAGAGAGCACAAATGGGGTGAAGCGTAGAGGGAGAAGCGGACTCCCTGCTGAGCAGGGAGCCAGGCGTGGGGCTTGATTCCAGGACCCTGGGATCATGACCTGAGCTGAAGGCAGACTCCCAACCGACTGAGCCATCCAGGTGCCACCATGGAATGATTTCTTAATGATCACAACAGACATTTTATACTGTCCATAGTATTTAATTGAATTTAGTTGAATTAAACCACAGATTCTAAACTTTCTAAACAAACCAATACCTGAAGCATGCAGCTTTGAAAAGGTTTTTGGCTACTTTAGAAACAGTTGCTTCATTAGGACTTAACATTAGTCACCCTCCTCTATTGGCTAATGGAAATATACCTGAGTAGTAGGGTTTTTTTTTCTCCTAATAAGGAAAAGGATATTTAAAGTATTTGGTAATCCCCCCTTTTTTTATTAACATGTAATGTATTATTTGCCCCAGGGGTACAGGTCTGTGAATCATCAGGCTTACACATTTCACAGCACTCACCATAGCACAAACCCTCCCCAATGTCCATAACCCAGCCACCCTATCCCTACCTCCCCACCCCCCAGCAACCCTTGGTTTGTTTCGTGAGATTAAGAGTCTCTTATGGTTTGTCTCCCTCCCGATCCCATCTTGTTTCATTTTTTTCCCTCCCCACCCCACATGACCTCCCACCCTGCCTCTCAAATTCCTCATGTCAGAGAGATCATATGATAATTATCTTTCTCTGATTGACTTATTTTGCTTAGCATAATACCCTCTAGTTCCATCCACATTGTTGCAAATGGAAAGATTTTGTTTCTTTTGATGGCTGCATAGTATTCCATTGTGTATATATATACACCACATCTTCTTTATCCATTCATCTGTTGATGGACATCTAGGTTCTTTCTGTAGTTTGGCTATTGTGGACATTGCTGCTATAAACATTCGGGTGCATGTGCCCCTTTGGATCACTACATTTCTGTCTTTAGGGTAAATACCCAGTAGTGCGATTGCTGGGTCATAGGGTAGTTCTATTTTTAACTTTTTGAGGAATCTCCATACTGTTTTCCAGAGTGGCTGCACCAGCTTGCATTCCCATTTGGTAACCCCTTTTAATTTTTTTTTAATCGCTAGTTCTCTTAGGAACAACTAAGTATTACTTTCTCTTGTCAGTATCAAGTTATTTTCCTTTTGAGAGAAATAAATCAATTTTTCTTTTTAGTTAACACCCCATTTATTTATTGGAATATACTACCTTATTCTGATTCTGATTCTCTTGTTTTACTCTGTTCCTTTTCTTCATCCCCAATGGCTTCCCCTCACTCGCCACATTTTGTTCTTGGCCTTCAGCTTCTTTCTGTCCATTATTTGAAAGGGTCATCCCTTTGTGCTGTAGAGAATACAGCATTCTACCAGGTGGTAATGTTTTGGACAACACAAGTTTCCTAGATTTTTACTGATGGATGGACACATAGTGGCAACAAGAAGTCATTATTTTTTTTCTGAGATCACATAGACCAGCCAGAGTTAAATAGAAAACCCAGAGCTTTTTGTCCTAGTCCATTCTTTCACCTTATCTGGTTGTAATTAATTATAGTTAATCTAAAAAGTCATTGCATTTGAAACATAATTTGGCCTCTTAAATTTGGCTTGATCATTTAATTCATAATTGCCTTTGCTGTGTTCTTGAGTCAATTCTGGATGAAGGCAGTGTTCTTGATGGGAGAAAAGGAATGTGGAAGAGTAGAATGTTAAGGAGTCTTTGATATGAAAACAGTTGCTAGTTGTTCCTTTAAAAATACTGATACATTTCCACCTTTATTGACTCTCCAAGTTGTTCAGAACAGACTAACCATGTGCTAGCAATCTAGAACAGAACACATCTGTGATCCTGGCTGTCCCATGGCTCTCAGACTTCAGCAGGTTTAAGAATCACCTGGAGGGTTTGGTAAACAGGTATTGTGAATCACTCCCTGCTTGTCCCCAAGTTTCTAATTCAGTAGTTTTGGGTTAAGAACTGGCATTTGGCATTTACAGCAAGTTTCCAGGTGATGCCGATGCTGTTCTGGGTATCTTCATACTTTGAGAACCACTGATATAAGGTAGTGAGAGGTCTTTGCAGTAGACTAAGTATAAATAAATAATACCTCATATGATTTCTGAATATATCTTCCTCTTATAAACAAAGAAATAACAAAGAAATTCAAAGGAAATAGTAGAGCTTCCCTGGTTTACTTCAGCCTGTGTGAAATAAAATACACTTTAAGCTTTAATTCCAGAATGACTAATAAGTGGTATGCCCTCAACTGTTTTTATAGTAAGGATTTATTTTGACTTTCATTAAATTAATTTATTTCACATATGTTATTTAGTACTTATCATATGCTAGGTACTGTTTGGAGTTTGAGCTCTAGTAGTAAATTTCTCCTCCAGGGGGCTTATGTGTAATTTGAGGGAGATCAATAAAAAAAGTATGAATAAAAAATAAAAAAGTATGAGAGTTGAACATATTAATTCCTACCTGGTATAAATTATATATTTTGAGTAGCTTCTTATTTATTAGTAACCTGCTAATATTTCTTGAACCTTAGATTTCAATTATTCCATGTGTTTTAGACTTTTATTTCAGTTTATTTTAGTAAAGGTCAATTAAACAACTTTTTCAGAAAGGCCTAGACTGCATGAACTTGTTACCTTATGTATTCCTAGCTTTAAGTCTTGTGGCATGATGTTTTGAGGCCAGCACTAGGTTTTTACATATTTTGAACTTGACTGTCTCCAGAGGGCACTGTATCCTTCAGTTCTTTGAAGTGTTCATTGTTCTTTTTTTAATTTTTACACTAGGCCTGCTTTTCTCTTCTGTGTTCCTGGCCTGGGCTTGTTGACTTTTGAGTTTGTAGTACCTTCTTTAAACTGTTTGAAAAGAAGTGCATTATTTTCAAGCTGGAAAATCTAACCTAGATAAAATTTAGTATTTTTTTTAAGCTTTTATTTATTTAAGAGAGAGAGAGAGAATGAGTGGTGGGGAGGGGCAAAGGGAGAGAGAGAGAAGCAGACTCCCTACTGAGCAGGGGAGCCCTGTATGGAGCTTGATCCCGGGACCCTGGGATTATGACCTGAGCTGAAGGCAGATGCCTAACGGACTGAGCCACCCAAGTGCCCCCAAAGTTTAGTAATTTAATGGTAATCATTTTTGTTTAGTTCCCATACTTTGTATTTCTTTTTGTCAGTCTGAACTTTTTTGTGGACAAAATTAAAAGTGATTGACTACATTTCTCCAACAAGAAGATCTAGTTTTAAATTTAGGACTGCACACCACACACGTTCGCACACATGCTTTGTATATATGTGTATATATTTTTCAATCAGGTGGATTGAGATTAGCAAGGAAATAACAAATACCTTAAAGTTTTTTGGATTGTTATTTTAAGTGTTGCCTGCAGATTATGACTGCAGGTATGAAAAACCTTCCTAATCTTTGGCTAAGAGTATATACCAATGTTTGTTCATCAGGCTACCTCTAGTTCTTCTGATACTTGTCTGTATTCTCTTTTTCTTTTACTACAGTGGTGAAGATTGGCTGGTTTCCTAGAAGAAAGTTGTGTTAGCTAGTATCTTAGTTCATTCAAGCTCTTATAACAATATCAGAGACTGAGTGGCTTATAAATAGCAGAAACTTATTTTTCATAGCTCTGGAGGCTGGGAAGTCCAAGATGAAGGTGCTGGCAAATTCAGAGTCTGGCAAGGGCCTACTTCCTGGTTCATAGTAGACTGTCTTCTTCTTGTGTGTTTACATGGCATTAGGGGCGAGGAAGCTCTCTGGGGGCGTTAACTCCATTTGTGAGGATCTCAGTCTCCTGACCTAGTCACGTCCCAAAGGCCCCACCCAGTACCATCACATTGGAGATTAAGATTTCACCATATGAATTTTGGGGGAAGGGACACAAATATTCAGTCTACAACAGCTAGCATTTAAGGTCAACTGAATTGGTTACTTATTTATTTCTCATGCAAAATATATGTAGAAATAGATTTTTATTTGTATTTGGAAATGTAGAGTGAAAATTGATAGGACTTTTTTTGATGTGGAAATAGTCTTTAAGATTTTCCATGATCATGCCTTTTTCATTTTGGTTTTAAATTCTCTTTTTAAAGATATTTAAAAGCAGAATGTTCAAAACAAAACAAAACAAAACAAAACAAAACATGCCACATGAGAGATAACTGAGAGGCATCAGCAATTACTGCTTCTGTAGTGGGACTCTGTTCTGTACATAGAGTTGCAGGACTTTACATTTTAGATTCTTTTTCCTCCTTTGTATCTTTGACTTGGTAATTTGCTGAGGTGTAAAGCCTGTGCTGGAGAAGTAGGAGCGCTCCCCACGTGCAGCAGAGGTGGAGTTCATTGAACACAGCAGTCTGGGTACCCATGGGATTATGTTAATTCTTGGCTTCTATACTTGAAGTTTTCTTTCTGAGCATGTCACTTACCTTTAAACTAAATTTTGGTGTAGAGCGGGTATGTGATCTGGTTTAGGTGATAGACTGATTAGAGATTTAGTAACCTAGAATCCCATAGTGTGAAAGTGACATTCTTTTTAGTTATTTCCAGTTTTCTTTTTCAGTTTTCTTTGAGTCCTTCAAAAAGCAGAAAAGTGGTATTTTGGAGCTTGTATGTAACACTTCTTGACATTGGCCAGTCTCCATTTTTCACAGGGAAAGCAAGATCCAGCTTCAGAACCTTTCATCAGGCAGTAGGACATGGCTAGAATTTAATAATAACACTGTGTTTATTTCTGTACCACCTTTTGTTTAATGGAAAATGACACTGCTTTTCTATTTTTGATAGATTCCTTTTTCTTCCCCTTTTTTAAAGCACAAATAGTTGTAAGCACAAGGGGGTGATTCTAGGAAGCACCTGTAGGGGCGTGGAGACATGAGACAGAAATGGTAAGGAAGCCAGTAAAGAAGTCACCACTATGGACAACGGGAGTGTAAACCCAGTGGGGAGCTATGGGAGTCCATGTAGCACATGCGCCTCAACCTTGTCTTACTCCAGAGTAAAGGGAGCTACTGGGATATTCATACCACATTCTCGTTCGTTGTTACTTAAAGGCTCCTGGGGTTGTTGATTATTCAGAACTTCCAGGCTGCCCCTTCTTCAGTCAGAGGAACTCTGACAGCCAGAGAGAACACTGAGGCACATGATGGTTCGTGTTGACAGTGGCCTTTGTGGACAGAGTAAATAGGTGGGGCACCAACAGTTTGCGCTGGGCTATCACATATTCTAAGCTTCTCTTACATCCTCCTCATCCAGCCCCATCCTTGGTGCTCAGGCCACAGACTTTGGAGTCATCCTTGACAACTTCTGTCACTTCTTCCATCCAAACCAGCAGCAGATCTGGTTGGCTCAACCTCTAAAATTTATTCCAAATCTGACCCCTTTCACCCCTACTACTGCCCCCTGGTTCAACCCCCATTATCACACAGCCTCCCAACTTTGCTCACTTCTAACATAGCAGTTGGATGAGCCATAGAAAAGCTAAGTCAGATCACATTACTTCACCCCAAACCCTCTAGATGTTCCCATCTTACCCAGAGTAGGGGAATGACCACTAAAGCCCTCTGTGATCTGGCCTCCTCCGTCCTTTTGTGTGTGCGTGTGTGTGTGTCTGTGTGTATATGTGTATTCAGTTCTTTTTGTTTTTAGCCTTATGTGTAGTCAAAACATTTGTTTCTTCATTCCTTTCAGTGCAGGAATTCATTTGTCAAGATTTTCATTCCATCTTTACTACTACATCCTGGTTGATTTTTTTGTTTTGTTTTTAAATTTTCATACAATAAGTTTACTTTTTTATGGTATACAGTTACGTTGATTTTGACAAATGCCTGGAGTACTGTATCCACTAGGACGGTTCAACACAAGAGTTCGTTCTCCCATGCTACCCTTTGTAGACAGTCCTCCCTACCTTCCAGGCCCCAGTCTGTTCTCCTTTTTATAGTTTTGACTTTATTAGCGTCATATAAGTGAGAATCTTCTAATATGTAGCCATTTTGGTCTGATTTTTTCAATTGGCAAAATACATTTATGATTATTCCATGCTCTCTGAATTAGTAATTCATTCTCCAAGTGTCCTTTAGAATAAATTTAAGCAAGAAAAAGTGAATTGATTTAAAGAAAATACTGAACAACGTCAGAGGTGGTACAGACATATGAGAAACATTTTAAACCTGAATTTAGAAATCAGTAATGTGTTAGAAAGATAAACACTTTCTTTATGTGGTACTTCTGGCAGTAATTAGCCATGTACTCTTGGGGAAGTCAACTCTTTGCTCCCCAGTTTCTGGTAAAATACAAAATAAAATACCTGACCCAGTAGTTGTTAGCTCCTGTCTCCTGAGATAGTGATGGTTCAGAAGACACAGGGTATTTTGGGCACCTGGGTGGCTCAGTAGATGAAACCTCTGACTCTTGATTTCAGCTTGGGTCATGATATTGGGGTTGTGGGATCAAGCCCCATTTCTGAGGCTTATGCCTCTCCTGCCTCTCAAATAAATAAAAATAAAATGTTAAAAAAAAAAAAAAAGACAGGGTATTTTAGGCTTTTTGGATAGCTCTTTTCTCCAGGGCAGGTGGGTAGTCACTCTTTTTCACATTAGCATTTCATTGTTTTGGTTTTTTTAAAGAGTTTATTTATTCATTTGACACAGAGAGAGAGAGAGATTACAAGTAGGCAGAGAGGCAGGCAGAGAGTGAGGAGAGAGCAGGCTCCCTGCTGAGCAGAGAGCCTGATGTGGGCCTTGATCCCAGGACCCTGGGATCATGACCTGAGCCGAAGGCAGCGGCTTTAACCCACTGAGCCACCCAGGCGCCCAGCATTTCATTGTTGTGAAGCAGCTGTCGCCCTGGATTTCAGAGTTATTAGGACCAGCTGTTATAAAAGCTTTATGAACCTTTGGTGAAAGACTAAGAGCCAGACAGTAGGAATGAGGTAAGCCTCATTGTAAGTCTCCCAATTCCTTGAAGTTCTTCTGTTGGGCTTATCAAATGTGAGATAGGTAGAATGTGAGTCAGAGCTGTGGTCATGTCCAGGAAGTGCTGATGGTGCCAAAGATCCCTGCAAGTTTCTAGCAACCTCTTTTGTTGCGGTAGCATTTGGACTTTAATCCCCATAGTCCTGTTGTTAGGTAGATTTTCTCAGGGGTGTCTCTAAAGATTGATTGTTGGGGTTCATGATTTCATAGAACTTTATTGTGGTTCATGGATAGGCCATCATGTCACCTCATTGACAACGTATATCAGAGGGTGAGCGTGTGTTTGAGAATGCGCCACTGTTAATAGATAACTGGAAAAGGAAACCAATGATACTTGCTTGTTTTGTTTTTATTTTTAAGGACAGACTCATGGTCATTCCTTTTTACATCATAATTAATTGCTGCTTTAAAATCTCTGACAGGATTGCTGTTTTCTTCGTTTTTTGAAATGGGATAGTAATTGAGTTGTATTTAGGTGATAGAGTGTCACAGAAATTAGAGTAAGTGAAAGGAATTTGAGAGCACAAAATTGCTCTGATTTGTGTTTACATGTGGTATATAGTAATCTTTATTTTACTTTTTACTTTTAGTAATGAATGTTATAACTATTGAAGATTATAAGAGCACATACTGGCCAAAATTGGATGGTGCCATAGATCAGCTTTTAACCCAGAGTCCTGGTGACTATATCCCCATATCCTATGAACAGATATACAGGTAAGTCAAGATTTCATTTGCCTGGGTTTGAGAGGGTATATTAAAGTTCATGACACCTTGAAATATGGCAGTATGTGTACACATGTAATGTATGTCAGGTGAGGAGGATCTATAGGTTAATTGTATATTCCACATGTGGAGGTTGGAGGTTTGAATTACACTTTCTGCTTCAGAATTGGCCTTCAAATCAAGGTGGAGTTAAGCCCAACTCACTTAAACTTCTTCCCATCTCAGTCTGCTACCCCCACTCTACATAATGAAGAAACTTTGGAGGTCAGTGAAAAAGATAAGAATGACAAGTATCTGGTGCAGAAATACTACTTTTTGTCTCACATGGAGACCCTAGTTTAATCTCTTGATGATTATTGACACATAGTCCTAACTAGTTTTGGTTATTTTGTTTCCCAGTTCCTGGTAAACGGAAGCAGTAAATTAGTGAGGACCTGGGGTGGGACATGAGATCAGCCTCGTCACAGAGGAGGAGGTGACAGTTGTGTTGTTCTACACAAGTGATGCACAAAGAGGGTACATTACAAACCTTTTTATGAGTTAGAAGCTTAGTGCTAATTATCACTCTCCCTTATTTTGACATTCATTGAAATGGGAGAGTGAGAGAGAAGCTGGTTTGTAAATAGTTGTCATAGTCACATTTTCAGATTATCACCCAATACTAGATTATCTAGTACTGACAAAATGTGTAATGCAGTACTCAGAAAGACTTACAGCTGGTGGTAGTATCTCTTTCATCTGAACACTGATTGGGGCAAGGTAAATTTCTCTTAAAAGTTATGATTGGTCAGGGTGTCTGGGTTGTTCAGTCAGTTAAGAGTCTGACTCTTAATTTCTGTTCAGATCATGATCTCAGGGTTGTGAGATCGAGCCCTGGGTTGGGCTCCTTGTTCAGTTTGAGATCCTGTTCCTCTGCTCCACCTCTGTTTGAGTATATGCACTTTCTCTTTCTGTGTGTGTCTGTCTCTCTCTAAGAAAAAAAAGTTGTGATTTATCACTTTTTTTAGGCCTGAAGTAATTATTTAACTAGTGACCGTATACCCAAAGTATGCATTCATCTTAGGTTGAATGAAGTGCTTCATTGTTAACTTGGTTTTTCTGTTTTGGTTTTTCCCCACAGTTGTGTGTATAAGTGTGTCTGCCAGCAGCACTCAGAACAGATGTACAGTGATCTGATTAAAAAGATAACTAATCACCTAGAGCGAGTCTCAAAGGAGCTGCAGGTAAAGAACTGATCATACTGATTTTTGATTCCTTGGGATTTTTGGACTGGTTGGAATTAGTATATATAATATATATTTGGATGCTTATTAATTTGATAATGGTATAAATTTATAAATATTTCCTAGGTGAATATTGACCAAATTATCTAACCTTTAAAATAAATTGTTAGAAAATTAGATATAAATTGTAGAACTTTTTAGATTGAATATACTTCAGACTTCAGCTGATTCCATTTATTACCATGTCAACATTTCTTTAAGACTTGGTTATTTCTGCTAACTTCAGTATTTGATGGCTTTTGTAATATAAATGTATGTATATTTTAATTTTTTACTGTAACTTTTTTGGGTATTCTCTTTGAAGAGTGGTATTTGCCTGCTAGTTCCTGATATTTGCTAATACAAAAACAACTTAAGTCAGCATTTTGTTGATAAACTCTTTAGAGATGAACATCATCCCAGCTGTGAAATCTGGGTGGGAGGAAGTAGTGGAAATACTCTGTTTAAGGAAGCATTTGGCCTCTTCTCCCTGCCCTTTCCTGCCTTGGTGAAGTTTCCAGTGCTTAAAGGTCAGGGACTGTCTTTGTGCCAGGGCCAGATGATATTTTAGTTCTGGTGTAGAAGTAACATGATGTGTAGAAAAGTCACTCAGCAATAGATGAGCAGGGTCCATACCACACTTAGAAAGTGCTCCAGCAATTCTGTAACATCCACAGTTTCTAGCAACTGCTGGGGCGTGCTTTGGCCTTGAATACTGTTCCTCACTTACCTGATGGTCTGAGGTATCTTGGTCTTGTTTAACCCAAACAGTTGTTGCACTAAAGTAGCCTTTTTTTTTTTTAATTATAGTGAGAGCTATGTTTATCCTAGCCAAATATATACTTTTCCTGCTCTTAGAGTATAAACTGTTTTCTTAATCTTTTTGTCACTAAATATGAAATCTTTACTCATTTAACAAATATATTTAGTAACTAGGCATTGTATCTAGCTTGTAGAAGAAACCCAGGATCCATGCATTCTAGCTTTTGAGTTTTTTGCTTACTAATTCTTGACTCTACCCTTGCACTTATTTCTCACATCCAATTTATTACCAAATCTTGTTTACTCCCTATTTCTCTCTTGGCTCTTGTCCACCTCTGTTCACTTGCCACTACCAGTCTAGGCTACCGTCCATCCTTTCAGTGTTTTACTGAAATGCTCATCTTAGCTGCCTCCACCTCTAGTCTTCACATCTCTTGCTTGTTCTTCATTTCTGTCTGAGAGGCTGTTTCTAAAGCACAAATCTTATTATCATTTTTTTTGTTAGATTGAAGTTTAAACTTTTTAATATGATTTAGGAAGCCTTTCATTGTCTGATTCCTTTTTATTTCTGTGGCCTCATACATTACGTCTCTACTCCTGCATACTGAACTTTTTCACTTCCTTGAACAATTTATGTACTCTCTCACTTCTTGGCTTTTGCCATGTTAACTTGACTACCTGGAACATTCTTTGTTTTTCTTTGCCGCCTTATTTTTTTGGTCAGTGTGAACATACCATTTTGGCTGCAGGTTGGACGTCATTTGTTTTGGAAAACATTCTGTGATACCTTGTTCTCCCAAGCCTGGGTTTGGGGGCCCCTCATCTGGGCTTCTGAAACACGTAGTATATTATTGTAGTTCATCTGTGTATTTCTTGTTTAGCTGTGTCTGTCCCTCCCTCCCTTTGTCCCCAGTATTTTCTGAGAGGGCAGAGGAACACATCTGCCTTCTTTGCTGTTGTGTTGTTAGTACCTCCTGAATGAAATGTGTATCAGGTGTTTACCAATAAATAATTTACTGCTACTTTGAATAAAGTTTTTCTAGTAGAAATCTGAATGTGATCATGCTTTTTAATATCAAGTTTTGGGATTCAGGGAGTACGGAGGCTTTCATTAGATCAGCAAAGAACTCAGTATCCTCAAAAAGGATTGTTTTATTAACACTGGCTTGCTGTTATTGAAATAATACTAAGTAATCTTCTAAAACTGAAAGAAACAAAAGATATGATTTGCTTTATTTATATCTATGAAATGTGAGTTGGAGATTTTATAATGTGTGTTATACTTGGGCTCTGACTTCACACGTAGATCATGAATTTGACCAAAAGAATTGTGATTTGCTGAATTCATTTGTCATCTTGGAGTTTTTGCTTGAGTGGATTTTTCTTTTTCTTTTTTTAAAATATATGTATATTTTAAAGATTTTATTTATTTGGGCGAGAGAGAGCACCAGCAGGGGTGGGGGCAGAGGGAGAGGGAGAAGCAGATTACCTGCTGAGCAGGGTGCCCTATGTGGGGCTCCATCCTGGGACCCTGAGATCATGACCTGAGCCGAAAGCAGTTGCTTAACTGACTGAGCCACACTTGGCTACATTTTTGCCATGTGTTTGACCAGTTGTCAGTAGTATGAAGGTAACCTGTTATTGCCCAGCTGGGCTCTGTGGGGTACCAGTACTTTGAAATCACTGAGGTTCAGAGAGTAAGTTTCTTAGGTTTTGGAGAATATCCCCTGGCAGTATGTCTAAGGGTTCCCTTCATTCTTTATCCTGAATGTCTGATTGTTCATTACACCTTACTTTATTGATGCACCTTCATTTTTTTAACCGTTGTTGGATTGAGGAACTTTCACATTGCTTCCAATCTTTGGCTGTTACTAACAGTGCTGCAGCCTCGACTATCTGACCATATTGTAGTTCACGAAAGTTGTGCCAAAGTTGCACTCTAACCAGTTACATATATATCAGTGAAATGTCTGTTTTCCCCCACCCTTGCTAATACAGCATATTATGAGAGCAAATAATTTTTGCTTCATATAATTAAAATTTTTATTAAAAACTAAAACATGAGTGCTATTGATGTTAGCATTTTGGAAACCATCCTGATAAATGTAATATAAAACCAGGGAATTTAGTTGATTTTTAGAATCAATACATGTTCTACTTGGAGTTCAGCAATATGGCCTGAAAGAAAAATCTTACTTCAGAATGCTGTCGTTTGTAAGGTTATAAAGTCTAGCCATTATTAAATGGCACGGTGAAGTGAATGAAAACATAGGAACCTTGGTTTTGGTCTCAATTCTGCCACTCAGCTGCTGTGTGCCTTTTGATTAAACATGATAATATCATCTTGTACATTTTCTCAACATTGGAATGAAATGGCTTTCCTGAAGTACCTGGTTGCTCTAAGTAGAGTTCTAAGATAACTTGTCTCCTACTTTCTGCTTAGCCCGTGCTGCTTCATTGTTTTCCCAGGTTTAAACTCATTAGTGTCCACCTGTGTGGAGTGTTCGGGCGTCTTCATGCTCCCCTCAAAACAAAATAGACCACTGGAATTTCTTCTTCTGTGGACTCGTAGCATCTTGTCAATAACAACCCTGTTAGCAGTGATTGTGCTGTTTTATTTCTGCATCCATGTCTGGCTACCTCACTGGTCCTCCTTTGAGGGCAGGGACTCTGTCATGTGTCTTTTTTTTTTTTTTTTAAAGATTTTATTTATTCATTTGACACAGAGAGAGAGATTACAAGTAGGCAAAGAGGCAGGCAGAGAGAGAGGAGAGAGGAGGAAGCAGGCTCCCTGCTGAGCAGAGAGCCCGATGTGGGCCTCGATCCCAGGACCCTGGGATCATGACCTGAGCCGAAGGCAGCGGCTTTAACCCACTGAGCCACCCAGGCGCCCTGTCATGTGTCTTTTTATCCTTCATTTCTGGCACAGTCACAACGCAGCAAATGATTGTTGAGTGAATACTCAGCAACCAGAATTGACCTATACCATGGAAAGAGTAGCATAATTAGTTTCACATGATCACTAATCTTTATGTTCTCTAGATGTATAGGCATTTTATTTAGTGTTCAGTTAATTTGGTTTGTTAATTTATTCAGTGCCACAAATATGTGGCATGATGTACTTCATCGAGACCTTTAGGGCGCCTTTCCCGTGAAACAGAACAGGATCCATGAGCCAGGAAAGTTGTATTTGGTTGGAACGTTTTGTTTTCTGCTCTGATTATAGAAATGAAATATTGTTATTTTAGGAATGAAATATTGTTATTATGAGCTAAAACAAGAGTGGGATGAGTGGCATTTGGCAGATAATCAGAATGTAGTGCTAGTGTTGATAAATCAATAAGCTGGACTTTTGGGGTATGGGCCGTTATCTTTCAAGGGTATCTTAAAATAGCTGCTGGTTTGTATGGTTTATATGTCAGAGTGATTTATCATCTCCATCAAAAGGCATATCCTGATGGTGGGACTGAAGAGTATATGAAGTAATGTTCCATATTCTCCAGTTACTGACTTAAACACTAGAGAATACTATTTTCAGAGATTTCAAAAGATTTTAATTTGTTAAACCTAAATGTTCCTATGTAAGAGTATAATCTAATGTGCTGCCTCTTAAAAAAAAAATGTTTCTTTCGGGAACCTGGGTGGCTCAGTGGGTTAAGCCTCTGCCTTGGGCTCAGGTCATGATCCCAGGGTCCTAGGATCAAGGCCCGCATCCGGTTCCCTGCTCCGCGGGGAGCCTGCTTCCTCCTCTCTCTCTCTGCCTGCCTCTCTGCCTACTAGTGATCTCTTATCTGTCAAATAAATAAATAAAATCTTTTAAAAAAATGTTTCTTTCTTTCTTAAAAGAAACAATGACTTTTCCACCACTTCAGTAACTTTATTTGAGAGAGAGAGAGAGAGAGAGAGCATGAGCAGGGGGAGAGGCAGAGGGAAAAGCAGACTCCCTGCTGAGCAGGGAGCCTGATGACTTGGGGCTAGATTCCGATGTGGGGCCATCCCAGGACCCGGGATCATGATCTGAGCTGAAAGCAGATGCTCAACTGACTGAGCTACCCAGGCGCCACTCACTTCAGTAACTTTAAAAAGCTTTTTGTTAACTAAGTTTATTAAGTTACTAAAATCACTTAACTAGCTAACCCCACTTAGTATTCTGCTTGCTATTTTATTACATGGCATGTAAGTTTCTACTTTTCTGTCTACTACTAGGTTGTTTGAACTGTGAACAGTGTATTTTGCCTTCGTTTTTTTTTAAACCATTCTCCCCTGCCCCTGCCCTTTGCACTTAACTCCTTGCTTCTTTAAAAGTGATAAAATCTCTATTAATATATTTTCCTTTTTCCATGTCTCCAAAGCCTCAGATGTGAATTGCCAGTCATGATTTTTTTAATATACCAATGACTGGAAATACATGACAAGTTTCCTAGTTTAGTGAATAATATTCTGTAAGTTTTGGAAAATTCGGTTAAAACTTTTAACAATCACCATACTTTTGGTGAGGGCTCAGACCAGAGTTTCCAAATGTCTGTTGAATATTTCAACCTGGATTTCTTCTTGTGTATATCTCTTTTTGTGGATACCTCTTTTTGTGAATTCCTCTTCACCCAAATAATTTTCACTCTCAGACTTGAGATTTCATGTTCATCTTTGACTCCTTTTTTCTCCTTTACCTTTTGTTTCCAGGTCATTGTCAAGGTTGATAGAACACTGTCCTTTCCCTTGCCTCTCCCCTTTCCTTCTTCTTTTTTTTTTTTTTAAATATTTTATTTATTTATTTGAGACAGAGAGAGAGATCATAAGTAGGCAGAGAGAGGAGGAAGTAGGCTCCCCCGCTGAGCAGGGAGCCGAAGGCAGAGGCTTTAACCCACTGAGCCACTCAGGTGCCCCGCCCCCTTTCCTTCTCCACTTCATTATTGGCACGTGTCTCCAGTATTCTTTAATTGATTTGTTTTTTTTGTTTTTGTTTTTTTTAAATTTTATTTCTTTTTCTCTCTTATTTTTTTTTTTTGGCTGAATAAACGCCTAAAAACACTGATTTGATGGGCATATTTTCTTGTTCAAAAACCTTAAAGACTCCCTTTTGCCTTTCTGAGTCACTGTTGATTTTTTGGTTAGTACAAAAAGCTGAGCTGGTTGATTTGTTGCAGGGGTTCCTAGGGGGCAACCTGATGTAGCCAGTGCCTTCCATCCAGGTGTGCAAGGGACTCTGTTAGGTATAGCAGCAGATATGTGATTGATAAGACTAAATAATTTGGACCAACCCCCCTACTGATAACAAGTTAAAAAATAAACAAGGTTGCTAATAAAAAAAAATAAAGAATTATAGGACCAAGATCTCAGAGAAGGAAACCCAGAGAGGGGAGTCTAACATTTGAGCCATTTTTCCACTAGGGGCATTTGTTTATTCTGGAAGAGGAGGCTAATAGGCTGAGAAATTTAATAGTGTTTTGATGGGCTTATGGGAGTAGAATGATAAAAACTGAGAATTTAAGGTCCATCACACCTGAAGGATCACATCCCACGAGTAGTAAGAATAATAAGTTACAGACTCTTGTAGCTGGAGCCTGATTCCTGGTGCATTAAGATGGTTTGGATTTACTGGGGCCTCTAGTTGCTTACCAGAAGGAAAAGTAAATTATCTCTAGAGAAAGATAACATTATCCTAGGCATCAAATTTCATAAACAGTATCTGGCACTCAGAATAACTAGTCATATTAGGAGGTGAGCACAAAAGTAAGAGAAATGGTAAAACACATTTTTAGACAAGAATTGAGAGAATCCATCACCAGTAGTCTCTAACTTTAAAGAAATAAAGAAGAGTGTTTTTCAGATAGAAAGAAAATGTTCTAGATGAAAACTTAGAGAATCAGGTAGGTATGAAGGACAATAGAGAAGATAAATATGCAAGTGTAGAATAATAATGATAATGGCATAAAATATATATAATCAAAACACATGACAATTGCATGTAAGGTGGATGGGAGTAAATGGAGGGGCAACTGGGTGGCTCAGTTGGTTAAGTGTCTGCCTTCAATTCAGGCTATGATCCCAGGACCCTGGGATTGAGCCCTGCATTGAGAAGAAGCAGTTTCCTTCTCCCTCTCTCTTTGCCCCTCCCCCTGCTTGATTTCTCTCTCTATCAAATAAATAAAATCTTAAAAAGAAAATGTTCTAAGGCCCTAGCATCGTGTAGGAAAAGGTAAAAGTACTAATTTAGTTTATTAGACTGATATAACAAGGATGCAGTCTGTAATTTTAGGGTAACCACTAAAAGACTAGTAAAAGTGTAATAAACAGGATAATAGAGGGAGAAAATACAATAATTTTGAAAGTAAACAAGGAAGTCAAGAAAGGATTTAAAAAAGGTACAGAGAACAGATGGGACATATAGAAGACAAACAGTAAGATAATAAATTTAAACTTCCATGTATCAGTTGTTATGTGAAGTGTTGAAGACTATTTAAAAGAAGTAAGCCGATTATCAAACTAAATGAAATTCTGCAATGCTGCTAATATGAGGCAGAATATTTAGCATAATTTTGGGTAGAAGGATTGCAAATAAATGATGGAAAAAGAAATACAAACATTAGCCAGAAAGAAAGATGTTATAGCTACATTGATTTTGTAAAAAGTGGTAGGTTCAGAGCAAGAGGTATTAATGAATATAAAGAAAATTTTTTATAATAAAAAGTTCCAGTTCCAGGAAGGTAACATTTCTAAATGTGTATATACCCAATAACATAGCTACAAAAATTAACAGACCCAAAAGGACAAACAGACAAATCCACAATCATAATGAGAAGTTAACACATCAATGACATTAGTAGCATTTATTTCAAGAAATTAGAAAAAGAATACAAAGGAAACCCAAAGAAAGAATTAGGTCAATCTTTGCTAGTAGACCTTTGGAACAATAGTATTCAGGGGACTGTGGTTCAAAGCAGAGTAAGAAAAGTGCCGTGTCTGACTAAAGGTGAAATAATCAAAGCCAGGTGGAGGAATAAAGAGGAAGTGGCATTAAAAATGAATCACCTTGGGGGCTCCTGGGTGGCTCAGTCAGTTAAGCGTCTGCCTTGGGCTCAGGTCATTATCCTGTGGTTCTGGGATCGAGGCCCGCACCACGCTCACTGCTCAGCCAGGATTCCGCTTCTCCCTCTCCCTCTGCCCCCTGCTCATGCTGTTTCTCTTGTTCTTTCTTTCTCAAAGAAATAAAGTCTTTAAAAAAATTTTTAGAAAATGAATGCCATGAAAATGGGTGGATGTTTGGGGAGGGAGCTATTTAGGCTAAGAGAACTTCATAAGCAAAGGCAGTTTTTGGAGCGGTTTTGTGTAGCAAGTAGTAGTCCTATGCGGATAGAGTGTGGTATTTGAGGGAGATTGGGGGAAGATAAGGCTGAAAAAGGCAGATTGGAGCCTATTTGTAGAAGCCCTTAAATGCCAGGAGTTGCATCTTACAAAGATCAATGTGGAATACAGGAGAGTACAAGATGAATTGAAGTAGGAAAGAATGGGAGGCAGGGAAGCAGTGGTTGTGGTCTACCAGGTGAATTACAGGTCCATGATTCCTTATCTGCAACTCCAAAATAAAAAAAAAAAGCTTTGCAAATGGATTTTTCTCTCTTTTTTTTTTAAGTTGGTGTTAAAACTCACGTGGTAGTAAAACTTGATCTAAACTTTTGAGGAATTTGGGGGAATATTTATATATTTCTTTTCCTGAAATATCAGTATGTTATATGTTTTCTCCTAGAAATATCAGTGTGTTGATATTTCCAATCTCTACTGGGTATTTTACATAATATATGGTGTAGATATCAAGATACCTTCTAAATCTGTAAAGTTCTGAATTACATCTGCCCCCAGGAATCTTGGGTAAGAAATTGTGGAGTTGGGTGCCTGGGTGGCTCAGTGGGTTAAAGCCTCTGACTTTGGCTCAGGTCATGATCTCAGGGTCCTGGGATTGAGTCCCGCATTGGGCTCTCTGCTCAGCAAGGAGCCTGCCTCCTCCTGTCTCTCTCTCTGTCTCTCTGCCTACTTGTGATCTCTCTCTCTCTGTCATATAAATAAATAAAATCTTAAAAAAAAACAAAATTGTGGAGTTGTTGATAATGGGAAGGAAGAAGTATCTAGAAGAAACAGTATAGCTAAAACCATGACCAGTTGGAAGAGAGGCAGGGTCAGAGGATTGAGAGATCTATTTGGTTTCCTTAGAAATGTTGGCAATTGCTGGAGGGGACTTGAGGAATACGGAAGGAGGATGATAGTGGTTCGAGAACGTTCAGGTCAGCAAACATCTACACGTGTGCTAGTCTTAGCTTAGACTGCAGAGATAATTAAATGCGGGTTTATTCTTTAGTACTGCTTAGAGGGAAGGTATAATGATCATTTTAATAGACTGGAATGTGATGAATAATAGCATAGAGATAGGAAATGAATCACAAGTCTTGCTAATTTTCCCCCTTGTAAAGTCTCAAATTTATCCCATGCCGTGTGCCTAGCTTAGGATCCTCATTGGTACTCTGCTGAAAAATAGAAAGATTTCTAGTTTGTGTCTTTACTGTGCAAGTCCGCTTTGTTGCTTCAGTCCGTTTTGTTTTTTTCAGACTTATGTCATTTTTTTTTTTTTTTTGGATTTTGTTTATTTATTTGACAGAGAGACACAAAGAGGGAATACAAGCAGGAGGAGTGGGAGAGGGAGAAGCAGGCTTCCTGCTGAGCAGGGAACCTGATGCGGGGCTCGATCCCAGGACCCTGGGATCATGACCTGAGCTGAAGGCAGACACTTAACGGCTGAGCCACCCAGACACCCCTTCTTCTTCTTCTTCTTTTTTTTAAGATTTATTTATTTATTTGAGGTGGGAGGGGCAGAGGGAGAGGGAGAGAGAATCTCAAGCAGAGTTGCTGAGTGCGGGAACCCTATGTGGGGCTCGATCCCATGACCCTGAGCATGACTTGAGCTGAGCCACCCAGGTATCCCTCATATCATCTGTTCTCTTAACCTTTTGACTCTATTTACCTAAAGAGCAAAGACCATACTCCTTATCAACGATTTCAGGGCTCTTCAACTGTGAACTCAGCAATATAGTGTAACATTATTTTGCTATTAAAATTTAAATAGGCTGTGTGTTTTCATCTTTGTATATTTTCTTATTTGGTTCTTTTGCCAGTGTAGTTGACCCTTGAACAATATGGGAGTTTGGTGCACCAACCCCCCCCACGCAGTTGAAAATCTGAGTATAACGTTTCACTCCCCCAAAACTTAACTAATAGCGTTGACCGAAAGTCTTACTGACAACATAAATAGTCAATTAACACAGATTTTCTGTTATATACTGTATTCTTATAATAAAGTAAGTTAGAGAAAAGACTATATTAAGAAAAATAAAGAGAAAATATATTTACAGTACCATACTGTATGAAAAAAATCCATGAGTAAGTGGACCCATGTAGTTCAAATCTATGTTTGAGGGTCAGCTCCCCCCTTTCTGCAAAGGGGGCATTCTCCTTGTCTGTTAGGGTTTGCTGAGCTTTTTTTTTTTAAGATTTTATTTATTTATTTGACACAGAGAGAGAGATCACAAGTAGGCAGAGAGACAGGCAGAGAGAGAGAGAGGAGGAAGCAGGCTCTCCGCCGAGCAGGGAGCCCGATGTGGGCCTCGATCCCAGGACCCTGAGATCATGACCTGAGCCAAAGGCAGAGGCTTTAACCCACTGAGCCACCCAGGCGCCCTGGTTTGCTGAGCTTTTAATTTCAGTGTTCCTGACAGTCTTCACGAATCACTTTCTCTTTGCTTCTGGAGCACTGTGATTGTGTTTCTGCTATTGTCCTTAGTTTAGCACTTCGGCATAGGTTTAGTTACCAGGCAGGATGCCATCTTTGTAGCACTGTGGGCTTCTTGAGGTCCAGAATCCTGAGGTACTAGTGTTGGTTTCTTTTGGCCTATTGTAATCTTGAACTAGTTAAGTACTCATTAGATAAAGGTGCTAGTCATAATGCTGTTGACCAAATATTTGCATTTCTCTTACTTTTCAATGCGTGGTTAAGAGTATACATCTCTATCCTGTTGAAATTAGACTTAGCCAAGTGGCTTTGGCCTGTGAATTGTGAATTCAAGTGAGGTGTACATGGTAAAGTGTGTACCCAAAGATCAGCTATTCAATTTTCCGTGTTTCTCTTTGCCTGCTGAGGGAATGGTGGTAGATGATAGAGGCTCTCTTATCCTGGGTCCCTGGGTAGGTATGTCATGGGGCAGACTCTCAAGATGGGCCCGTAACCTGAGAAAGCAAGCTTTACTATGTACTTTTTTTACTCAGTTTTTAACCCATTAAAAATATTTGTTTTGAGATATAATCACGTACTCTAATATTCACCTTTTTAAAGTGTACAGACTCATTGGTTTTTAGTGTAGTCACAAAGTTGTGCAGCCATCACTGCTAATTTCAGGATTTTAGTTACCCCAGAAAGAAAACCAGTCATCACTGGCAGTAATTCCCTATCCTCCCCTTCTCTCAGCCACTGGCAACCGCCAGTCTACTTTCTATCTCTGTGGACTTGGCTATTCTGGACATTTCATAGAAATGAAATTAGTATGTGACCTTTGGTGTCTGGCTTAATTAATTTACAGTGTTGTTAAGTCCATTCATGTTTGTATTATGATTAATACTTCATTTCTTTTTATGGCTAGATGATACTCCATTGTACTACATTTTATTTATCCAAACTTTGTTATTTTAAGTTACTGAGATTTTAGGGGTTGTTTTTTGATTGATAACAAAAAGTATTTGAATTGACAATATTTAGAATATCCTGTTTGCCTTACCATTTGGATAACTGTGTTTAATGGATATAACATTCTTTACTCTTAAAACTGTCCTTAAGTGACACTTCCATATTTTGATTTATTTTTTTTAAGATTTTATTTATTTATTTCACAGCGGGAGAGAGATCACAAGGAGGCAGAGAGGCAGGCAGAGAGAGAGGGGGAAGCAGGCTCCCTGCTGAGCAGAGAGCCCGATGCGGGCCTCGATCCCAGGACCCTGAGATCATGACCTGAGCTGAAAGCAGAGGCTTTAACCCACTGAGCCACCCAGGCGCCCTATTTTGATTATTTTTGTGTATGTCTGAATCCAGAATCCATTAGAGCAATCAAGAGACACTTTCCTCCACGTAATGTTGATAAATTTATGTATTAATGCACTTCATCCTGTTGAGAGTATGTTTTCACTTTTACTACATAAGAACTGTTTTCATGTTTTGATCTGTTAGCTTTATAGCCAGTAACCCATTAAAAGTGTGTTCCTGGGCGCCTGGGTGGCTCAGTGGGTTAAAGCCTCTGCTTTCGGCTCAGGTCATGATCTCAGGGTCCTGGGATCGAGGCCCGCATCGGGCTCCCTGCTCAGCAGGGAGCCTGCTTCCCCCTCTCTCTCTGCCTGCCTCTCTGCCTCCTTGTGATCTCTCTCCCTCTGTGAAATAAATAAATAAAATCTTTAAAAAAAAAAAATGTGTTCCTCACAGCAGTTGTTCAGTGATTTGGAACTTACACTGTATGTTACATGCACAGAGTGTTTAACAGACTTGGTTCCCAGGCCAGGCCAGTAACATTAAAGTGTTAGGAAATCCACCGATAATACTAACCTGAGTTCAGGTCCCCAAGAGAGACCACAAACACAGAGACTGAGAAAAAAAATGTTGCAGTTTTTATTCTCCCAGTAGGGCTGAATTTGGGATGGGTTAAATGACTATTTGTCAACTAATTATATTTTAACCACTTATTTTAATAGAATTATAGTAGTTTTGATATCTTTTGAGTTAAATGCATCTTGGTTGAGGTAAGTATAATTTGACTTTCAAACCTTTTAATAATAATGGAAATTAATAGAAACTAAACCATAATTTGTCAACATTACTTAACTTTGTTTTGCTCTTCACAGACACCAAATTACATATAAAAGCTTTACTACCAAACTGCCAATAAACTGAGCCAGATTCTCTTGGTTTTTAAAATCAGAGCAAGGTTTGCTTTGCTGTTAATGTTCTGTCCGGTGGGTGGCAGCATAACTCAGCTGGTTGTCTTGCATGTGGTCGTTGGATATTTATGTATTTTTTAAAGGCTATAATTTCTGTATGTGTTGAACTACAAAGTGTGTATTTAAGAAAAACTTTCATTCCCCCAAATGTGCTATTTACTTCTTGCCGAATGAGGATGATTTTAGATAGTAAGAAAATTGCCTGTTATCCCTAAATGGATTTCAAGTAAAATAAATGTCATTGCCAACTGGTAGGTAGCTCTTCATATGTGTATTCTACTGAATTTTTTTCTGAATAAGTTATTGATTTTTTAATTCAAACTAAAACTTAAAGCAGTTGTTATAGCAAAGTTGTACTTACCTCACAGAATTTGCCAGTGGGACCCTCAGCCAGTGTAACCCTCAGCAGATCATAATTTTAATAAGTTCACTATCATTTTTTTAAGATGGGGCTTGTGTTTTCTTTTTATATGTCCTCATTGGGCTTAACATAGTGCCAGACCTAAAGAGAGATCCAGTAAAACACTTACTAGTTGATAAAAAGCATATGCTTGAGGTGACTGAAACCATCTACTTGAAAGAGCATCTTGAAAATGGAATTTGTGGTGAGCAAGAGAGTCAAATCACTTAAATAATGAGTAGTTATTTATAATGAGTAGTTATTTGCAGTTGTTTATCATCACAGTGTACAGAGTACACTATGAGTTGTATTCTTTTTAAAATAAACTTTTTGTTTTGACACAATTTTGTACTTGGAAAAGCTAAGGAAAAAAGTTTCCTTTGAAAAATAAGCACATGGGATAAGTGGTAATTTTTGTTAAGTGTTAAAAGAGGTGAGGTGTGTAGGAGAGTGAGAAGTCATCCTAGTCCACCTGACTTCTTTAGATATTTTCCTCTGTTAAGTAATCCTTGAACCTTTTGTAACTGCTGTGTCACCTAGCTTAGTCATTGTTATATGGATAAGTTAAAGGAATCCAGGATCACAGAGGCTGGACTTGTAATTCAGTTTACTCTCAAAGACTCAGTGCAAACTTCTGTAAAGAAACTGGAGAGAAGGTATGGACTGTCTTTGTCCTGAGACTCCCAGGGATTCTGTACTGTTAGTTTACACTTGGCCTTGAATGATAAGTCACAGCTTCTATTGTTTTCTTACCAGCTTTTATGGCTGCCATCACCAGTGGAGAAACTATGTGTTCATTCTTTCCTTAGAAGAAATGGTCATTTTTTGTTTTTATTTTTTAAAAGGTTTTATTTTTTTAAGTAATCTCTACCCTCGAACATGGGGCTTGAATGCATGACCCCAAGACCAAGAATCGCATGCTGTACCAACTGAGCCAGATGGGAGCCCCAGAGCTGCTCACTCTGTAGAATTCGTTTTACCTGGTTGGACAGGGCAGCTGTAAAATACAGAACCCTGAGGTCTCTGATGAAGCTTGGAAAATTATGTAGTTTAGCTAGGTTTTTTTTTTGTTGTTGTTATCAGTGTGGGACTGATGTTTTCTGCATTTCAAGTGGTTGTGGAACTTCACTCATATATTCTAATAATTTTCTAAGCACTGAATTTGACAGCAGTCAAGAAGCAATTAAATTTAAAAGAAAAATTCACGTAGAGTTGTACCACTAACGTTAAAATGTTAGGGTATCATATTTTTACTAAAGTCAGTATAGCTGGCAGATAAATTGTTATTGTCGTGCAGTAAATCACGTCTTGTGTTGCATGGGTGATTACTGCTCAGCCCTCTCTTGAATCCTCTAGACTCCTTCCCATAAAACTTTTCCTGGTCTATGCTTAAATTCTCTAAGTGTTTAACAGCTGCTGGACTGGCTATTTAAAGAGTCCCCTGAAGTTCTCATTAAAAATACATACTTCTGGAAAGTTTCTTGAGTCAGAACTTTGGAGTGTGGCAGAAGAATCTGTCCATCATTAACAAACCCTTCAGATGATTTGGAGAACACCATTCTTTGACATTGACCGGCCTGTGGAATTGCAGCATTGTTCCTGAACCTGGTCTCTCTTAAGCAAAGAGTGGTGGCATCTTATCTTTAAATATAAGATTGTTTTGTTGCTGAGGCCACCCAACACTTTTGCACCACTGATGTCCTTATCTGGATTAGAAGGATCCATGTGGATCTGGATAATATACACAGTTAAACGTAGTTTAAGTATCTCATGACGAAGGGCAGATGAATAGACAATAGTGTGTCCAGATGGTCATTATGTTATAGAAATGTATTTGACCTGGCGGATGTTGATGATATATAGCTGGGTGTTAAAAGCAGATTATAAAATAATATAATTACATATTTGTTTAAACTGGCATACACACATACACACAAGAACAGAAGAAAATGTTAATGGTAGTTATCTACCAATGTTGGTAGTGGTTATTTTTCTATAATAGCATTTTTAATCTTTTAAAATTTCAATAAACATGTATTACTTCTGTAAAGATACAGGTTTGTGGCCTTGTTATGTTTTTTTAGTTTTTCTTTCCATTCCTTCTTCTTCCCTCTTTCATTTTAACATGCAAAGGTCATTTCTTTATTTGAAGACAGTGTTTTTGTGAATGTAAAAGCACATAGTCTTACATTTTTTTTTTATGTTTTATTTTGGTGGGATGGGGGCAGAGGTGGAAGAGGAGGGATACAAGTATGGAACTGTGGAACTTGTTTGTATTTTACGTCTGTGGTGTCCATTTTGGTAGCCCCCAACCACATGTAACTCTTCAAATGAAAATGAAATAAAAACTTGGTTCCTTGATTTAATTAAATAGGTTTTAAGTGCTAAGTAGACCTACATGGCTAGTGGCTACCATATTGGACATTGCAAATATAGGACTTCTCTATCATCACAGAAAGTTCTGTTGGGCAGTACTCACCTAGATCATAGTATTTTCAAGTCTATTGGCTAGAAAACTATTTAAATAAGTCATGTTGTTTTAAAATTAAATATATATCTAATAAGAATAACTCACCAAACTTCCTTATCTGGCTTTCAAAAGTAAGGATAACAAACTTGTTTTCCTTTCCTTCTGTGAAGGCTTGGTATGGTATATCAAATCTTAGCCTTATGTCCTTGCTCTAAGGAATATACTTAGTAACTAAATATACATATAATGCTAGTGGTATTAAGCAGGTTAGGTCTTCAAAATTAGGGGCCAGTTTATTTTGTTTCTGTACAATTATCCATAAGGCTATCATTTAGTTCTTTATTTCACTTAAATTTTTTTTTAAAAGATTTTATTTATTTGACACAGAGAGAGATCACAAGTAGGCAGAGAGGCAGGCAGAGATAGAGGGGGAAGCAGCCTCCCTGCTGAGCAGGGAGCCTGATGCAGGCCTCCATCCCAGGACCCTGAGATCATGACCTGAGCCGAAGGCAGAGGCTTTAACCCACTGAGCCACCCCAAAGCCCTTAAATTTTTTTTTTTTTTAAAGCACAGTCTACAAAGTAACAGCTATAGGAAGTTACTAATTAGCAGCATTGTAGTAGAGAAGATTAACAATGGGCTATCAGTGTGGAGATTGGTTAAATAGTAAATTCAAACATTGTACTTAGAGGAACAGATTTCTTAAAGTATGGTTTGAAGGACCTCAAGGGTTCCTAAAATCCTCTCAGAGGGTCTGCAAAATTGAAGCTTTTTCTAGTACTTGGAAGATGTTATTTGCTCTTTTCTGTGCGTTGATACTTGTCCTAACGGTTCATAAGCAGTGGTGGGCAAACTGTTGATGCCTTTGCACAAATCTTCACTTCACTTGCATTAGAAAACTAAAGCATTTCACTTATGAATACCCTAGATGAAGCAGCAAAAAACTTTTTTAATTTCACAATTTTATTGTGACTTTTAATAAACTTTAAAAAGTATTCTGTGTGGAGAAATGGGAAGCTACATACCAAAGTACAGTGATTGTTTTAAGAAAAAGCACTTGTGTGGATGTGTGAATTTTGAGCTAAACTAGATGGGGTGTTTTTTCCTATAGAACACTGTTTTTATTTGAAAGAATGACTGACTGACAAACTGTGGTTATTTAACTTTGGTATTCAACATTTTCTCAAAAATGAAGTGTGTCACTTCAAGGAAAGCAACTGGCAATATTTGTTGCCAATGATAAAATTCGAGCTTTGAAGTGAAAATTAGAGTTTGGAAAGCCTGTATCTACTATCGTGACCTTGATGACTTCCCAGTACTTAAAAAGACTTTTCTGATGAAATAGGTGGTGATAGTAACAAATGTAATTTTTTCTTTTTGACGTATAGTGAAATGCATCAACATGTGGAAGACGTATGCAACTCAATATTTTACAAATGACCAATTTCTGATGTTATAAAATGTATGTATTAAAAGATCCATTCAAAGTAGAAGATAGACCATGGGTTTTAATGTAATAGAGTACAGAGAGTTCATTGATAGTTTCAGATTTCCTGAGAAATCTGAAGAAACCTGTTAAGTTTCAAAGAAAAATGTGCACAGTTATCTGAAAAGGATACTAAAGTATACCTTCCTTTTCTGCCTACATATCTGTGTGAGGCTAGATTTTCTTCATTTACTTCAACCAGAACAACATACCACATCTGATTCCATACAGCAGCAGGTACGAGAATCTCACGGGCTTCTATTATAATAGGCAGATGCTGAAGAGACTTGCATAAATGTGAAAACGATGCCATTTTTCTTACCTTTTTTGGAAAAATAGTTACTTATATATAACTAGTTTATAATATAAAATATATAACTTTTATCATTAAACGTTAAAATGCAGACTTCATTAATGCCATTTTAGAATAAATTAGTACACATTTTTATATGTATTTATTATATGACCCATATAATAAACAAAAGCTTTTTGGAATCTTCAATTATTTTTAAGAGTGTAAAGAGGTCCTAAGACCAAAATGTTTGAGAACCTCTAGAATAAAAGTCTCTAAGATATGTTCTTAGGAAAGCATCTGTGTGGAAAGAGATATAAATGGGATACTTATTTTCACGTATGATGTAAGATTCTTCTGGAAGGATATAAAGGAATTAAGTGTTGGTACAGCGAGAAAAGAATAAAGGTGAACTCTTCACTTCCTTTTGAAGGCATTTAAATTTTAAACCAGATGAATGCATTACTCATTTAAAAAAAAAGGCAGAAGAAATTGAAGGAATCCTACCAGATATGTTACAAATTTCTGGCTCTGTTATGAGAAGTTTGAGCAAGTTTGGAGCAATAGTTATTTTTCTGGCAGCTTGCTTTTCCCCCTCCCTCCCTTCCTCCCTCTTTCCCTCCTTCCCTCCTTTCCTTTCTTCCTTCCTTTCTTCCACCTTTCCTTTCCTTTCCTTTCCTTTCCTTTCCTTTCCTTTCCTTTCCTTTCCTTTCCTTTCGTTTCCTTTCTTTTCCTTTCCTTTGAGAAGAAAGTGAAACTTGCTTATTTTAGGGTAAACAATTTCAGTTAATGTCCAAGCCAAATACATTCATTTTGAAATCATGTAAATCAAATAGGTAGCAGTTTCCCCCATGGGGCCTAAGGTATACTGAACTTAAGTTTTAAGGAGGAACAATTTGTTATTTTTTTTAATGGCAGTTATTTCTAGTTCCTCGTAAAGAGATTGGATTTATTTTAGAAGACTGTTATAATTTATAGTCCTGTCATTTAAAAGGTTTTGAGTAAGTGCTGCACGAGACGTGGAACTAAAAGGCTAAATAAATGTTCTGACATTTGATTTAGTACAAAAAGTGCTTTTTAGTACTCATAGCCTTTGAGGCTTTGGGAATTCTTGAAAAGAATAACTAAGGAATTCAATTTTATTTATTCTCTGCTATTAAGTGTGCCTTTTGATCAATGTTCATACTTTTAACTTTTGAATAAAGTGTCCTTTTATGAAAAGGGAAAATTATTTTAATATAAAAACTCTTCAGATTTTCTTTTTCTCATATTAATACTTCTAAAATTTATTTCTTTGAATGCTGAAATGTCATTTCCAGAGTTCTTTGCAGCAGTTTAGAAAAAGATATTACATATGATTCTGCCCATTAGTTATAGTTAAAAGTTTGCCCATAATGTAGAACCATTTTGCCCAATTTCTTTAGTTAACAAAGAATGCCTTTAATAATGTTAATAGGTTTTTCTGAAGTATTAGACAGATAGTTAATTCATAAAGGAGTTTATTTACTCTTACTAGTTGTATGTGCATTTATTTATTTTTTTAATTTTTATTTATTTTTTAAAAGATTTTTATTTATTTATTTGAGGGAGGGAGAGAGAGAATGAGAGGGGAGAAGGTCAGAGGGAGAAGCAGACTCCCCATGGAGTTGGGAGCCCGATGGGGGACTCGATTCTGGGACTCCGGGATCCTGACCTGAGCCGAAGGCAGTTGCTTAACCAACTGAGCCACCCAGGCATCTATAACGTCTGACGTTTTTCAAAGCATACACATGTCATTTTCTTTGATTTTTGGCACATCTTGGAAGTAGCACAATTAGTATTTTTTTAAATATTTATTGAAAATATAATTCGGAAATTGAATTTCCGAAGGCTAAATGAATTGCCTAATGTCAGTACAACCGTGATAAATAGTAAGGAAGTAATTTTGATGGAAACGAGTAGGTTAGATTTAGATTTAAGCAAGACTGTCCTTGCAGAGAAATGCATTTATCTCTCCATGCTGTCTTGCAGGTTTTGTGGTCAGTTGTGGAAGTATAAAGACAAGAGACAGGTCTTGCCCTCCAGGGGCTTGAAGTTTAGTGGCAGAGGCCACCTGGTGGGAAAAGTGAAGAAGTGGAATGCTACTCTGTCTGAGGGCCTTATGTCTCCCAACAGTTTTGAGGAAGTGACACAGATCTTAAAGAGTGAATAGAAGTTAGCCAGAGTGACTGATTAGGGGGTGGTGGTAAAGGCATTCAGGAAGAAAAGATTCGAGGAGGTCTAAAACAGTACACCGAACTCTTTGTAGTGCCGTGGGAGTGCTGTGCTGGGCTGCATGTGAGAACAGGATGTGACAGCAGACAGAGCGCCAGAGTTTTCTAAAGTCTTGCGGGTGCTGAAAGAGGGATGTAATGTAAATCGATGGAAGGACTCAGGTTGATTAAGGTTTGAATCTTGGTTTTTGGGCTTATTAGCTGTGGGACTGTAGATATGTGACTCTTTTTGAGCCCTAGTGGCCTCACATGTAGAATGGAAGAAATAACATCAGTTTGCAGGTAATTAGGAAGACTAAGGAAAATAAATGTAAAAAAAGGATCTCGTATATACCAGATCTCTAAATATGCAATCATGGAAGATGAATTAGAAGTAAGGACCATTCACTACAATATTCTAACATCTCAGTAGAACTGAAAAAAATAGAAATGAAATCTTATATTAAAAGTAGTATTGGAACATTTGGACATTCCTAAAACAGCTTAGCTGAAGTTATTTTATAATTTAATTGTTTAATATTTTGGAATCTTTCAGTGTGGTAGTTCCTTGTTTTCCTTGTTTGAAAGCAAGACTTTCTGTACCAGGGTGTGGTGTCAGGTAATGAGACTGCCATGGGTTGGAGTCACTTTTGTTTGCATGGCGATTTATGCGCTGCCCATCTCCCCAACTCTCTGTCCCTGGAATGAATTCTTAGCTGGAAGAACTGGATCTGTCCTCTTTTAACACTCTCATTTCAGACAAAGTGACTTGCCCATTTGTGTGTTTCTTCGGTATTAAAATGATGCCTAATTAATTTAGCTTTAGAGAATAAAATGAAACAGTAGATGGATATACTTTTATAAAGTATAGTGCCTTAGTCTTCTAGGGCTGCCATAACAAAATGCCACAAACTCTGGGTGGTTTAAACAACAGAAATTTACTTCTCCCTATTCTTGAGGCTGGGGAGTCTTAAGATTAAGGTAGCAGTGGATTTGGTTTCTGTTGAGAATTCTCTTCCTGGCTTGTAGATAACTACAAGCTTGCTGTATGCTCACGTGGCCTTTCCTCTGAGTGTGCTGGGGGTGAGATAGAAGAGAGGGAAAGAGAGAGGAAGAGATGGGGAGGGAGAGGGAGCCACTTGGTGTCTTTTCTTACGACCGTAATCCTAAAGGATCAGGGCTCCACTCTTAGGATCTCATTTAGCCTAATTGCTTTCTTACTCCAAATACAGCCACACTGCGTTGGGCTTCAACATATGAATTTGGGAAGGGGGACACATAATTTAGCCCATAACATGCAGTAAAACTGGAAGTTTTTCTTTTGATGGCTTTATGACTTGGTATTTTGGTTAACTGAGTTAAAAGCCGGGCGTGTTTTATGTTTCTTTTATTGCTCTCCAGAGTTGGAGATATAAATGGACCATTTAAGTCTCTTTGTAGCTAATTGGAAGTAGCTATAGAAGTGGTTTACAGCCAAGTTGGTATAGAAGTCAGAATATTACTATGCCTAAGGTAATTGTAAAAATTCAACAGCCATTCCAACAGTATGTTACACCTGTACCATTTCCCTAAGTATTTTCTTTCTTTCTTCTTATTCTAGGCTCAAATATGGTTTGATTCCTATAGAAAATGTCCACATAGTTCAGTGATAATTTTTAAACGGATTTATCTTAATAACCACAACTTGTGAATGCAACTTTTTACTCATTAACTGAAAGCCTTTTAGCTAACATGGTAAAGTTAACACAGTTTTTAAAGACTGCTAAACCAAACCTCAGTTTTGCATAGCAGATTTTTGAACGAAGAAGTCTTAACCTTCAGGATATAAGCTTCTCCTTTTCTTTATTGTAAATTTCAATATGAATTTTGACTTGGGGGGGATGCTTGAGTGGCTCAGTCAGTGAAGTGTCTGTCTTCAGCTCAGGTCATGATCTCTGGGTGCTGGGATCAGGCCCTATATTGGGCTTCCTGCTCAGCAGGGAATCTGCTTCTCTCTCTCTCTCCCTCTGCCCCTCCCCTCCACCTGTTCTCTCTCTCTCTCTCTCAAATAAATAAATAAAATCTTGGAAAGAATGAATTTTGGCTTGGACTTCTGTTTGCATTTTGGATTGTGGTAGATGAAAGGTTTTTTAACTTGGTTTTCTAGAAAGATCACATTTAATGTTCTTTCTCACAGGCCAGCCCTCCAGATCTCTATATTGAAAGATTTAATATAGCTCTTGGACAGTATATGGGAGCATTGCAGAGCATTGTGCCTCTTTTCATATATATGGTAAGTTAGAGCTTGTTTTCCCTTTCCAAATATCTCTGTTTATTGGTCTAAGTACAGATAGATGAAGTTAAGCATATTCTGTTTATCTTTTGCTATGTATTATGTTAAAAATGGAAGTTAATCTATTTTAGTAATGTATGATTGTGTTGACAGAATTGTTTACCTTTTTACTGCTTAAAAATTCCATAAATAACACTGCTGAGTAGACAATTAGGCATTAATAATCAGTACTCAGCATTTATTTTATTTCTGCCATATGGAAGATACTGTGCTCGGAAAATAAAGATGTATAAGAAAGGTTTCTCATCCTCAGAAAGTAGAGAGTTAAGACATCTATCTAAAAACATGATATATGATAAATGCCAAGTAAGTCATTCCATAAAACAAGTAGAATAATAAAATTTTCTTCCATTATGGTGATGTGACCTCTTTCATTTGGAGAGTTATGCCATGAGTATAATTTTTAGTCTATGGACTTTGTTGATTAGCCCTTTCTCTCTTCTAAATATATGAAATCATAGAATCTTAATGTTGGTGTTCCTATTGAAGGCAGGGGCCCTTAGCAATCATTATCCCATTTCCTTTTTGTTTATTAGATTAGAGAATGAGATGTTTGGGTTGATCCTACATTCTGTAGCATAAAGTTTGCTGTATGTGGAATACTAATCTTCAAAATGATTTATTCTCCATAAAATACAGTTTACTGGAAAAACAAAACAGAACACTGAGAGAAATCTGTATTATCTGCAGAAGACTGTTAATTAATTTGTGGGAAGATATATATAGTAGAAAAATAAGCAGTGAAAGGTAATGACATGTATTTACGTTTAGAGAGAAATCTTTTCCAGATACATCAGGCGAAAAAGCAAAATGTAAAACAGTATGTGATATTTCTTCATAGGAAGTGTTTTTTCTTTATTAGGGAAAACCTATATACATACATACGTACATATCCATATATATATCCATGTCTATGCAAGGAGCATTTTAGAAAGAACATACAAGTTTTCCAGGTCGAATGGGGCCTGTGGGAATGCAGCAGAGGTTCTGCTGTGGGAGATGGGTTTTTAGTGCATGGTTTTATTTTGTTACCATGTGCATGTTATTTTTATAATTTTCATAATCTTCTGTTTAAGAGAATCAGTGAACAACTTGTTAACATTCCTATTTTTATTTTCCACACCTGTACATTGAGTTAACATTAAAACATGACAAATTCAGTCTTGCTTGGCTAGTCATTTTTTTTTTAAAGATTTTATTTATTTATTTTAGAGAGAGAGCATGAGCACAAGCAGGGGGAGTGGCAGGGAGAGGGAGAGGGAGAAGCAGGCTCCCAGCTGAGCAGGGAGCCCGATGTGGGACTCAGTTCCAGGACCCTGAGATCATGACCTGACCAGAAGACAGATGCTTAACTGACTGAGCCACCCAGGTGCCCCATTGACTAGTCATTCTAATCATGATGCTTTTGGCTACAAAAAAACAGAACACCTGATTCAAAGTGATTTAAGTAAATAAGGAAAAGTTTTAATCTCTTGTGATAAAACTAGGGAAATAAGGCAGTGTCTCGAGGGTTGGTTGAATCCCATGGTTTAATAGTGTTACCGGGGACTCAGGTTCTTTCTTGGCTCCTTGATATACACAGCATCTGTTTCATCTTGTTCCCGTGGTCATAAAATGAGTTACAAGGTACTTTGTACTGAACTAGGCTTCTTTCAATCTGATTGCCCTTTGTTGGGTCACATGTCTTCCTTTGAACCGAAGAGTATTCCTAAGAATGCCATAAGCTGAATAACATAGAGTAATCAGTGAAGCAGATTGTATGTTGGGGAATCAACCAGTGCACATCCACTGCCTGCTCTCAACCTAGATCATTGATAAATGGGGTACCTTTTATTAGTGTTTACTGTTGTTGCCTTTTGATGGTGATACAGAATTTTTAAAGGGCATATTAAGTGCTTGTCACACAGTGTGGCCCATTTGTCTCTACATCTCTGTTTAGTTAATGTTGAATGTCTTCCTGTGTTCTTTTGGAGGTATAGTTCATAACATTTTATCTTTATGTGCTTTGACCCCATGCCAAAAAGACAACTAATGGTAGCAGGGCTTTTGTTTTTTGATGTTGGGTTTTTATGTTTTAATTGATGGACCTTTATTAATTGTTTCCTAAAATAATTTATTTTTTGGTGCTTCAGCTCATTAGACAAATCATTTCCCCCTAATTAAGGCATTAAAAAGCAATTCATTTTCTTCTTCAGAATAAGTTTTACATCGAAACCAAGCTTAACAGAGACCTAAAAGATGACCTTATAAAGCTGTTTACGGAACATGTTGCGGAAAAGCACATTTACAGCCTAATGCGTAAGTAATTCAGTTTACAGGGATGACAGAACACGAGCAATGGTCTTTTTGATTTCTGATCAGAGAGCTGTGGCATATGCAGCCAGTGTTAACATCTGAATCATATAGGAAGAGGTGTTGCAAGTCCACTTCTATAGAGACCCGGAGGAATTGAAAATGTGACTTGAAGTCCCCTGGAGAGCTGGGAGCAGCTTAGCTAGGTCATTGGACGATGCCTTTACATCTGGCCTGATACTTACCTTCTTCCCCCCACCCTCGCCCTCATAATGGGGGAAATATTATTAAGGGGTTCACCCTAACTTTGTTACTGGTAATTCTAAAAGGAGCACAGTATTCTATCTTTGAAATGGTAGCACAGAATTCTTTCTGATTTTTACTCTTTGGTGTAAAATCCCTTTTCTAGTCTAGTCTAGTCATTTATTACCTATATTTTTAGGCAAGCTTTTCAGCCTCTGATTCTGAGTTTTTTCTTCTATGAAGTGGGATTTATAAAAGGTTTAACTTTGGAACGTAGATTGGTAAGTAAGTAGATCAAAGCACCAAATTCAGTTAGTTTCTCTCTCCCCCCTAGTCTTGGGCCCCCTGCCCCCTCAGAGCGTGGCGTCTTACCCTACTTTTTCTAAAAGAGTATACTTCTCTAAGTGGAGTTTAGTAAGTTCCTACAACCCAATGTCTCAGCATCTTTTAAAAGTTAATATTTTATGCGGTATTTCATTGGAGTAATTTTTTAGAATTTGGCACAACTTGGATTTATACTATGTATTTTTTGCTTTTCTAATAGTCATAATTAGCTTCTTCCACAGTGAACTTATACCAGTATTTACAGAAGAATTGTTCTAAGCTTGACCATAAACTTTTTTATTTTTGAGCTTAAATTAAGAGAATGAGTTGTTAAACGTTGGGCCAGTTTATTCTAGAAAGGCCAAGTTTTCAAATAATATGGTAGATTAAAGTAATATTTGTTTCATGTTATGTTCCCAACAGATTCTAGAATCAGGATAGAGACCAGAATCTTAGGAGCATGACTTTTTTTTTTTAAAGTTGGACAGATGTTTATAAACATCTTTAAACTTAATCTCATGAGATATTGTAGCTCTTACAACCACTTAAGTATTATCTCTGATGTTGTCATTGTCTTTGCTTTCATTGCAAAATGGAACATGGCATTTTGAAGTCTTTCTTGTTAAAATTCCTTAGAGAAATTCTACTGCTGGGCGCCTGGGTGGCTCAGTGGGTTAAAGCCTCTGCCTTTGGCTCAGGTCATGATCTCAGGGTCCTGGGATCGAGGCCCGCATCGGGCTCTCTGCTCAGCGGGGAGCCTGCTTCCTCCTCTCTCTCTCTGCCTGCCTCTCTGCCTACTTGTGATCTCTCTCCCTCCGTGAAATAAATAAATAAAATCTTAAAAAAAAAAAAGAAATGCTACTGCTTTTTTACTCTGAGAATGTTTTTATATTTATCATTAATTTAGAAATCACTTTTATTCAGCATATGCAAAGAGAATATTCAAAGAGAATATAGTCTTCCATATCTGATGAGAGGAATCTCTCTTCTTAATCCGTGTGATTTCTATAAATTCGTGATATTTTATAAGATCACACCCTGTGAAGAATCTCTGCATAAAGGCCTCTCCACGTAAAGACATAAAGTCAGGGGGAAAAATGAATTTTTTTCCTCTTAAGACTTCGATTAATTTGTACTTTATTTTTTTTAAAAAGTAATAATCTTCCTCTTGTTTATTACATAGTTTGATTTTCATTCAAAAGTATATTTAAAGGTAGATACGCCTTTCTTTTCCAAGTAAGTTGTAAACTTCCTTAAGTTTTTTTTTTTTAAGATTTCATTTATTGATTTAACAGAGAGAGAAAGCACAAGCGGGGGAACAGCAGGCAGAGGGACAGGGAGGAGCAGACTCCCTGCTGAGCAGGGAGCCCGATGTGGGGCTTGGTCCCAGAACCCTGGGATCATGACCTGAGCTAAAGGCAGACACTTAACTGACTGAGCCACCCAGGTGCCCCAAGTTTTTTTTTTGTTTTTTGTTTTTGTTTTTGTTTTTTAAGTAGGCGCTATTCCCAGTGTGGAGCCCAACGCAGGGATTGAACTCATGACCCCAAGATCAAGACCTGAGCTGAGATCAAGAGTTGGACACTTAACTGGCTGAGCCACCCAAGCACCCCAAATCTTTTGTAAATTGTTTAAAACTGAGCTTATCACATATTTATGGAACAATTACCAAGCATTATGCTTAGAGTAAGGGATTCAGACAGTGACCACTGGCCTCATTGGTTTGGGCTCTGTAACAACAAGGGACACCCTAAGTATTTATTAATGCTCTGAATGGTCATCAAAAGATTTTTAAAAAATACACTCACTGCTTACTATGTAGTGGGATCTGTTCTAGATACTTTATAAATACATTTATTTCTCATAACTCTTAAGGTGTAGTAGTCATTACTTTCATGTTACAGATGGAGAAATTGAGGCATAGAAAGTTAATATTAATTAAATTGGAAAAAATGGAGCTATGAAGAATTGATTTCTCATCTCTAGTTGTACATTTTCCTATACTTGCCCCTCACTCCAACAAAACAAATAGCTACACTTAAAGTCTGTATTCTAAATTCTGATCAGTTAGTTTCCTTTTGTGGCTTTAGATGAATTTGAATGTGCTATGTTTCATTTGTTATTACGGTTATTATGCTACCCTCAAAACATAGTCGTTTTATAGTCTTTTATTTTGCTCCCAAACCTGCAGTTTGGGCAGGGCTTGGTGGGGCTCTTTATCTCTGCTGCACTCAGCATGGGTGCATATATGCATATGTTATTCCGCCAAGGGTTAGGGACTTTCAAGATGGCTCACTCATATGACTGGCAAGTTGTGGTGGCTGTAATTTCCTCTCTTGTGTTTCCTCTGAGAGTATCTCAAAATATAGGAAATGGCAACTGTCAGTTTCTTAAATCCTGGGCCTGGAAATTGGCATAGTGTCACTTTTGCTGTGTTGTGTTGGGCAGGCAGTTATAGAGCCCAGATTCCAGGTGAGTGGGCATGGGCACAGCTCCATGGGAGGACTGCTGAGAGAGTTTAGGGGCCATGTTTTGCAGCAGAGCCAAATGAGCACCTCCTCTGCTAATGAATAATTGGTACTCAAATGCCACCTTTCAGTGACTATTTCATGAATGAGGACAGTGACTTCCCACTGTAGATAAAGGTTGTTTTCTACCATTTCTCCATACATATGTGCTTGTGAAATAAAATAGCTTCTACCTTTGGCTAGTAGCAAAATTGATTTCCTTTGAATTTAATTTTTACTTTGCATTAAACTTTGGAAACACAACTACTAGAATCTACCTTAGCCAGGGTATCTGTAGTATTTTTATATCGATGATTATGAGCAAATGTGACAAAATGGGCCAGTTAATGGTAGAAATTTCTTGAGAAAATGTAATATGTTGAGTTGCATTAAAATTTATAGTTCACTTTGACAGAGACAGAGGGCTTTAAAAATTTACATGATTGTCAGTTATTCTTAGGTTCTGCCTTTTAGTTCAGACTTGTAGTTTGAACTTTTTAAAAGTAAAAAATATTTTTAATTTTAGTTTTGATTTTAAGAATTACTATTCAGATTTAAAAAGGAGAGAAGCCCTTAGGTAGGGCTGTAGCTCTGAGGAATAATTGGAAGAGTAGAGGAGCTTGGTTCTGGCTCCAGTTCAGCTATTAAGGAGCTTTGTGGGGGCGCCTGGGTGGCTCAGTCATTAAGCGTTTGCCTTAGGCTCAGGTCATGATCCCAGGGTCCTGGGATTGAGCCCTGCATCGGGATTCCTGATCGGTGGGAAACCTGCTTCTCTATCTCCCACTCCCCCTGCTGGTGTTCCCTCTCTCACTGTGTTTCTGTCAAATAAATAAATAAAGTCTAAAAAAAAAAAAAGCTGTGTGACTTTTAGGACTCTCTCTAGACTTCAGTGTCATGAACTGTAATGAAAGAGGTTAGGCCTAGAAGTTCAGGAAGGTCCTAGTCTAGTTTTAAAACTGTTAATTTAAAATCAACAATCAGTGGAATTGTTGTAGGATTCTTGTTTGTTTAATTCTATAATTTTGGGGAGAAGACTGTTACTAAGAATAAAACTTCATTAGTACCGGTTACATATAAGCTCTATATTTCAGTGGTGGCATGGTGAACTAGAAAGAATACAGAATTTAGAGTGAAACACAGGTTCTCAGACCTCTCTGCCACTTGCTAGCTCTGTGACTTTGGGTGAATTATGCAGTGTTCTTTATTTTGTCTTGTTCTTAGCCTCAGTTTCCTTATCTTGTTTTTTTTTGAAGTAGATGATAATTAAGCATGTGAGAAAGTGAATTCTAAATAAAGTTAAAAAAAATTAAACCCGTAAAGTACCTAGCACCTGTTAAATACTCAAGAAATGTTTTCTTCCCAGTCTCAAGCTGCTGGCCGTCCCCCTCCCCCGCCAGATGCCCTTCTTTTTCCTTAAAAGAGGAGACCAACTAGAAAATCTCTTAAGCACCGTTCTCCTAAAAAGAATTTAGGTGGTGGGGATTTTAGTGAACTGTTATACCTTCTCAACTCTGTAATCATTATTGAATGTAATTCTTTTCATTAATTCATCCCAAATTAATTTTTATATATTTTATGTATAATTTAATCTGTGAATGTAATTTCTTCATTTACAAATATATATATTTGATTACATAATTAACGTGTGATTGACTATGAAGAGTTAGTGGAAACAATACTTAAGAAGCCCAAAACGATTGTCAAAAAGTAGGAAAATGAATGAATAGAAATAGATCCTGCATGTGGGCCCATGTTGAAATTAGAGATAATCTTGAGTTGAAGAGACTCCCAGAACCTAAAATTTAGAATTGCAATTTTTAAACATTACATCCCAAAACATGATTTTCTGCGGTACTTAACATTTGTTGTCCTTAAAATTTATCTGTGGCATTCAGAGTTATCACTGTCTATTGCTGATTGAATCAGAAGGATCCACTTGAATGGTGCACCTCTGTCCTTCATCATATAAATTCAAATGTAACTTGCATTGTATGTTTAAACACTATAAAATCATTGCTGGTCAAGTGAGAAGGTGCTTTCATTTTTGAAAAGGCATAGCCTATACAGCTTTACAAGCCTGGCTTAGAATAAAATTATGCCAAGTCTTATGGGTTTTGGGGGTAGTAAATTGCAGGTGGTCTTTGAGAGAGAAATTAAAAATTAACTGTTTGTAATCACTGGTATCTGTTGTATCCACTAAAATAATGGAATACATTTGTATCTGTTAATGATAATTATCTAGAGGAATTTTCTTATTTATGTAAAAATGTTCTAATAAAATTTTCTTTGGAGAAGGTAACCTAAAAGAAAGCTGACTTGGCATGGTCAGTCGGGGTCATGTGATTGTGAGAGTTATGAAAGTGAGGATGAGCCAGGCAATCTCTTGCCTGTATGTTCAGTAAGGAAAAAGTACACGCAGCTTAGTGTTTGGGAATGTGAGTTTCTGACTCCTATCGCAGTTACTAAAATTACCAATAATGTGTCTTTCAGAAGAATCCCAAGAGCCTCGAATATAGTGATTTGGGAGAAGAGGAATGGTTGAAGGAGTTAGAGAACATTTTATTTTCCAAATGTGAATCTTCTGACTCATGAACTTAATGGGAAGCACTTTCAGCTCACTCGCAAAGTACCATGAATACTACTGCTTTTGGAAAGCTTATTTTCAGAACCTCCACCAATTGAATCATCTCCATTAGTGTTTTAACAGACCTGCCCATATTTACTTGTTAGATTGAGCTCTACTGCATTGGATTGAAAAAAAAATCTTTAGTGTTTAGGCTTGGTTTGTCCTCTGGGGCTGTTCTTTTCCTGCACTTGTTTTACTTTAGTTTTGGGAGAAATAATAATAGAGAAACCTTGACAATCACTGTGTTCTGTCATTTTTATAAACTATTTTTTCTTCTTCTTTCAGCTTTACTTTTAGAAGCCCAGTCAACACCATTTCAGGTCACACCTTCAACTATGGCAAATATTGTGAAAGGCCTGTACACTCTCAGACCCGGTAAACAGCCACCATTTCTTTTGGGGTTGGACTTGTTTATTTGTTTGATATGACAGCTCCAGCCTTATCCAAGAGGGCAGTGTTTGTCACTGTGTTTTTTGAGGCCTAATGGTATTTGGGTTTGTTACAGCAAAAAAAAAAAAAAAAAAAAAAAATTGAGTAGATGCTGTACTCCTTGTTGTGAAATGTAAACTCAGGACTCGCTTGGAATTCTTTCTGTACTGGTGAAAACCAACTAGTTTAGGAAATACAAGAAATAATTTATAGCAGACATTTTGGACAAAATTGATGATCATGTCCAGTATTAATTTCTTTCTTTTTTGTTGTGGAGTTTCTCCTTCATGTGTAGCCCCACGCAATAGATATGCATCAACCTACACATCCACAACTCCCCATCTACCTAGGCCTGTTTTGTAACTTGCAGGGAATCTAGAAGTGTTGGTAAAATTACAGTCATTTCATAAGTATATTGTGAGAGAGATACTCAGAGAAGCAGAACCAAAAATCAAAGATAACTGTATTCAAAGACATGGTTTGTAAATTATCTTAATGTATCTGTCCTAGAATCAAAAACCCCTGAATTTAAAGGAATTCCAAGATGTTTTGTATATATCTTCCTGTTTGTAAGCCAGAACGTCGAAATTGTCATACAGTTGTCCAGCAAATTTTTTGAAAGTCCATAGTAGAGAGATTGCAAAAGTTCTCAGAGTAAAACATTGTGCTACCATCTAGAAACATAAGGGATGCTTTTTTGACAGTACTTTTTTTGTGGAATTCTTTTGTCATTTAAGGATTAAATGAAATAAAACATTATCTAAAGCGTTTAACGTAGTACCTGATAATAACCATAGCTAATATTAGCTGTTTTTATTACTATCCAGTTAGGTTATTTTAATTAATTGATGGCTTGATTGCTTAAAAATACGTCAGAATTTAGCTTGTTGAAATGGAAACCAGTTAAAAACTGTGGTATTGTAGGTAGACTGTGATTCAGAAATACCTTCTTTCCCAGGCTACTTTAAGCAATTAGGGTCTTCTGGGATACCCAGATGTCATGTTAACTTTAAATTTGCGTCAGGTCTTACTCTATTCCTCCTAACTTCATAAGCAAGTTATTCTTAGTAATTAACTTCTATAAAGTAGCAAAAATATTTTATCACACATGTCCTATAAACTGATATTTTTAGTTTCTCACAGTTTTATATTTTTACTAAATGTGATAAAAATGGCTCATGAATTTTTCTTTTAGTGCTAGGTTGTGAATGATTTTTTTTTGGAAGACATTCAAGTGTGGTATACAACAAATTTCTAAATTCTGTCTCCCCAGGCAGCTTTATCAGCTCTGGGTTTTATCATAAGTAACAATATTGCAGAATAAAACTAATCACTAAGTGTAGAAAAATTCATAGATATATTTTTATCTGAGTTCGAGCTCTTGTAATAGGATTCATATTACTTGTGAGGAGAATTCTGTATTTGAGAGTTGTCCTTTTGAAAAGGAGTATTTTATCAGAGACTAACCTTTTGCTGTCCTAGGCATTTTCTGAGATACTGTTAAACATATTTTGATATTTACATGCCTTGCCAGTACCCATTGTGTTCCTGGTTTGTTAAAGTAGTTTTATTCACCTGACAGATTAAGGTTAAAATATTTTAGAAGTTGAATTTTAAATGTAGAAGTTGCGTTCATTGCACTTGTTCTCAAGTGCTGATCTTTGTATGATGAATGCATCTGAATCACTCGAGGAAGTTTTTAAAACTGAATTCCTGAGCCCTTATCCTTGTAGGTTCTTATGACTATTAAAATTTTTGGTGTGTTTCCATCTGATCTTTAGAATCTTAGTTTAGGCACAGTGCCAGCTGTCCCGTCCTGCACTTCTTTGTTTAATACACACTCTTTTCTTTGCTTTCTTCATCTTTATTTTAATGATTGCCTGGAGTTCATAAAATGGCAGATCAGTTTGACTCCTGTCACCTCTGACTGATGGATCAGTGGTTCTCCAGGGCACCGTATTGAGACTGTAAAGGTATATTTGAGTTGAGCTGGAAGGAAGGACACTGTCGAGAACATTTTGTCATGAGTTTATACAAGGGATGAGTGGATTGTTTTTGTGGTGCTTGTTTTTTGTTGTTTTGTTTTGGTCATGTCTAACTTAATTGCTCTCCTGTTGGACATTTTTTACTTACCATTGACCCAGCATTGCACAGCATCAAACATGTTTTGTTTTGTTTTGTTTTGTTTTTTTAGATTTAGAATTAGTTACTCAGATCACTTTTTGAAGTGAGCTTACTGGATTAAATACAGATCGACATTTTATGGTTTTTGATCTATACAGTGAGGATGTTTTCCAAAGGGAAAATTTGAAAGGGCAGGATTTATAAGAATCTAAAAGCAGTAACAGTGCTAAATTAGGACCAGCAACAAGGAAGGCAGAGTGCTAGTTTTAGCATGCCCTTGATACAGGTGGATGTTATTTATATTTAATGTTCACAGAATAAAGGGGAGAGTGTTCATTTATCAGCAAAATGTAAAAATATCTGCTTTCTTGGTACTGTAAATTCTTTTTAGAAAGGACATTTAACCTGTTTGTATGTTTATCAGAATAGGATTGCACGAATTTTTTCCTCACTTTAAGTTTGGTTTAATAACATATATTCTTTCTATGAACAAAGAAAGCTTTCCTTTATTTAATTTGTCTTTATGATTTCCTTAATGGATCTTTTCCTTCCCTCATAGAATGGGTTCAGATGGCTCCAACTCTGTTTTCTAAATTTATTCCAAACATTCTCCCTCCGGCGGTGGAATCTGAACTTTCTGAATATGCTGCTGAAGATCAGAAACTTCAGAGAGAACTTATACAGAATGGTTTTACGAGGCAAGTTTTCTTTTTTTTCTTTTTTGACAATATATGTCCATTTCCTTTGGCTAGTTTGGTTTGGCAAAGGAGGGAGGGCAGGGTTCTTAGAATGGGAAACAGCCATCCACCAGTGAAGGTGATGCTGCTGGGGGAGGGGCTAGCTGCCTGTCTGTGGAAATGGCAAAGCTGGGATTTGAGTTTATGGAAGCTGCCCTGCACTAAACATGGATTTGGAAGGAAGGAGCTCTCAATGGGGGAGCGGTGAGGCTGGGGGGCCTATAAGTGCTCTTCCAGTTGTGACCTTCTCCATTGTTTTCAGCATTAGTGAGATGTTATGATTAGTTATAATGTACTTTTATGACTGAACTAGCAAATGACTAGTTTGTGACTAAACCAGTAAAGCGGCTTTTTGATTTTGGTTTTTGTATTTTTACTTTTGCCCTAAATTCTACTTGTTTCTTTTTAAAAAGAAGGATATCTCTTTATATGTGTCCAGAAAATTTGCCTTGTTTGGTTTTGATATATACACGTGGCTGATTTTTCTAAAATTTGCAATTCAGGCTCCTAGCTATAACCCAGAAAATCTTGCAAAGTGCATATTTTCAACTGAAATAGTTTATACTATGGGAAAACACCCAATTTGCATCACCAAATCATTGAAGGGTGCAGTAAGGCCTTATATTTTCATGATCCTTACTTTTTACTTAGCGCTTTTACATATCTTCTCTTATTTGAATTCCTGCCATTAAAGGAAGAAAGTTATGGGAAGTTAGACACCTTGGTTTCTCCCTGAGGTATAGTTGTGATCATGAATAGTAGGTTGATTTTGACTTTCTTATCTAACTAGGGCTGGGGATGGACATTCTCTTTTATAGGTTCCGAGGCCAAGCTGAATCTCAGAATACCAGTCTTGACTAAGATCGTTTTTACTGTCTCTAGCCTCAGCACAGGTTAGGAAAGAAAGCAGAGAATGTGTTCTTTGCAGCCGTACGCATTGGTATCTATTCCCCTTTTGTCCTGGTGCCATCTGTATTCCTGTGGATGTGTGGGCACCGAGTAATCCACTCGTCATTTGCCCATTCACTGGCAGCTCACACAGGAAAGGCTCACAGAAGCTCTGTAGGTAGGTCTGGTAGACCTGACTTTCTTGGGTCAAGTTAAAGGAAGGCAAGGCCATAGAAAATACTGGAATGTAGGCAGCTAATTTTTCTCCCTGAAGTCCAGTGGTCAGGTGTTTTCTGACATTAATTACAGTATCTCTAATAGTGGTATTATTTTCATATACAGAATGAATCCATTTAATGAGTCCATAGTAATTTTACTTACTCATTTTTGAAGAGGTATTATATTCATGTGGTTCAAAAGTCAAGATGATATAGAAAGTACACATTTGAGAGTTTTGCTCCTGCTTGTCTCTGCATCTATTCCTAGTGGATAGGGACCTAATGGTCCCTTTAGGTGACCATTTTATTAGTTCCTTATGATTCCTTTCAGTGCTTCTTTTAATATACAGATACAAGTAAGCACAATGGATGTTCTTTCTTTTACTCCTTTCTTACCCCTTCTGTTGTGTAGATAGAGCTTGTGTAACCAGTCCCCTGTGGATGGCAACTGGAATTATTTCCAGTCTTGCTGTGATAGAGATCCTGTGATGAGTACCCTTGTACATGCATAATTGTGTACCTGTTGCAGGTATATCTGGAGAGTAAATTCCCATAAGTGGGATTGCTGGGTCAAGAGTCAGTGCAGTTGTAACTTTGATTACTATCACCAAATTGCCCTTCTTGGGGGTTTGTGCCATTTTGCATATCCACCAGCACAGTTTGAAAAGTTCCTCTTCTTCATGGCCTTGCCGGTAGAGTATATATATTGTTAGGCTTTTGGATTTTCACTGGTCTGGCAGGTGAAAAATAATTACTCAGAGTTGTTTTAATTTGCATTTCTCTTAGTGAAGCTGAGAATATTACTAGGTTTGTATTTCTTTTCCTGTATATGGCCTGTTTATGCCCTTTGCTCACTTTTCTATTCATTAGCCTTTTTTCCTTGAATTCTAGGAACTGTTTCTGTGTTGAAGAGATTGATTCTCTGCCTAAGATGTCAGTTAATTTTCGCAGTTTGTCTATGGCTTTGCTTGTGGTGGTTTTTTGTTTTATTTTAAGTCATGCAGAAGTTTTTTATTTTTGTGTAACTTTATCAGGTTATATCTTTATGGCTTATGAGTTTTGAATTACAGGTAAAAGTTTTTTCTTAAGTAAATGCAAAATAATCTGAGTCTACATTTTATAGTTTTCTCTAGGCTTACCATAATATTGAAGTCTTTTATGCTTTTATTCATGTTTTTATTTAAATGGTTGCGTTTAATTTTAGGGGTGAGTTTATTGATGCCTTTAAAAAATAAATAAGCTTCTGAAAACTTATTTCTATGAAGCAATGTATGAAGATAGCTCATTTGGATTTCTCTGAACACCTTGAACTCACCCTCCACAACAGTGTGTAGAACTATGTAAACATATTCAGATATACTTTCCTAACCCTAATTTTGGAACTGAAAGAAGAGACCAGGGTGCAGGGCTGCATTTAAATGTTGGTATTGCAAGAGGTGATATGATTAAACTGTTTTGTTGCACAAACCAAACTGGGCCATTTCTAGAATTAACAACATATTATACGTTAATATGAGAATTAAAGTCTGCCTCACAAATTATTCTGGTGGGTACTTTGTACGTTGTAGGTCCTGCCTAATTTGACATTCTCGGACTTCTGCAGTCCACTGCCGAGCTGGTCCAGACCCATTGGAAAGCATGTGCACATGTCCTGTACTTAGCAGCTGAGAGCAAGTCTGCCTGTGCTTCCACTCTTGTGTATGGGCCTTCCACATTCTGCCCTGCCAGACTCGATGCTGCCTTTGATCATTATTTGACTAGGATTGTTTTGGAAAAAATTGTGTCCATGGGTGCAGAAAACCTTGAGAATATAATACAGGCTATTTAACGAGAATTATGTTACTGGCTGTTCTGCTTGAGCAGTCATTTTATGGTTTTTGCCTAACCAGTCACATAATTCCTGTTCAGCTTTGCGAACTGTCTTTTCATTTAGGACTGTGTTCCGTTTACGTGGTATGGTCCTGAAAGGCAGCACCCAGCTTTGATGTAGATGGCACAGAATGTTTTCAAAATGTTTTAAAATGATGTGAATGTTGTCACATATATCCTCAATTACAGTTAATGGGTATTTCTCATTTGAGCTGGAGTTTATGTGTAGTTTCTTTAGATACATGGAAATATACTTATTTGTAAGCTAGAATTAACATATAAGCTAAAAGCAGCATTTTGTTTTTATCAGTTATCTGTGTAACAGAATTGATTATCGGGTGGAGGAGAGCAGGTTGGTGTCTATTACATTATGGAGGGAAGCTTGTTTGGGAACTTCTACCATGCATGCCCTCAGATGGAACATTCTCTTTCAAACCAGCCTATTGGGCCTCTTCAAAGTTTATAGTAAATAGCTTTTAAAGGCAGGTATTTTGCAGAGTAATTGTTACTTGGATTTCCGGAACAAAATGGTACCTTGAAGGGGTATTGTTGATCTTTGTAGCTGAGAGCATCACTCTAGTATTGATACTTTTTCATTTAGTAACAAGGGTCTGGTTTTGAGGGCAGCCATAGCTTCCAGACTTGGGCATTAGGTGGTATCTTTGGCAGCCTCTTGAGTAGATCACATCTACATTCTCTGTGCCTTCTGTTGTTTTCACAGCTGTATTTTTCTCCTATTATTTTCGCACATTCTTTTTTTTTTTTTTTAAACCCTTTCAGGCTTGGGAGTGAAGGTTATCTGTAAAAGTTGAGGTTTTAGATAGAGAATCCTCTGTCTTCCTTTTTGATCAGCATTAACTTATTATTGGTGAATGTTACTGGCATGGTACTCATATAAGATAATATCTTAGTGTAAATAATAATACAGGTTACCAACTGGCTTTGTAGACGCAGTGTTAACAGGAGGTGTTTAAAAAGTGGCATTAGGACACAGATGTTGAGAGCTCTGTAGGCTATCTAAGGCTAGTTCATACTAAATGTGGTGCATGTTTTTATCTAAATGCCCAGCCTAGAGAAGAACCCTTCAGAGTCCATTTGGTATCTTCTCTTCCTGCCCGGTCATTGAGATTCCTCACCTCACCCAGAAAGAGGTTTCTGTCCTAGTCTTGAGCACAGCTGGAGAAAAGGAGTGGGAAACTGCTAATCTAAGATTACTCTGAAGCATGAAATAATTAACTTGGGCTTGCATCTTCACAGTCAGTCTCTAGAGGCCATTTATCAATTATTCACTGATTTGTTAATTCAGCAAGTACTTATTTTCTGCTAGACACTGTTCTTAGGTACTGGGTAAACAAGTTCCTGTTTTCATGGAGCTTCTGCTCTACTGTTGGGAGAGAAATAACACATAAGCAAGTTAGTTCAAATAATAAAAAGTGCTGTGAAGAAATCGAGACAGAGCATGGGATAAAGAGTGAGTGAATGACCTGGGCATGTGTGAAGGGCTGGTCCAGCCAACTGGGACATAAATGCCTTCTGAGGGGCAGACATTCCAGTGAGGACGTAGGTGATAAGGAGATAGCCACATGGCTAACTGGTGGCAAGAGTGCTACTGGCAGGGAAAATGGAAAGTACGAAAGTGCTGGCATGTTCCAGGGAAGAAGGAAAGCCAGCATGGCTGACATAGAGTGAACAGAGGTAGAAGATGAGGGTGAGGAGGTAGGCAAAAGCCATGTCTCACAGGACTGGGAAAATGAATTTGAATTGATTCTAAACTGTGATGGAAAGCCACTGAAGGGCTTTAATCAGAGGCATGAAATAATCTAATTTGTGCTTTTACATAAGATTGCTCTGGCTGTGGTCTGGACTAATAATAAGACATTTGCAGATTGCATAGGGGAGAGAGGATAGTGGTGTGGGTTGGGAGTGTAGCCATGGAGTTGATGGGGAAGTATTTGATTTTGGATTATGTTTTGCTACGGCGTGCTCCAGAGGGAGAGGAAGAAAGAGATCAAGAATGAGCTAGGATTTTGGTCTAAATAATTGTGTGGCCAGTAGTGCCATTTATTGAGGAAGACTGAAGAAGGAGTGGGGATGGAGTGGAGTCACTGGCCATGGTATACTGGCAGTATTTAACAATCCTCCAAGTGACAGTGGTGAGGAGACCGTTGGACCTACAAGTCTTAAGTGTAGGGAAGAAATGAGAGCTGGAGACGGAAATCTGGGAGTCATTGGCATATGGATAGTATTTCAAGTCATAGGGCTGGTATGTTTGCCTTCCTGGAGTTATGTAGAATATATACATGGAGAAGAAACAGTGGCCAAGGACAGTGTTGGGTAGAGCCAAAAGTGTTTCGGAAAGAGGGGATGAACTGTGTAGATGGTTCTAAGGGACCGAGCAAGAGAAAACTAGCAGTCCATTATTATTACTCATTACTTGAGCATTTTAGTTATTTATCTGGATTATCATCTGAGAAACTGGAGAGACAAAACTAGGATTTATAGGCAGCATAGGACCTAATCAGTATTTCCTCATCTGTAAAGTGGACCTGGAACTTCCAAAGGTGTTGAAGGTGAACTGCTTTTTTTTTTTTTTTAAAGATTTTATTTATTTATTTGACACAGAGAGAGAGAGAGAGATCACAAGTAGGCAGAGAGGCAGGCAGAGAGAGAGGAGGAAGCAGGCTCCCTGCTGAGCAGAGAGCCCAATATGGGCCTCGATCCCAGGACCCTGAGATCATGACCTGAGCTGAAGGCAGAGGCTTTAACCCATTGAGCCACCCAGGCGCCCGAAGGTGAACTGCTTAATATATGTGAAGGTTCATGTTCTTCCTCCTGCAGGAAGGGTGTTCGTATACATTAAAATGCTGAGATTTTTGCCATTTTTATAGATAACCCTTCCTTCATTTAAGAGCTTTATGTATTTAAAAGGCAGCACCTGGGGTGCCTGGCTGGCCCAGTTAATCTTCTGCCTTTGGGTCAGGTCAGGATCCCAGGGTCCTGGGATCAAGCCCCGCATCGGGCTCCCTGCTCAACGGGAAGCCTGCTTCTCCCTCTCCCACTCCCCCTGCTTGTGTCCCCTCTCTCGCTGTCTCTCTCTGTCAAATAAGTAAATAGTCTTTAAAAAAGTAAAAAATAAAGGCAGCACCTTTTAGCTAAGAATACTCAGGTTATAAGTGACTGTCCTACTGTTTAAGGTTAATGTCTGTTTTAAGATAGGTTGTTAGAATTGAAAACCTGCTTTACTTCTGTTATCGGTTCTGTCCCTTCATTTCTCCTCTTTTGGTGTATGAAGATGTCTGCGCGTTCTGTTGATTCCTTCTTCTTTTCTAATCCCCAGAGGTGACCAGTCCCGGAAAAGAGCTGGGGATGAGTTGGCTTACAGTAAGTAATGATGTTCCTTACCATTTCTGATGGTTTTGTTATGTCAGGCACCTCCTGGTGGGGGCCGTGCGGTGAGTATAATGAAACCCAGAGTGTTCTTGATGGTGGCCTCAGGAGGCATTCTGTGTGATCACGGCCAGACTGTTCTGCAGGCTGTGGCAGCTCTGGTGGCACTGCTGGTGGCAGTGGTTTTCAGCAGCTGTCAAGAGCCTCCCAGATTCTGGAGTCTCCACTAGAATGGGATGATGGCCTCGCCTCAGTTCCTGATGACGCAGCCCCTTTCACTTCAGTCAGCGTGGTTTTTTTTTAAATCTCCTTTTGGGGATTGAGAGAGGGGTGAGAAATATGTATTGAATAGATTCTTACCATTATCAAACGCTGTCCGCTATTCATACTTTTTCCCATTGCAATGTTTTTTTTTTCCAGACAGCTCATCAGCATGTGCAAGTTCCAGAGGGTACAGATAGTGAATGTATTGAATGTACTTTCCTTCCCAAAAAGAGGACACACTGGAGCTGCAGAGACTGTATTCGTAGCACAGCGGGGGGCCTGCAGACACTCAGGAGCTCTGTCACAAAGTTGTTCTTGGAAGAGGATGTTGGACTTCTTACTTTGGTTTGTAATTTTAAAAAACAAAAAAACTAACAAAAACAGTCAGTTGCTGCTAGACTTGGGGATAATTTTAAAATGGGACAATCTTTTAATGAGTTTATCTAGATTCCGTGAAGAACAAGCATCTTGAAAAGTCACCATTGCTAAGGGAAATCCAGCAGCCAACATCAGCAGCTTCCTCCAAAAACATAAGTGCGGAAGAATCTTTTTTTTTTTTTTTTAAAGCACTTGTTTTGTTCATTTGTGGACTTGGCACTTCAGCACATTGGCTTTGCACATCAAGATCTCTTTTGCTTTAAAATCAAGCAGATCATTACAATACAGTGTTTTTCGCCCATTACCCAAACAACAATCCCCTTTTAAAAGAGTTGGTCTTTGTTTAGCATTAGAAAGTCTTGTTAAAGAAAACGCTAACTTGGCTTCTGCCATAACTTTTCCCCTAACCAGTTCACACAACTTTTTTCTACTCTGTGCCTTGAGCTTTGTGCACTTTGCAACTCTGTGACCGTGGTGTTCAACTCACAAATGCTTCCTTAGAAGGTTTATGGTATCACAGACTTAACCCACTAAGATGTCAGGAGTGACTTTGTAGCACCATGCTAAATAAGTGGGAAAGTAGAAGCGTGTTGCTCACTGGTCAGATCTCCCCCTGCCCACCATGGCACATTCAGGTTAATGTTGGGGACCAACTCTTGTAGAACATATCCATTCCCACTGTCACTTCCCATAATTTCACCAGCTGCTGGAGCATTGGCATGATGCTAGTGTAGCGGGGGCTGTACTGTAGCACTAAAGCTCCCTTTTTAGTATTGTGGAGAAATTTCCAGTGGTAACAGCTAGTTACTGTGATGCTCTAGGAAGCAGATACGGTTATTAAATCCAAATATAATAATTGGTGTGGGCTTCCGGATCCATTTCATTTTAAATGTGTGAGATAGGTACTTTAAAAAGTCTGCAGTCTGCATCTTTTTTAGCATTATATTCAAGTATAATAGAGAAGTAGCATTGCTGTTTCAAGCTTCCTTCCAGCTGTGACACAGCTATATTTTGTTTTTGTGTTTTTCTACACCCACAGTGCTGTTTAGTTTTGCAAAAGACTTGAAAGCTTATTCTAGTCGTTTTTGGAAGGCAAAGAAAAATAGATGTGGCAGGTGAAAATATTTTTCTTCTCAATTTTGCTTGACTCTGAATTGAGCATATGCTTGACTCTGGCTCTGTCACACTAATATTTACCTCTTCAGAGAACCTGGGGCAAAACAAGATGTATCAGGGATAGTGTCACAGTTCTGATTGTCAGGTTTCTCTTAGAGTTGCCTCTGTCAATTCAGTTTGTCTTTTTTTGGGAGCAGGCTGGATGGGAGAGTTTGAAGTATGATGATAGGAGCAAGGAAGTCATCTAATAGAAGTCCTCTATTTGTAGTATTACTGTTCTGAGAAGTAAATGTAACAATTGTCAGATTTATTTTTTAAGTACTTACCAACCAGAGTTGGTGGATTTGCAGAGGACTTTGAACTGGACCCGTTTAACTCTGTGAGCATCTTAGATTGTATTGATAAACACTGAATTACTGTAAGAATATACACAGGCTCTCACTGTGCCCTGTACAGGTTGATTTGCTACCCCAGTAACATTGTGGTGTCAAGGAAGAATTCCATTCTATCATGAAGTCCAAATTTTACTTTTTGCCATGGAATGCTTGCTGCAGGCTTATAAATGTAACACCTGTGACTAACGTCTCTCCTGAGTGGTTTTAATAATACTTCTGAAAGGAATAAAATTAGGATGTTTCTTTAAATGTGGATGAATTCTTCATTATCCTAATAATGTGCCCAAATGCTTTTTCTGGGAGAGTATTCTTTGGTCAACAATGGAACTTTCTCTGTAAAAGCATTGTATTATGATGTGAATTGGCATTAAAATCTTTGGATGCTTTTGCATTATTAAGTTAATGGAGAAATATTTTATATTGTCTTTTTTATTATTATTATTATGTATGTGTTAACAAAAAGTGGGCAGAGTTTGCAAAATTTAGTTTCTCTAAATATTTGCACAGCAACTGCAGCTTGAAATGGGCCAGGGCTTGGTACTACAAAGCCATGAATGGAAGGCAATATAGAAAAAATATATTCATCTTCCTAGTGCATGTGACCTGGTTGTTACACATCTTGGCCCCTTGAGGTACATTGCAGGATGAAAACCCTATTTCTTTATTTTAAGTAGAAATTGACCTTGGTTATTTAATTGGGTTTCTTAACAAATTCTTAGTTTGCAGCATGAGAGGAAATAAGATTTGCCTTCCATTTTGTATTGACTAAGCACGGTCAGCCAGAAAGTATTTTCTTCTCATGTTTTCTTGTATTCTTGCCAGTACAGTATCTAGTTCCCCCACCCCCCCAGTTAAATCCTGGCTTTTGTGGGGCCCAAATCACTGAGGACAGAAAATTGTACATTGGTTGTCTCATTAGGCTACATGTCATTGATTCGGTGAGCCTGACTGGTGTGTATGTGCAGCCTGAAACTAGACTCTCTAGAAGAAACCCTGCTCGGTCACCTTGGAATAATGACCTGTCAAAGTAAATGACGATGGTTTTGAGGACGGTACTTACTTTCAGAGTTGGCCTTATGCTTCAGAAACAGTGTCCTCTCCTGGTCTCTGTTGTCACAGCTGCACCCTGACCTGACAGGAGCTACTGCTTCGTTTTCTGTGGGGCGGAAAGCAAAACCTCGTAGAGTGTGACTCTTAATCTAGTAGTTCTTAGGTAGATTTAGAAGAAACACAAACCTGGATGCATGAGGTGTGCATTATTAAATTCTGTGGGGAAATTATTTTTTTTTTCCTGTCCCTTTTACAAGATTGAGGCAGTTCCTCCCTTTCTTTGGGGTGTGGAGGGAAACAGCGGTAAGTGAGCCGGCAGGATGGGGCGCCCGTGGCGTTACTGTGTGTGTGTCTCCGGTGCCCCAGCCCTGTAGAGCTGCCACTCCCCTGGCTATGGATGCCCTGCTTTCTGTCGGGTTGCAAATTTGCACACAAGAAGAATTCCTCAGGAAGAGTTTACACATGCATTGCCTTGCAATATTCTGTAATGACGCAAGATGGGACTTGAATGTTGTTCAGCACAAAAGGAGAACTCCAGAGTGGTGGTCTGTGCACACGTACTGGCAAAGGTCATGGTGATCTAGCAAACACGATTGGTTTCTGTAGCATGAAGTGAGCAGGAGCACTTATATCATAGTATTTAAATAAGCCTGTTTCATCTCCAGAGTAGCCCTTCCAGATTTTGTCTTCTTTTCTTACTGAGACTGGCTATATTTTCTTCTGTGTTTTTTCTGTTTTATGGCAGTTAATCATTTCCATGATTATTATAGAAGCATTGCCCTTGGGCTAAAATTCAGTTGTTTAATAAGCAGCTATTATTAAAAAAACTGAACATTGTTTTATGAATATACACTAATTTGAGATATTAAAATATTTTAAAACTAAGAAACAAAACAAAACCTACATTAGGTATCCAGTCGGTTTGGATGTTTTGAGCTGATTTTTTTTATGGTGTCTCATTGTGCTTCAGAGTATTATGTTTACTCCAGGTCTAAGGCCTCTTAAGGGAACTTTAAAATGTAAGATCAGAATGTGAATCCCTTGACTGACACCTAGAATAGGTTTATAGGACCTTTTTGGTTGTGGTTGCGGTTTTCAGTAAGATTGCATAAGATGAAGTTCATGTTTATCAGAAGTTAAAATAGGAGTTCTTGGAGAAATGGCTTTCTTGTTACTTTCATTACCTTATGGAAATTTGCCCCAGTTTCTGGCCACCAGAATCAATGAAAGGACCCCTGTTCTTTTTCATGGGTAATGATTCCTGTTTTGTCCCCTTAGTTTTGATGAACTAAGTCACTGACACTTCCCCTCCTCCCCTGGCCAAGACCCTGTTTTGAACTTCTTTCCAGAGCTGAGTGGAATACAAAATACTATTTCTGCTGATGTTGATAGTGTGGCTGTGGGAGAATTAGAGAAAATCCTCATCAGAGGTACGGTCTAACAGGACCTCAGTATACATTGTACCCCTTCTGGTCGAAAATTATCTTCATTTCTGGTTGGGCTGTGTTGTTTAGAAAAATGTTAATGGTTTATAATTCTAGGAAATTTATAGTGTGGCTCTGGGGTAAATTTTGTGGTTTGGAAAAAAATATTTTGTATTGATTCTAACATATCATTTCAATGTGGTGACGATGTACTAAATGCAAAAAGACTGTGGATATTCTCTTAGAAGGGTATGTTTTGTTAAACAGATGGCAATTTAATTGCTCTCATTAGCTCTGTTTGTCAATATTATGACCATGCGATGCAAGAGAAATTACTCAGATGTGAAGTTGTGGGGAAACTATGGCTGGAAACAGGAATGCTTAAGAATACATGGGAGGTCAAATGTAGACAAGAGGCTCTTGCCACCCACCAGCACAGCCAGAGCAAGGATGAAACAATGAAGTCTAGTCCCTGGTGATGCTTATTTGTTGGAAAGCATGGTGGAGCTTAGAACAGGGTGTTCTGTACACCAGCTCTTATCAATCCAAGGAAAAATGGTGGATGAAACTCTTATTGATTGGGGATTAAAGCCACTGACTTTGGCTCTGACCTTTAACTCAATGGATTTGGATTCACTCCTTCTGTATTAGGGTGTATACCATCACTCGAAAACATTGTGGTTAATGAAAATAAATCTTGTACAGATGTCCTTGGCTTGTTATGTTGATACTTGGTTCACTGGACTTTTGTTATAATACAGAACATATGATTTTGCTTACAGTATATTCATAATGCCTCCTAAATAATAACCACACTCAGCACAGACAACAACAGAATTGTCTATTCTGTCAGCTGCTTAATCAGCTGGCAGGGTGAGTGTCCATCTTGACCTTTGTACCAGTGATAAAAAAAGGTGTGTGTAGTTAATTATATACATTTATTTACCTAGGCTGCATACGTATGTGGTATCTATACATATGTACATATATATGTTGTTTTTCGTCTTTAAACACTGGCACATTGTGGACCTTTATCAGAAGTTTCTGACTTACGGTTTTTTGCATTGATGATACCATGCTTTAAAAAAATAACCCGTTTTTCTCACTATGAAATTAATATTATCTCCTAGCTTTTTTGAAATCTCACTTTACAATTTTAGTTCCTCTCGCTTTCTCTTTTCAAGTGTCCTTCCTGCAGCGTTCTCAGAACACCAGTTGTCATCCTCCTCTTTTTTAAAACCCAAGCTGTGTTGTACTGGTACCTTCTTTTTGATTACTGCACACAGCAGGATTCCATGACTGTCTTTTCTTTTTCTCTGCATTGAAATCACCTGACAGTTTCCTCTTGCAGCTTTTCCTTTGTTTCAGCCACATAGGGAGTTATTTAAATCCTCTCCCTTCTCTTAGCAGATTTTTTTTTTTTTTACCGAGCATAAAACTTTTCTACTAGAGTCAGTTCTTTGTGTGTGTTGATGTGTGTTTAATTTTTTCCTCTATTGGCTTATGTCTTCTTAATCTAAAATTATAAAACATTTTGGATTTCAAAGAACTTGGTTTGGTGGAAGGAATATCATACAGATAATCTGAGAGAGAAAGTCTGTCTTAGCTGAGTTGTGTGTTCTTGGGTAAGGTTATTTTTCTCAACCTTAATCTCCCCCTAGTAAGCCCTTTTTCCTCCCCAGATAACTCATGATAGAGCCTTTTCCTCGGGCAATGGGTTTCATTGGCTGGAGGGATAGAACAATATTAAACTTCTTAATTATGCACCTTAAGTGACTAATAATATACCTCAAAACATATATTTAAAAAATGGCCACAACTACAAAAGAGAAATGTTAATATACTAATATAATGGGCATTTTAAATATACCCCCCTGATCAATTAATAGATCATGAATAAGATAAAGTCATGATGAAGGGCATGAAGATTTAAATAGCACAACTAATAAATTAGACCTGGTGGAGATACATAAAATCCCCCTGCACCTTCCAGTGAGAAAATGAGCATTTTTTTGCAAACCAAATCTAATATTGTATTTAAAGTACAAAGAATTATGACCAAATTGGATTTATCCCAGGAAGCAGATTGGTTAATATTAGAAAATCAGTCAGTATAATTCATCTGTTAATGGACTAAAATATGATCAGATTGTGAAAGTCCAAAGAGTCTACAAGGCAAACTAAGACTTAAGAGTTTATAAGATCGCTGGAACAAAGTCAATATGCAGTCATTTCTAGTCAGTTACATCTTCATGCATCCAGCTACAAGCTGTAACGTCTTAAAAATTTAGATGTAATTAAGAAATAAAATTTACGGTAGGAATAAAACAATATAAAGTATGTAAGAATAAATCTTACGAGCTGTGTAAGCCTTTTAATGACAAATGGTGATTAAAAAAAAACCCAACACCTTTATTGACCTAAATAAATGGGGGACTGTCATGGAGAAGATCATCTCCGTCTCAACTCTTTGTCCAAATTGGTTAATAGATTAATGCAATTCCAACAAAAAGTCCCAATGGTTTTCACCGTGGCACTTAACAAGCTGATCCCAAAATGTAAATGGAAGAGCAAAGGGTCAAGGAAATTCAAAACATTATTAAAAAAATGAAGAGTGAGGGGAACTAGCATGACCAGATTTTAAAACTTACTCTAAAATGAAAAAAACAAACCATTACTCAGACATCTAAAGAAGCAACAACAAAAAGTTAACTATAAAATGTAGTGATTAAAACAATGTGGAATTGGTATAGAGATTATGAGTAGATGAACAGACCCAGTTAGTATGAGAACTTAATTTTTAAAAGAGCAGTCGTGGCAGATCTTGGGGAAGAGGATGGATTATTTAATAAATGGGGCCTCAGAAATTTTTCACAAAGGAAAAAAAGTCAATCGGACCTTGCCTTGCATGAGGCAGGCATAAAAAAAGCAATCCCAGATGGATTAAAGGTTCACACAGGAAAGTTAAAACCATAAAACTTTAGAAGACTATATAGAAAAATATTTTTATGACTTTGGGGAAAGGAAGGATTTCATAAACAAAGGAGGAGGTGCAAACCACTGAAAGATGAGTAATTTGGCTACACTGACAGTAGTTTTGTTTACCAAAATTTCAGAGTGAAAAAAATGAGCCCAAAGTGGAATATGATACAGATGTTTACAACATATCTAACTTGTTAAAGAGCTGTCTGCATACAGATCAGTAACAAAAGGAGAGAAATGGGCAAAGATGGAAACATTTCATAGAAGAAGGAACTGAAGTGACCCATGAGCCTGAAAAGATGTCTAACTTGATTAGTCATCAGAAAATGAATCCATAAATACCATTTCCTGGCCATCAAATTGTCAGCCACCCAAAAAAATCAGAAAATACCAACAACTGGAGAGATGACAGCAGGGTCTTTTTCATCTGCTGCTGTTGGCGTGTAAGACAGTACTACCACTTTGGAAAACAGTATTATCTAGTTAAGTTGAGCACAGATATATCTTACAGGCAAGGATTTATGCTCAGAGAAACTCCTGTGTGGGTGTATACACCCAGGCAGCCCACAGAATAGTTGCAACGGAGTTGTTTATAATAAGAAGAGAGCCAAATGCCCATCCACAGTCTAATGGATAAGTGAAGTCTGTGTGTGCGATGGAATTCTGGAGAGCAGTGAGTAGTGTACACATCATGGGTGAATCTCAGAAATCACATTGACTTAAGTCAGAATAATTCATGAGTAGTAAAGCTAAAGAAAAGGATGACAACATCTAAGATCATGGTTTCCTTAGGGATGGGCAGGAAGGATAGCAGAGAGGAGCACGGGCTTATAAGCACTTGAAAATAGGAACTTTTTGACTGTTGTAAATATGTCAGTTCTTGAGTTAATATGTATATTCGGTGCAAAGTCAATCCAAATGCCAAAGAGTATTTATTTTTAATACAGATTTAAAAATCATATGAAAGTAAAAGAGATGAAAATAGGAGGATCTTCATTGAAAGGGGAGAAAAAAGGGAACTTGCTGTACCAAAAAAATTTTTTTTCTTTAAAGTGCAATTAAATTTTTACACTCATATAAAAATAGACCATTCAATGGAAAATAGTTTTAAAAATAAACTCAGATGCTTTTAAGAATTTAGAGTGCATTAAAGGTGGCTTTTTGAAATAATTCTAACCATGATGGATTACTCAATAAAAGGTGCTGGTTTCAATAGAGAAAATTAAATTTATTCTCATCAGACCATTCACCAAAAGAAATTCCAGTTGGACTAAAAATTTAAGAATAAGTTATAAAAGTTAGAAGACAATGTAGTTAATATTTGGGGGGATTGGAGGAGTTTATTCTAAGGATGTAAGCAATGGCAGGAAACACCGCTGTCCAGACCAGGCACACGAGTGCGTGTAGAGCACCATCCCAGCATGTGCATCTAGACATGTGTATTTTTAAGTCAATGTTTACCTACTATACCAATACACATAAGACAAAAAAAAAAAGTGAAAATGTTTAAAATATCTTTTGTGTGTATTGTAAAAAAAAACAAAACACCTTTGCTCTTTCTAAAAATTTTTTTCTTTTAGTGAGAGCTGTATGGTTAAAAGTGCTTCATTATTTTTGAAACTTATAGTTTTAACATTTTGTGATAAAAATTACTTAATTTCTGGTTCTAAGGTAAGTTTATTCTAATGCTGGGTTTTAATGGCTATTGTAGCTAAAAAAAACCACTTCATTAAGATCTGTGGATCCAAGTGACTGTGCTTACCGAGAAACAATGCTCATTTTCCACTCCATCTACTAGTCTTCAAAAGTGTTTGTTGAAATCTTTATAATAAATTTCCATCTTTCTCACCATCAGTACCTTGTTCTTGCTCAATTGCAAGCGTGGCATTTTTATTGGTTAAAAAATATGGGTTCAAAACTTACTGAAAGTCATTTTTGGATTTCATTTCCCAAGTTTTAAGTGTATACTTATGAGAGTTTTTAATGGGTGACAGTTTTTGGTAATACATTTTCATAAAGCTGGAAACATGTCTCACCATTTTCAAAATGCTTTTAACATGAATTTCTTTTGGAAAAGGTAGCTACTTTCTTACTCATTGTTAGAATATCGTCTTTACCTTGAAGGGTCAGATAAAGTCTTGGTAAAGGTTGATAAAGTTTGACAAATTGCAAAAATGTTCTTTTTCTCAATAAATATATGTCACCTTTAAGTTTGACAGTACTTTTTAGAAAACGAGCCTCTTTTGGGATTTAAATTTCCCCTTCTCAACAGATTCCAGCGGAGAAGCCTTACAGAAAGTGGTTTGAATAATTTTTTCCCCACTTTTCCCAAGGGTGGTACATAGCCAGCTACCAGATGCACAGAGAAAAGTTCCATATAATGGATGCCTTCACGGCATAAGGGCTTCTCTCCCGACACCCCCTTAAAGAAGGGCTGGGAGGAGAGAGAAGCAGGGCAGGGGAAAATCATGAGGTGTGCTGTGGGGAGAAAAATGCCTTGGCTATCCCCTAGAAGAGCTCTTCCTCATGAAGCAGCCCCCAGAGCTACCTGTGGAAGGCAGGACCGCCCTGTATGCACAGAGGCCTCCAGGGCCAGCTCAGGGCTAGCCTGTGGCTCTCCCCAGCTGATACCAGGGTGAGGTCTTAGCCGGATTGGGTGCTTGAGTCCCATTGCTAAGGTTTCCTGCATTTTCCAGGGACATCTGAAAGCGGGTGAAGCGCATGAAAGGGTCTGGGGAAGGAGTCGAGCCCTGTCCACTGCAGGGTGCTAGAGTGGTGCCCCCACCTCTGCGTGGTTGGTGTGGACCTGGGCGATCCTTTGCAGGCAACCCCTTCTTGGCCTTCTCTGGCTACCTCCTGCTCGGGCGAGTTCTCCAGGGTTGGACCCAGGGGGTGTCCCGGCACCCGGGAGGAGGGGCTGCAGAGGCGCAGGTAGTTTCCTGCTACCTCAGACGATGCCTCTTAACCCTTAAGGGGAACACTGTCAGGGCACAAGTGTTTGCCTCGGCTTTGCAGAGGGCAGTCTACGGTCTGGGCCGTCGAGGACAAGGTGTGGTGGCTTCGCCAGCAGGCACAGCTAGCGGACCACTGCCACAGCCCCTCCCTGCTTGTGTCTGCCTCTTGGGCTCTTGTTAGGCATTGCCGAGGACATCCTGTCAACAGAGGTCGTGGAGTGTGGGTTTGTCCTGCAGGGGCCTGTGAGGGTGGACAGAGCCCACAGCAATGGGAGGATTCTGCGCCCTATAGGGCTGGAGGTTGGGGCTTCTGCAGGCAGCGTCCAGCATCTGGCCTGAGGGACAGGGCAGAAGCCAGCGCCCCCTCAAGGGCACCTGTCATGGCTTCACTGGTTTTCACGTCAGAAGTCCTGGTTTTCCCAAGTCTGTCTCTGGGCAAGGTTGCTCTCCACGTGGTTGCTGCCTCATTCCCTGGCCACCTAGGCCGGGAGCACAGAACCCTTGCTCGGGCCAGGCGCCCCGGCAGCACCAGCAGCCGGCGTGTAGTCTAACGGAGCTCCCGGGAAGTGAGAAACTTCGGCCACGTGGGCTCTCCCATGGGCCGTGGGGTCCATGTGCCTGAGAACGCCTCTCGGAATATCGTTTGGGTGCTTCGTGCTCCCCCGGATGCTGCTTCATCTGTCACCTGGTGCCTGCACTTAGGGATCCCACACCCCCTGATAGGATGCGCTGAGGACTCTTCACCTCTGGGGCATTTTCGCCCAACTCCATTAGCTCAGTTTACACATGAGACAACGTCAGACAAATCCCAAGTGAGGGACTCTGAGGACACCTGACAGCTCCCTCATCAAAGGTGCCATGGTCAAGAAAAATGAGGAAAGACCCAAAATCCGTCAGATTAAGGTGACTGGAGACATGGTGACTAAACACAGTGTGGGATTCCGGGGTCGCAAAAGGATGTTTGTGGAAAAGCTGGAGAAATCGGAATAAAATCTGCGACTTAGTTAATAGCATGGTACCAACGATGCTTTCTTAATTTCGATAAACCAAACATCAGCTTTTAACACTCAGGGAAGCCGGGGGAAGGATTTATAGAAATGCTCTTTACTATCTTTGCAATGTTTCCATAAATCAAAAACTGTTTCCCAAAAACCTTTTTAAACCCCATGGGTTTCTCGGGATTATAAAGGGGTGTGAAATAACAGTTCTCAAGGAATCTGAGCTGCCAGTTCCTCTTTGAGACGCTCACAGGGAGCTGCAATTACCCCAACGTGCACGTGGTGTTGGGCCTGATGGCTGATCACCAGGCTCTGCCAATGAAAAACCTGTGTTTTGAGATGAATAAATGTTTATCTTCAAATCAAAGGGTCTGAGCTTAACAACACCTGGGTTTTGCTCCTACTATCCTCTTGCTGGTGTTGACCGGACATTTTTGGGTTCTAATCAGGGATTGGAGAATTGGGTTGGCATTGGTATTACCAGCCTAGCTTTAGCTGAAACAACATGGCACCTCATCAACCCATCGGAGGAAGCCTTGAAAGACAGGCAGTTGAAGTCCTTGGCCCTTGGGTCTCCTGTAGCTGGGAGGTCTTCCCTGGGGCACTCGAGTCCCTCTCTTCTGGGCTCCTTGCACCCTCTACTCTCAGGCTTTCCAAGGATAACCTGGGTTTGGTTAGCTACTCTCCGGTTACCACAGAGCTGGAGTTCTCACGTTGACTGAAAATCATGCTAAGTCAAGCTGATCCAAGGTGTGAGGCGGGGAGGTACTGTGCAAGCACAGCGGGAAGGTTAAAGGCCCCAGCCCCATGTGCCAATACAGGAGAGGAGAGCAAATCGAGGAAAGCAGGCTTTCTGCGGGAAGTGCTGTCTTAGCAGAGGTACGGGGGAGCCTCGGAAAGAAAAATGGGGAAATTCGAGAGGTAGGTGTTCCAGTGAAGATTAGATGTAAAGACGTTTTTAAAAAAGATGTATTTATTTTAGAGAGAGAGAGCACAGAGGGAGGGGCAGAGGAAGGGGAAAGAGAATCTCAAGCAGACTTCCCGCTGAGCATGGAGCCCAACACGGGGCTCGATCTCATGACCCCGAGATTATGACCTGAGTCAAAATCAAGAGTCAGCTGCTTAACCAACTGAGCCACCCAGGCACCCCAGCCACGAGGGCATTTTTAAGAGCCGAGACTGCCAGTCACATCAAGCCATCCTGGGCCAGGGCCCATGGGGAGCCACCGTGGCCTGGACACGGAGGGAGGGTGGTGCAGGGCTTGAGACTCAGGCTAAGGGAGCAGGTGGCAGAGCTGGGACAGTGACCAGGACCTCTCAGAGGCAGTGTGGTGCAGTTGAGAGAATATACACAGAGATGCGTTGGGGTCAGCTAGTTCCCAGTCCTGTGAGTCGTGTGTCCCTGTGTAGGTCACATCAGCTCTCCGAGGGATGCCTTCCCCAGAGTGAGGACTCTGTTATCCACTTTGGAGCTTCTCTTTTCTTTTTAAATTCTATTTATTTATCAGAGAGAGAGAGAACGCGCATGAGAGGGGAGAGGATCAGAGGGAGAAGCTGAGAGAAGGTGGTGGACAGATAAATGAGCACATTGAACATAGAGATTTCTTCCTGCTCTGCATTTTCTCTCTGGGAAGTAAAGGGAGACTTCACAGTGGATTCAGGACGGAGTAACCAGGCATGGGGTCCCTAGGGGCCCCCGTCCTTGATCTGGCCCCATCCTTGACTGGCCCCATTGGGCAGAGCCAGGCCTCTGGTCCATGTGAGGAGGTGCCCCTGCACGGCTGCCAATGTCTCTCTCGAAGCCCCCCGGTTACCAAGGCTTAATGAACCGCCAAACACTTCCCGCCGCCGCTCTCCTCCGGCTGTTTGTAAATTGCTTTTGCCCTGGTGCCCCGACAGGGTGAAAAACGCATTTCCGGTCCCTAAGCAGTCGTAGGTGTATTTCTGTGGCCGCAGTGGGAGCTGGCAGGGAGGCCTGGGGCTGGGGGGCTTGGAGAGCGGGAGCCTGGAGGGAGGGGCGGGCCACTGACACCTTGTGGGGACATCGTGGGCTCTAACAGGTGGGGGTGGGTGTCTGGATGTCCTGGTGTCCTGGAAGGAGCCCCTGAGCTGGACCGCAAACCACAGGCCTCAGTTTCTGTCTCTAAATGGGGTCATGTAGGAGAACAGCCCCACTGAGTGAGTCCTCGTTCCACGCTCTGTGTCACCCGCCCTCACTCAGCCCTGGGAGGCAGGCGCTGCTGTCGTCCACCCCATTTTCCACGTGAGGTTCAGTGCCGGGTCCCAGGCAGGGCTGTCGGAGTCAAGAGGGGCTTCTGTTACACCGTGGTCCTGGGGAGCCAGCTGGCCCCCCCCAGGTCTCCCCGCACCAGCCCCAGGGCCGTCCCCTCTCCCACACTGCGCCATCCACGCACCTGTGCCTGGCGCTGCGGCCCCAGGGGGGCTGCCTACTTGCAGGGGGGAGGTTGGAGCGCTGTGTGGGGCCTCATCGTGGGTCCCCTGACACATGGCGAGACAGAAGTGGGAGAGCCGGTGCAGTGTTTGCTGTGGTGAGGTTTTCCTCTCGACACTGTGTACCAGATGCTGGTTCCTGCTCCAGGTTCTTCGGAAGCACGTAGATCTCAGTGGTGCCCCTTCGGGCAGTGTAGTTGTGGCCTGCCTTTCCCCCACCAGTACAGGGGCCTGGCCCTGGAGGCGGGGCTAGTGGTAGTCCTGGGAAAACCAGGGCAGCTCCGATCCATGACTTCTTTCCTTTAAAAGTCATTATCACATGCCGGAGAACGACAGCACTTACGATGATACTGTCTGGCCAAAGTCCACTATCCAAGTTGCTTTTTAACTTTCTCTTCTTTGGGGTAAAATTAGGTGCCTGTTTTCCTTTAACTCAATAAACAGCCACTGAGCAGCCCTGGTGGATTAGATTAGGCGGTCTCCATGGTAATCGATGTGTCTACACATCTTATTAGATCCATACCTAGGCGGCCGTCTCGGAATGGAAGTCCTTGGGTAAAAACAGTAGCTTTCAATTATTGAGTGTGTCTGTTGCCAGGCTGTGAGCTAAGCACCTTGTATACACGAAGGCATTTAAGCCCCAGAGCAGTCCCAGGAGGGGGCTCTAGCATTTTCAATCCCATTTTACAGAGGGGTAAGTGGGCTTCAGAGAAATTTCAGTAGCCCATCTGAAGTCCCTCAGCTACCAGCGGATAGAGGTGTGGTCCAACTTGGGCCTGTCCTCAGAGGCTGTACCCCTAGTCCTGGGCCACCCTGAGAACCCCGGAGTGGGAATGGGGCTCTGAGCCACCCCAGCTTTTCAGGACACTTCACAGGAACCAATCATTTACCCCCAGAAGGCTGCTGGGGCTGGCTCACGCTGCAGCTGAAATGCTATTAACTCTTCCTGGTCACCCTGGGAGTCTAATTGGAGCCTAATTGGCCCTGATGGGCAGTTAAAGATGTGATTAATGAAACAGGGTGAGTTAGCACTTAACTGCACTGTGGGCAGGCAGCCTGGAGGCTGGTGGGGCTGGTAGCTGGGGAAGGAGGCGTGGAAGGGCTTGGGACCTTCGTGGAAGGGCTTGGGACCTTCGGTCTGCAAACTCCTGTTCTGCCTTCTTCCCCTTTGTCTGCACAGAAACAGGGAGGGATGAGTGGGGGAGGCAGGGAACCAGAGAGGACCTGAGAGGCAAACACAGTGGAGCAGCCTGAGCCATCTCGGGCTCCCCCCACAGCTACCCCAGGAAGGAGGATCGCTCCCAACTCCCCGTTCCCAGATGAGGAGCGGAGGCTCAGAGAGGTAGGTACCCAGGGTTGCACAGCTGGTAGGTGGCAGAGCCGGGATGGCCCCGCCTGAACTGTTCCCTGCGCTGTCTCTCTGCTGACTGGCTGCCACCACGCAGCAGTGGACCCCAGACCAGTCGCAGTGCCTCTTCCCGAACACCCGTCTGGGCTGAGCCTCGCTGCCTGCCTTGCATCTACTCCACGGGCTAAAAGGGCTGCTGGACCCCCGTCCACTCACGTGCAGCTGAGACCCGCCTTGCTGCGAAAGCTCAGAGCCTTATGTCGACCTGCCCCCCAGCCAACCGAGGTCTGGCATCCCATCCCTGCCCCCCATCTCGGCAAACGTGGCATTCATCAGAGCTGGGTTGCAGGCTTTCTCCCGACATGACCTTGCAAGGGGCCCTTGGCCAACTGGCTGCCCCTCTGTCTTCTCACTGGCAAGAAGAGGGGGTTCCTGAGCTCTGGTGTGCACAGCTGGTACCTAGGGGGCTTGGTACACCCCCTCAACTCCACCCCACTACGATTCTGATTCTGTAGCTCTGGAGCAGGGCCCAGACACCTGCATTTCAGCCTCGCGCTCCAGGTGGGGCCCAGCGCGTGTGGGAAGGGGACGCAGGCTTGATCCGGTCTAAGGTTTGAATTTCCCTGTGATCTAATTGAAGGCTAATTCTTAGTCACCCTTCAACTTTTCTATCCAGGGCTTAAATTAGCATCTGCAGTATAGTTGACCTTTTCATTCACCTGTCACCATGCACTGAACACCGGCTCTGGTGCCGGGACCTGGGAAGGGGAGCTGACAGGGACACACGGCCCCCTGCTATAGGGTTCTCATAACAGAGCCCTTGGCAACAGCCAGGAGGAGCTGAACCCTCCATCGGGGGCCCAGCGTGTAGGGTACATGAGTCCTGTTTTCTGGACTTGATGCTTTTCTCCTGGAGCGTGAGCCCCGCTGCAGCTCCACATGCACAGACCGCATTTTGGGGGCTGCTCAGCCCCCCCCCACCGCCCCCGGGGAGCCTGTTGTCTGCTGGCTCACTTTCGGTGACGGGATAACCCAGTTAGCTGGGGATGGGATGGGGTGGGGGTGGGGTGCTTTGGAACGGAGTCCCCCAGAGCCCTCTGCAGTCAAGGCTTTATTAATATAGACTAATGAGCATAAGCAGGATTCTTGATTTCCTCAAATAGATGGATTTTGAATGTTTACTCCGGCAACGAGGCCTGCTTCCATTCACCATCCAAGGGAAGGCGGGGGAGCTTGGAGGGATCTCTCCTCTTGTACTTGCATTTCACAGTCTCTGAGTTTGGGGTGGGGAGAGCAGGGGTGGCACGAAGACGGATGTCATTCAAGAGGCTCCGCTGGCCCCTTGATATGAGGCCAGGCCCTGAGGGGGAACAAGGCAGGTCTCGTGTGGACCCTTAGGCCCCCGCGTCCGGGGCCAGTGGGCGCATCACCAGGGGCCACGAGGCAGGCAGCCGTGTTCGGACATCCGAGGACACGCCGAGCTGGTCTGCGGAAGGCCGATCCAGGACCCGTCGTGCCCAGAGGTTTCGCGGCTGCTGGTCCTGGGGGGAGGGCTCTAGCTGGGAGTCAGGGTGCTTTGTGGAGCTACTCTCTACCCTCCTTGCTCTTGGGGCCCCTCTTATGAGGCTCCCCAAGGCAAGAAGTGCAGGAGCGGGGGAGTACAGCCCGCCCTATGCAGCGACCCCAGGAGCACTGGGAAGGGGGACCTCTGGAGAGCGGAGCTGCGTGGCACCAGGCCACCCTACCAGCTGCTCAGAATTCCCTCTGCAGACACAGCGCTGACCGGGCACGAGCAGTGAGACCAGACTGATGCCAACGGCCCGTCAGGTGGAGAGCAGCCTTCCGGGCTCAGCCGGGTTTCTCATCCTCCCCGTAGCAGCCCCCCTTTCCTGGGCACTGCCTGATCTGTTCCTGCCTCCCAGGAGCCGTGGGAGGCTCAGAGAGGGTGGGCGCTGGTGCGAGGTGGCACAGCCGGCAAGCGCAGTGCGGACCCCATGCGGTCTGGCTCCAGAACCCGCTCCCATTACGTTAGTTGTTCCTCCAATTCTTTGTTGTCTACTTTGTGCACATACTGTCCTTGAAATCAGGGAGAGCCCTAAAGTTCCTGAGCACGTGTCTGGGTCTCCAGGGTCAGTCCCTTCCCAGCCCTCTGACCCTGGTCCCCAGGGAGGCTGACGGTGTCCCTTGGTCAGTATCACGCACCCACCGGGCAGAGGCAAATGCCCCGACTTTAGCTTCTGGAACGTGGCAGAGGTATGTCTTCACTACCCTCCTGTCGGGCTCAGGTGGGGAAATGGCAAGGGAAGAGCTAGCTGCTCACCTCCTCCTCCACTCGGAGCCCGGGAAAACCTGCAGAGGCCGGTCTGGCTCCTGCAGAGGGGCGTGGCTGGGCTTCTCACCCGTCCTGGTGGGAGTCTCAGTCATTCTGGGCCGTACTTGGGTGCTTTCCCGTTGTCTTCCACTGGCTCTTGCTCAGTGCTCCCCAGGGCGACCTTAGCACTTGCAGACCTACAGCAGGGACTCGAGCTTCCCAGAGCAGACTGTGGGCTCAGTCCCCTTCTTCCCTCCCGCTCTCCCCACCCCCC
>LNAC01000001.1:11875171-12015952 GCA_002007465.1 Ailurus styani
GGGGAGGGGGTGGGCTGGGGGGGGAGGTTGCCTTGGCGACAGGGCACCCGGGGTCTGTAGCCCCCACCCTGCTCCAGCCAGGGAAATCAGCTGTTTTCTGGACGTACTGAATTATCAGGACGAGATGGAAATTTGACTTGTCTGCTGGTAGGTAGCTGATCAGAGCCTTTAAACCACCAGCAAAGCAAACCCAAACAGCCCAAATTGGCCTGCCGCCCAGCAGCTGCTGACATGGTTGGGGGAGGGTGTAGTCAGGCTTGGAAAGGACAAAGGAGCTGAAGAGAGATGGTGTGGACGGAGGGGGGGCTCCCCGTATCTAGAGGGCAGAGGCCTGAGGTGTGCTGTTGAAAATCCTCCAATGCGGGGACAGTCCCCACAAGCAAGGATTAACTGGCCCCAAACGCTGAGACCGAGAAACCCTGAGGTGTGTGGGGTTGGGCGAATCTTTCTCGTTTGGGGCTGTCCTGTGCATGGTAGGAAACGCACACCTGCGTGCCTGCCCGCACGCACACACACCCACACGCACACGCGCACACGCCCACACGTGAGCACCTGACTTAGAGCCAGGCAGCAGGGGTTATCCCTCAGTGACATCAGACCAACGGCAAGCTGCCTGCTCCTTGTCCGGAAAGCAGCTCTACCAGCTGAGATGTTGCTACATGTTTAGTGCCCTCCCTGTTTGTTCCCAAATACTGGTCATTATCATGGTGACAAGATTTCTGGGAGATTGTATCTAGAACGTTTTATCCCAAGTACGATCAACTGGGTTCCTCAGGAGAAACGTGAGCTCCTTTCATTCCTTGGGAAAGCTTCTCATTTGGAACCCAATCCCCCCCCTCCGCCCTCCTACCCCCCACACTGGGATGACACCTTCTCACGCAGAGAGGGGAGGCTGCGACTGCAAGTGCACAGGCCCAGCTGTCTAGGGCTTCGAGTCCTTAACAGCTTCCGAGGCTACTTCTCCATGAAGCAGGAATCTCAGGAGTGCGTCTGCCGTTTATTATTTGATTAGTCTCTCCAAGGGCATCTTAATTTGTCCTTCCCAGGCACGTACTCTAGCCAGACGGTTTGAGAAATTATGTCTCCGAGGCTGCTATAATAAGACAATTATTCCGGCAGCGTCCCACACCATGGCAATAAGTCCTGAGTTTGGTCAAGGCCTTAACCTCATCTGGGGTGAGAATGCACGGAAATTTTGAGAAGCCATAGCTTTCAGATGCCCAGTGTCCAGAGGGAAAACTCAGGCAGGGCCTCACTTCTGGGGTGAGGCCTGTTCCCTTGGCCAGTGTGTGTACTTTGGAGACCTGGGAATAGTGTGTGGGAAATACATGAACCTTGGAACCCAAAGAACAGAGCTGGAATCCCAGTTCTACCATAAGTGTGTGCCCTTGGGAAAATGATTTAACTCCTTGGGGCCTCAGTTTTCTCATCTGTAAAATGGGTGTGTGTCCTAGGGACACTGGTTGTTTATCTGCTGTTCAATATCTCCTTTCCGTCCTTTGGTAACGGCTCCTTGATTTTCTTTTGGGCAGTTACCATCTCCACCATGTGCAGTATCAGAGGGACGTAGATCCAGGTGTCCTGCCCTCCTCTGGCCGGAGTGATCATGTGACCAAGGCAGGCCAGTCAAAGCGCCTTCAGGTAAGGACAACCTCAGAATGAGCACTGTTCTTCCTCCGGCAGCCGAGCCCTGACAAGACTCCAGGGAGAGTCCTGCTTTCCCTAAGACCCCTGGATGTGCCCAGGTTCCAGGTCCTCTTCTGATCCTGTTTCTCTAGCCTTCTTGTCACTTTCATGACCTAACCAATCTCCTTCCGGTAGATTCTTTTTTGCTTAAGTTCTCTGGGGTTAGTTTCAATTGCTTGTAACAAAGAGCCCTAAGTCACCACAGGTTTGTCGGGAGATGGGAGAGTGGGTCTCCCAGTGTAAGTACGTGTCTACCTCAGAGCTTGGTATGCTCAAGAGTGGGCACTCAGCCAGCAGGGCTGTCTCTCAGGGGAGCGGAATTTATTGACATGGAGTTTATAAGCCGAGACAAGGACCCAGTGTGAGGTGGGGAACTGGGGCTCCATCTGCTTCGAGGACTCTCCGCTTCCCTGCCTTGGTATGCCTGTTCTCCTCAAACCCTTTTCTCACTCCCTGCTGACTCCTCAAAGTGAGGGGAAAGAAAGCTCAGGGAGGGGACTATGGATATTGAGGTGTCTGTCCCTCCCTCCAGCTCTGGAGGGGGCAGTGGGCTGGGGGGGGCGCCTGTCCACTTCCCCCCAGGATGCCCCCGTGCCTTTGCACCACCCTGGGGAGAGTCTCAAGGCCAGGAGCAGAAGCTGTGCTGATTTAAAATTGCATCTCCATATGCAGAGATGAGCTGCCTGAGGCCCCATCCATTTGCCTAAACCTCAGGGGAGGCAGGATCCTCGTAGGGCCCCTCCGGACAGCCATCACTGGAGCAGAGCAAGACAGCGAGCGACAGAAGTTCACTGAGTTGCATCAAATGTGCAAAACCACTTCCGAGTCACTCACCTCGGTTTCTTAAAAACACAAATCCATTTTGCAAGAAATTAAATTCCACAGAAAAGTAAGCATGAAAAGAATATAACCAACGTCCATATCGTCACCACTTAATAGTTGTTAACATATTATCCTATTTTCTTACCTGATTTAAAAAAATATTTGTTTTTAGAGGGAGAGAGGGAGGGAGGGAGAGAGAAAACAGGGGTGGAGAGGAGCATAGGGATGGGGAGAGAAGCAGACTGTCCACTCTGAGCAGAGCCGGATGTGGGGCTTGATCTCACGACACTGAGATCATGACCTGAGTGGAAATTAAGAGTCAGACGCTTAACCGACTGAGCCACCCAGGTGCCCTTTTATGTGCTTTTTTTTTTTTAATAGTAAACCTTAGCAATGGAACTAAAGTTTTTTCCGACTATCTTCCTCATTCCATTTCTCCACCCCCATGCCCTTGAGGTGACCTCCAGCGGGGCTGCTGTAGACCCTTCCGCACACAGATCCCACACACACTTCATTTTAACTTCTGTATTCACTGTCCAAATAGGCGGCTTTCTGGGGCTCTCTTCCTGGACGTTCAGGTGTAATTCCCCCCGGTTCTGCGAGCGTGCGCGCACCTGTCTCCCTGGGCACGTGGGTCGGTCCTGTCAGAAGGTTCGGCTGTGCGTTTCCAGCTTTACCAGATCCTGCCAGGTGCCACCGCTGTGCCCTGCGCTCCTTGCTCTTCCCGGCTGCTCCCGCCTCCAGGCTCGCCGGGGCCTCCTCTGGTCAAACCCAGGGGCTGCTGACCAGCCTCGTCTTCTCTCAGGATGCCCGGCCACGCACACCTTCCTGGTTTCTCCCCGCTTAGTTCTTCCTGCTTCCCTTCATGGCTTCTCCTCTCCCCACCTCCCTACCCAGGCTCTGCCATTCTTTTTTTTAATTTTTTAATTATTTATTTTATTTATCTATTTATTATTTATTTATCTATTAATTCATTTATTTATTTAGAGAGATTACAAGTAGGCAGAGAGGCAGACAGAGAGAGGAGGAAGCAGGCTCCCTGCTGAGCAGGGAGCCCCATGCGGGACTCGATCCCAGGACCCTGGGATCATGACCTGAGCCAAAGACAGAGGCTTTAACCCACTGAGCCACCCAGGTGCCCCTGCCATTCTTCTTTTATGTTTTATGCTTTTATGCTTCTTTTATTCTTTAAAAAGGACTCCCAGCTCACAGAGAGAAGCAGACCTGGCTGAGACTTGTCTTATCTGGCCAGCACGATGTTCTTGAAACATTTAGAATATGAACCCTTGGCCCCCAGGGACCCCCAATTCCTTACACCAGCCATACTGCCGTTACCCTCCTGGCGCCTGCAGTGGAGACAGGTTGGCTCACTCAGCTTCTGTTTCAGTTTCCTTCTGGGATAACTTCCTCCACTGCAGAGGCTGGAAAGCTAAGATCAGCATTTTCCAAACTCCCTGCAGGTGTGGCTCCAGAAGTGATTCAGATTCACGTAACCAGGTGCATTTGCTTGGGATTTGAATTCAAAACCGAGTCAAGTAGGAGACTCGCACCTGTTTTGCTACAGTGTTTCCATCAGGCACAGTGCAGCTCGGGAGTGGGCAGTTTGAGGGCCAGCTTCGTGAGCTCCAACCTCCGGTGGTGGAGATCCGGAGCCCGCAGTCACTTCCTGCCTCCGCAGCTTCTCCTGTGGCAGAGGTAGCAATCCTTTTCCCTGGTGAACCAATTCTGTGAAGTTTCTTTGGAATCTCAGCCTAGAGGTTATTTATTCTTCCATCTGTTCCAACGACTCGGTAAGCACTTGATTCCTAGAATTAAAGCCACTTCTGCTTAAACTAGCTAGGGTGGCTGTTGTCGTAGGCAACTGAACACCGGCTGATAGGGATCCCAAAGGAGCAAGGTTTTTGACCCCTGATTTATTCCTTTACTTTCTCTGAGAGCACATTCTGACTTCAGTTTTATTCATTTATTTATTGAACCATCCAAAAATATGAATTAAGCACCTCCTAGGTCCCTGTGACTGTGCTGAACAGGGGGGTTACAAGACCATGACAAGATGGTACCAACCAACACCCCTCTTCCAGTCTTGGGGAATGCTGTTCTCCTGTCTTCTAAACTAGGAACCACATGTATGTCTTTGATGCTTCTTCTTCTTTCTTTTTTTAAAGATTTTATTTATTTATTTGACAGAGAGAGAGAGAGAGATTACAAGTAGACAGAGAGGCAGGGAGAGAGAGAGGAGGAAGCAGGCTCCCTGCTGAGCAGAGAGCCTGATGCGGGGCTTGATCCCAGGACCCTGAGATCATGACCTGAGCGGAAGGCAGAGGCTTTAACCCACTGAGCCACCCAGGCGCCCTAACTTCTTCTTCTTCTTCTTTTTTTTACAACACTCGCCGCCACCATCCCCATGGCCCCTCTCTAAGTTCTGGCTTCATAGTGAACTTCAATAAGTCATTGGTTTGGTGCCATAGGACCCTGCGACCCTACCCTATCCCAGTGTATCCCTGTGTAGATGAAATGACAGACAAGCCACCAGGAAGGAGGCTGCTACCCGAGAAGGTCGCCTGTGTTTCTGAGGTTTCCAAAGGGCAACATTAACATCTGTCCCCCAACTCCAGCGAACAGGGTCTAAGAGAGCTGATAAATTGCTGCTTTTTCGCCAAGACAAAAGGCATTATCAGCCCAGCTGACAGAAATAGCTGCTTCTCTCACAGCCAATTTGGAAGCACATCTGGGAAGGTTTAAACTAACCAAAACATTTCTTTTAGTATAAATGAATGTTCTAAGTGTTGAGATATGTCATGCACCAAGAAAGGAAGTGAAAAGAACCCTACAGAATATCTCTGACTTTAAATGAGTCAGGGCTGCTGCAGGGACATACATACTTTCCTAACTTTTTCTTTTTTAGAGTGAGCTTATAAATTATTTAATCTAGACTTCAACATAAATATTGCAAAGGATAAAGAGGGACTTTTCCTAATAATGAAAAAGGCCAATTCATCGGAAGATGTTAACAAGCCTAAAAGTATATGCACCCAATAACAGAGGTTCAAAAGACAAGAAGCAAAAGTGACAGAACTAAAGGGAGAAATAAATCTATCATAGCAGGAAATTTTATTACCCCCCTCTCCATAGCTTATGGAGCAAGTAGACAAAGCATATGGAAGATCTGAACAAAACTATCATCCTATTTAAACCGGTTGACATTTATAGAACCTCTACCCAACAAAAGGAAAACACACATTCTTTTCCCCTTATAAATGGAAGATTCTCCAAGATAGAGCATATGCTGGACCACAAAACAAGACTCAGTAAATTTCAAAAAGTTAAAATCGTATAAATAATGTTCTCTAACCAAAATGGAATTACACTTGAAATAAAAAATAAAATATCTAGAAAATTTCCAAATATTTTGGAAATTAAGCAACACACTTTTAAACAATCCTTTGGTCAAAGAAAAAATCATAAGGAGGATAAGAAAGTAGCACAAATTGAATGAATAATCAGGTTCCTTTTCACTCTCAAAAGCAGAGTGACCAAATGTCCTGGTCTTCCCAGGGGTGTCTCAGTTTTATTACTGAAAGTTTCATGTCCCAAGAAACTTCCCAGTTCTGGATAAACCAAAACAGTTGGTCGCTCAATGAAATGTTTACAGTCACTGTAAGTTAGGTGGCCACCTTGGGTACAGGGCTTCTCTCTCTTTCTTTTTTCCCAGCTTTATTAAGTATAGTTGATGAATAATTGTATATATTTAAGGTATATGAATTGATACTTTGATAAGTGTGTCCATTGTGAAATAATCACCTCAATCAAGCTAATTAACATACACATCACCTCACATAGTTACCTCTTTATTTATAGTGAGAACACTTGAGATTAGTTTCATTTTCTCTATCTATTCACCTGTTGATGGACAGATTTCGGTTGTTTCCACATCCTGGCTATTGTGAATAATGATACGATGAACATGGGAGTACAGATACCTCTTTGAGATCAATTTCCTTTGGATATGTACCCAGAAGTGGGATACTGGATCACAAAGTAATTCTATTTTTAACTTTTGGAGGAACTTTATATTTTTTTTACAATGGCTATACAAATTAAATTCTCACTGATAGTGTACAAAGTTCCCTTTTCTCCACATGCTTGACAACATTTGTTATCTTGTCTTTTTGCTAATAGCCATTCTAACACTGATATGTCATTGTGGTTTTGATTTGCATTCCTCTGATGACGAGTGATACAGAGCATCTTTTCATTTACTTATTGGCCATTTTTTTCTTTTGAAAAATGTCTATTCAGGTCATTTGCCCATTTTTTAGGGTTTTTTTGTTATGGACTTATATGAATATTTTGGATATTAACCCATTTTCAGTTATATGCTTTGCAAATATCTTCTCCCATTCCATAGATTACCTTTTTGCTTTTTAAATTGTTTGCTATGTAGTAGCTTTTTAGGTTGCTACAATCTTGTTTATCTATCTTTGCTTTTGTTGCCTGTTCTTTTGGTGTCATATCCAAAAAAAGTGTGCCCACACCAATATCAAGAAGCGATCCCCTTTGTTTTCTTCTAGTAGTTTTATAATTTCAAATCTTATGTTTAAGTCTTTAGGGGTTCCTGGGTGGCTCAGTATTAAGCATCTGCCTTTGGCTCAGGTCAGTGGGAAGTCTTCTTGTCCCTTTGCCCCTCCCCCTGCCTGGGCTCTCTCTTTCAAATAAATAAATAAGTAAATAAATAAAATCTTTTTAAAAAAGTCTGAAATCGATTTTGAATTGATTTTTGTATATGGTGTGAGATAAGGATCCATTTTCATACTTTTGCGTATGGATAGCCAGTTCTCCCAACACCGTTTACTGAAGAGACTGCCCTTTCCCCGTTGTGTGCTTTTGGCACCTTTGTTGAAGATCAGTTGACTGTTGATGCTTGGATTTATTTCTGGGCTCTCTATGCTATTCTCTGGGTCTCTGTGTTCATTTCTTGTGAGCAGTGTGCTGTTTTGATAAGGCTTCTCCAGGCGCCTGGGTGGCTCAGTGGGTTAAGCTTCTGCCTTCAGCTCAGGTCATGATCTCAGGGTCCTGGAATCGAGGCCCGCATCAGGCTCCCTGCTCAGTGGGGAGCCTGCTTCCTCCTCTCTCTCTGCCTGCCTCTCTGCCTACTTGTGATCTGCTCTCTCTCTCTGTGTCAAATAAATAAATAAATAAATCTTTAAAAAAAATTTTAAAAAATTGATAAAGCTTCTCCATTTTTTACAGAGGTGGCTTCAGTGGGATAATGAAAAGGAATGGTTTCCAATTCAAGCTCTGCCATTTACTAGCTGGTGACTTTGGGCAAGTTATTTCACCTTTCTGGGCTTCAGTTTGGTCACCTTCCAAACAGGGGCTGAGATCCCGTGCCTTACAAGGTGTGTCTGAGAAGTAAATGAAATAATGTGGCTCTAGTGCATGTGGGTGCTTAGCCAACAGTGTCTGTGATTATTACTGTATCAGCTTGTTACAAACAGATGCTTTGTTCCAAGTTAGGGAGGGTCATTAATCCAAATGCCTCATTCAACATTATCATTCTCGTTGTCATAAAAATAGCTAATATTCATGAAGTGTTTGCCGAGAGCCTCTCCCTATGCTAACTGCCTCGTTCCCATCTTATAATAATGTCTATAATCACACAGCAAGTCACAAGTAGATATGGTATCAGCTTTTAGACCTCGTTAGCTCAGGGAATCTTTCCACAATGTCTTGGAGGGTCTCCTGGCTTGTGGGGGGCAACAGAAAGCTGAGGGCTGAGGGGTTGGGGAAGGTCCCAGCAGCCCTTGTATGGGCCCCATCCTTTTCTGAACATCCGCTGCATGCTCAGAAATGAGTATGGGAACCAACTGCCCTAAGAATCATTCTCCCCTGAGAAAGCCTGGGAAGATCCAGAGGGGAGAGGGGCTGCGTTGGTCACAGAGTTGCTGTCCCCAACCCTTTGCTGCCCCCCGATTCAGTGTAGCTGATCTGCAAGCCAGCGCTGAGATCCCTGCTCCTCTCTGAGTGGGGGCCCTTTTCTCAGTGTGGCCCTTCTCACTGTGGGGAGGGTGGAAGGCACAGACCCCACCGACCTCCAGCTGGCTCTCTTGAGACCTTCCACTTCCTTCCCACCTGAGGCTTTCACAGAGTTTTCATGCTGGCTGTGTCAAGACAGTTCTGTCTCCAGAGAGTTCTTATTGGGCCAGAGACAAGAGCCTGCGTGAGGCCGCTCTGACTTGGCAGAAGGCGTGGCTCTCTGGGCGCAGGGTCTCAGCTTTTCTGTTCACATTTCTCACTGAAAGAGCAGCTATGCTAGATTCAGAGCATGTTTCTCTGGCAAAAATGTGCTGACCACCCTGATGCTTTGCGGGATGGCAAAAAACTTTGGTTCCTCCCTCCCCGCCCCGGAATTGGCTGATCCCCATGACTCAGATGCTCCAATGGCTCGCAGGCATCAGAAGCCCCCGTGACAGCAGGCTAGGCAGATGGTTCCTGCCCATGGCTTTACCTCCCATCTGTACAGGAAAGCACCCATCAAAGCTGCTCATATATCCATATGGCATCTCCACCTGGTTGGATGACAACCCCTCAAACACAGCATGCCCCAAAGTGAAACAATCATCTTCCCCCAGGCGCGCTTCTCTTCCCATCCCACAAGCCAGAGCCCCTGGAATCTGCCGCCTGTCCTCCCCCCACCTTGGCTAGAATCTATTTTCTCAACGCGATTGATCAGAAAACTAGCTATGAGATAGGATGACAGAAAGGCATTAACATGAGCCAGTAGAAATAGGAGCTCATCTGATAAATCTGAGAGAAACTCAGTGGTCCAGCCAGGTCTTGATGAGAGAAGGACTTGGAGGAGGAGGTGGGAAAGAATGGAAGGCAGGGGGACTAGAAGAAGGCAGGACAGAGCATCAGCCGCCAGGTGCATCTGAATCTGATGCACTTGAGTTCCAGGAAATGTTTGGGTAGGAGCTATGTAGACAGAATCCAGGAGCTAAGAACAAACTGTTGAGCTGCCAGGTGTCGTGGTGGCTGCTGAGGACTTGGAGCCAAACAGAAAGTAACGCTCAAGCCCTTCGCTCCTGTGCTGGGTGGGTCACACGAGGGGCAAGGGAGAGAGCAACACGGACTGCCCAGCTGGGCGGGGCGGATGGCAGCGACAAACAGCGCCTTGATCTGAAGGATGGAGAGGGAACTTCTTACCACTTAGGGACCTTGAACAAAAGGCTCCTCGTGTGGTGGACTAGGGGAGCTGGGGGAAGGGAGACGGAGAAGGGTAGAGTGCAGAAGTACGGAGTCAGAGCAGAGGAAAGGAGTCCCTTGTGGCGTGACCCTCCATGAAGTGGCCTCTGAACCAAGGTACTTTATGAGTGTAGGTATAAGTGTTAATTTATGCAGACATTTCAGATATTTGCACCAAAACTTCCTATAGTGGTGACTTGCTGAGTTTTGTTTTATTGTATTGCTGAGTATTGTTTTTGTTTACCTATAGTGGTGTGGTGCCCCAAACTCCTGGGGATGGGAAAAAAAAAAACAGCGTAATTATTTGTAAGGATATTGAGAAGTATCAGAACATAAGATCACCATGGAACTGAAACTGGCTTAATCTGTATATTAGCCTTTTGTGGGTTGATTCTTGGGGAGCACGGTATAGTACATTTGGTGGAAGGTTTATAAGATGTGGCAGTTGCTCCATAAACTTCCTGGCTGGAAGTTTTAGAATTAATTTACTGGGCACGAGTATAATTTGGGGTAGACTCACCCGATAAAGCTCCCCAATCTCAGTGGCTTAATACAGTAAAATTGTATTTCTTGCTCATGTCGCTGTCCACTGTGGTTCAGGAGTGGTCACTGGGAAGGGGAAGGAGGGCTTCGTCTTTGCTATAGGATCTTTAGGGACCCATGTTTCTTCCATGATATGGTCTTTCCTCTTCCAAGGCCCTCTTTGTATTCATCTGGCAGAAAGGAAAAGAAAGATCACAAAGGAAAGAGGTTTTTTAGGAGCCAGACCTGGAAGTGGTGTTCAGCAAGCCTACGTGCATTCCATTGGCCAGCACCTGGTCACATGGCCAACCCGAGCGCACAGGAGGCTGGGAAATGTAGTCCAGGAGAAAAAGGAAATCGAGTTTGATGAGCGCAGAGCAGTATCTGCCACGTCACATTTCTTAGATGACTTTGGATATTAATTCGATTCTCTTCTTTTGATAGTCTTGGTTTATTTAAGCAACTGTGGGACAGCACTAAGGTTGGTATCTACATTCCTCTGAGAAACTCGATAGGCTCTGTACTTAAGATGCTTAGAACAGAGAAATACAAATTAACAAAAGTGAAAACAAAAATTGAAGGAGAAAAGAAAATTGCAGTATTGTGATATAATAAGATAAATATGTATTTTGGTCTTCCTCCAAGTTTCCTGGAACAGAACCCTTGCAACTTCCTAAGTGATAAGAGCTATAGAGGCATCTTTTGTTACAATATTTTATTTTAATAATATTTAGTTTTTGTTCCCAGTTCCTGAAATAGCTCCAGAGTGATGAAGGTAAAATGGGTCTCTTCCGTTATTCTCAGCGTGTCTCTTTCAACCCCTGACTTTATGTTAATGAGTGACTAGGGCGGGGGCTGGTTGCCATGGGAACAAAATCCACACACCCCCTCCCCCCACCCCACCCCCCACCCCCAACCTCCTTGCAACAGCCACTGCCTTGGGTTGCTTGGATTCCTCAGCTCCGTGCAGGGAAGGAGTCCACACAGTCTCCACTGTGGACTTTAATCCCAGCTTGGTCACTTGCCGGCTGTGCTGCCTTGAGCAAGTTCTTTATCCTCCCTGGGTCTCAGTTCATTCACTCAGCCTGCAGGTATTTATTGAGCACCTACTATGTGCAGCCTACACTATAGCAGGGGGCGGGGGGGGTTGGGAGACTGACCATGGACAACACCCTTCATNAAGAGGGTCTGGAGATCTACTCAGTCACCAATGGCCAAAGGCTTAGTCGATCCTGCCTGTGTAACGAAGCCTCTGCAAACATGCTGGTTTGGTGAATGCACGGAGGGGCTGGAAAGGTGGTGGGTCTGGGGAGGGCACGGTAGCTGTGCACTCCTTTCTCCATAACCTGCCCTATTCGCCTCTCCTCTCTGGCTGTTCCTGAGTTATAAGATACCCACATAATGTTCCTTTAATTATAGACCCATAATCTAGTTAAGTACATCATTTCCCTGAATTCTGTGAGCTGCTCTGGCAAGTGACCAGACCTTGGCAAATGCCAGCCGCTCTGGCAAATGACCAGGCAGGTGCTGTGGTTTGTCATGGCCGGATATAAACTTCCAATTCAGGACCAGTCAGAGGCGACCGGCAATAGCCTGGCCTCTAAGTGTGAGGAGCAGCTCGGCTCCTGGGGCTGGGCCCTTACCCTGGAGATCTGACACTGTCTCCCGGTAGATGGTGTCAGAACCGAGATAAATTGTAGGACACCCTGCTGGGGTTGTAGAATTGCTTGGCGCGGGGTGAAAAAAGCCTGCATGTCTGGTCACAGAAATGTGAACATGACAGAAGACCCGTATGAGAGTAAGGGAGAAGGAGACTTTTTTTTTTGGTTCAAAAACATTCAAATATAGAGCTCCCATGGAGGAAAATTAGAGGAGGATTTTGAACAAAACTGTAGGAGCTGATATTTTGCATTCTCTCCCTTTCAGCGGTATCTTTTGTTGAAGTGCGTGGAAATGTTCTTTTTAAAATTACACAGGAGGCTCTGTACCACAGGGCTCCTGGGTGGTTCTCTGGGGACAGGTTTGGGTTTCTCTCTTCGGATGGCTGGTCTGCAAGTGATGCTGTAGGACAGGGGATGTCTCCGCCGACGCACTTTGAAGTCAGTTCCAGAATGCACGCCAAGAGTCAAAACGAGCCAAGGAGATGGAAATGTGTAGCTCTCGAGGGAAAGAAACACAGTTATTTAAACACAGATTCTGTTGAGCTAGATTCATGGGCGGTACTTATGGGAAAGGTGGATTATGTGCAACAGGGTGGTGAAATATAGAAAGACACACGTAAAAGGAGGTGGGTTTTCGAGTACCGTGCACGGCCCTCGCTGTGAGCTCACCGGGTGACAGTGCCACTGGATGCCATCAGGGCGCGAGGGTCCCCACCAAGAGTCTGGGGAGAGCTGGGCCAGCGGTGGATGGGGGGCTGGGTCCCGCCCAGCTCTGAGCATGGCCAGAAGGAAAGTAAGGCTGTGTCCCATGTCCTTGCCAGGCAAACGGAAGCCCCTCTTGCTCCTGGACAGGACGCTGAAGCCGTGGCCCCTGGAGACAGATCTCGGAGCCCTTCCAGAGGAGAGGGCGCAATGGGCCTATTTGCCCCAGGCTCTGTTGTCCCCCGCCCCGTGCACTTCCACCTGGGGGATCCTGGAGGTGCCCCGCGGAAGGGCAGGGAGGAGCTCTGCTTGGAGGAGCCCACGAGCCAGAGCGCTCCTGCCGCGGGTTCTGTCTATTTCTGCCCCGAGAAACAGGTGCTTCTAAAACGACATCACTCTTGACATCTCAGAAGGTCCCGAAAGGCAGAGGCAAAAACGAAGTTGCCTCTTCTTATTGCAAAAGAAGCTTACCTTGGCCATGGGCAGCATAGCACTTAAAAAAACCATTCCAGCAAAGGGCAGAGGTTAGGAGGTACACAGGAAAAGGGACAGAGAAGCGAGTCAAAGCCCTGCTCTGCGGTGGTAAAAAAAGAAACAGCTCCCGGGCATCGCGGTCGGGCTGGGTAAGAGGGTGACCCTCTGCCGGAGAACGGGGTTAGGAACTGATTATATAGCAGCATAAGGGAAACCGTGTCAAGGGGGATAGCATTATTATTTTATTGGTAGTGTATTATTGGTGTAGAACAAGATGTGGGGGGAAATGAAACAGAAAGGGCAGGTGGAAGAAATAATGATATCTGAGCCCCCCTTTTTTAGAGAGATAAAAAGTTGGGGGGAATGTATGTTGGCAGAGGGGATCTCTGGTTGAGAACGGGGAACCGAGTTCTGCCAGTAGGTACAAGAGCTAAACTGGCAAACTGGGGAGCAGGGTTAGGGTCCTGCAGACCCGAGGGGAAATGCGCCGGGCTGGCATTTGAGGAACCCGGGACGGGCAGGTGTGTGCGCGCGAGGTGCTCTGGGTAGTGTGTGAAACAGTCAGAAGGGTGCTGCTTGTACCTGTTTCCCTTCCCTTTGATGCCCCTCTCCCCACCCCAGCCCTGCACAGAGGTTTGGCACACCTAGTGGTGGGAAGGGCCGAAGGGCAGTTCAGGAAGTTAGCAACACTATTCCCGTCACTCTTCCGGCCTCAGTGGGCTCCCCTCACTGCTCACCTGGAACTCTGCGGCAGCCTCCCAATGGGCACTCCACCTCCTGCGTTGCCCCATTCAGTCCCCTTCAGCCTCCCCACCCCCCAGTGAGCTTCATTCCCCTACTGAAGGCCCCCGTCAGTGAGTCCGGTTCCTAGAGGTGAAAGCTCTGGCTTCTTAGCCTGCCTTCAAGGTCTCTTCCAGATGCGGCCCTGTCTCCAGCTGGCCTTTTCCATGCACCTAACTCTCCTCATCCAGACTGCCCAGCTACTTGTGCCATTGGCACCTCAGGGCTGGGCCACTCTGACCTCCCAGGTCTTTGATTTTTTTTTTTTTCTCTTTCAATCTCTCTCATCTTCTAAGATTCATTCTAGGCATGTCCTGACCCATCCATTGAGACTGGACCTAGCCACCACCTCCTCTTGAGCTTCAGGAAGAGTGGGATCCAGGTGCTTGGAGACTGTCAAGATGCTCTCTTGCTCCATGTCCTTTGCCACTCTCTGCTAGTCGTACCTATTCTTTCCCTGCAGGCGGGGGCTTATTTCACCTGGTAGGTGAAATAAGGATCTATCTTAGGGAGGGCTTGTTCCCTTCCCATTTTCAATTTGAGAAGTCTTAGGGACGAATTCTGATGGCCTTGCTTGGGTTAGGGTCAGGTGACTACCACTGAGTCCATCACCCATGGTCAAGGGGAAGGGTCGTTATCATTAATAATGGTATTGAAATATGTATCACTTTCTTGTTAGTCAATGTACCAACTTATTTCTAATGACCTTGATACCAACTAACATAGTGAGTTCATACTGGACTTGCGACCAGCTAAAACCCACACCTTTCTGCCTCTTCCATATAACCTGCCACCAGGCGAATTCACGGAAGATCGATTTGCTGAATACCATGGTCAATTCACCACACTGACTAAAAAAAAAAAGAAAAAGAAAAAAAGTCAAATAAAACTAGATAGTTTTAACTTACTGATTTTCCCTGTGTCTTCATAGAAGTGTTTTAAGGAAGTTCAGTTTGTCTTTGCCCTCGCTCCCTGTTGCTGACGTCAGAGACTATAGACAGAGACTAATGATGAGGACCACAGAGGTGGGAGTCTCAGAGGAAAAGATGGGAAGATGAGGTGACATGAATATATTTATAAGAACATGTTCATAAGACTATAGCCTTAAGATGATACAGTCATTGAATATAGTTAACTCATTTAAAAATATATTCAAGAAAAATATATGCACAAAGAATATTTTTGCATGTAAATGATTCTGCTTGCTGTATTCTTATGAGTAAAAGTACATTAATGAAGAATATATTTGTAGGACACGTCCTATTGAAGACAATCTCATGCATACATTTTCTGGAGCCCTCAGTGTCTCCTGCTGTGCCCCTAGGTCTTGTTAATGTTCTTCTTTTGTTTTTTTTTTTAACATGAACAGTTCCAGCGCCTTCCTCTTTCCTCCTGCCTGTGGCTTGTAGGTTTCCTATCAGTTTGCACATATGCATACTAGTTTGTCCCTATCTTTCTTCCAGACTGACTCCAGGGCAGGCTGAGTCTTAAAAAAGTGAAACACAGGCACAGGCATTTCCGTACACTCAGACCCTATCCTCCTCCTCCTCATAATTATTATTATTAATGCCATCTAAATATGTGCTCATTTTCTTAATGACTGCCAATCACAGTGAGCTCAGGCTGGGCATACAGCCTGGCAACCCCCTCACACCTTGTCCACATGGCTTGGGTCTGTCCGGCGGAAAAGATTCTCTACTCTAGACCTGTGACCCTTGAAAAATAACAGGGACTCCGTCTTTGTTTTCCAAGCCCTTATCTTCGAGTGGGAAGAAAAGATTTGAGATCTGACATCATTCGAAAATGAGAGTTTATACTACTGATGTTTTAAAATCGTTTTGGAAGCATCAGGTACTCATACGCAGTTTGGCAATAGTTCTCAAATTTGTAGACCACACTGGCTCTCGGTTTTATGTAAATCCTGGCAACACCACGTCTTGATGGCTCGAATCTGCTCGTGTGTGATCCTACTGCCCTTGAGCATTTTCCTGTTTATTAAATCACATCGTGCTTTCGTTGGTGTTCTCTGTGGCAAACTCTGCGACTTAATTAGATTTTTATCTAGTCATACGAAAAAAAAAAGCACATCATGTTTCCAGACAGTGTTTTCACCTGAACTTGAAGGCATTTCCTTTCCCAGTCTAGAATCTGAGTGTGTCTTCAACCTGCTTATTTCATTCTGACTTTCCTTGCTCAAGGCACACATCAAAATTAGCCTTTAAATGCTGATTTAATCTCTGTTATAATTACATGGCTCTTTACCCTCGAGACTTAAATTCTTGATTTGGGCTAAAAAAAACCGACAAAGCTGCTGGAAATAAAAATACATCTATTTCATATTTTTGAAAGAATCCCACAATAGTAGGAGGCATTATGCCCGGATTCAGTTAGATGGAGGTGGTTGCTCATTTGGGCGGGCGGCTGACGCAGGCCCTGCCGTGCTCCAGCTGGCAAATGCAGTCTGCAGCAGATGGGCCAGGCCCTTGAGGGAGAATGGGAAGCATCCTACAAACCCAGCTTCAAGCCTCTGCTCCTCTAGCATTCAGGTTTCCGGCTGTAAGATGTGGATCGTCACAGCTACTGTTCACTAAGTGCTAAGTCTATGTCAGGTGCTAGTCATTTGATCTTATTCGATAGGGACACAAATTACTGTGTCCATTCTAGAGATAGGAAAACGGAGGCCACCTAGAGATTAAGTAATGGCTCACAGCCATATACCTGATGTGCGGTGGAGCCTGGAGGTGAACCCAGCGATCTGGCTCATAGTCCCCACTCTTAAGCCCAGGCTGTAGAGCGTGCTAGCGGTGGCCCTCTGTATTTTATGAAGGAATTCAATGGGTGACTCTGTGTGTGCTGCATGAACTGCTTTGCAAGGTCAGAAGCTCCTTGGTATTCTTAGCAGCACCTACCACCCTGGCCTCCCATGGAGCAGTGGGGTGAGGAGGCTGGTGGCCCCAGGGTCCAGGGTCTTCAGGAAATCATTCAATCTCTCTGAGCCTCAGCTTCCTTGTCTTGAAAATGGGCACAACGATCTTACCTACTTCTCAAGGCTACTGTGGGATAGAAATAAAACAAGGAATGTCGGGAGCCCCCAGAACCACCATAAGGGGTTCATGGGACCGCTAATGTTCACGAAGCACTAGCCACGTGCAAGGGCCTGCCCAGGGCCCATTATGCTGGGCCTCCTCTGGACTCACGGGAGCACGAGGAGGTGAGGGCTGTTACGAAACTGACTTTACAGAAGAGCAAACAGGCTCAGGGAGGTAGGGTGACTCAGCCAGCTTTACAGCCAGAAAGGGTTAGAACATTTGAGCCCATGTCCTCACCACATGCTCCCACCACAGCCCCCCACAGGAAGGGGTGAGGGAAGCTCTCTACTCCTTCCTCCAGGAAGCCTTCCAGGTGACCACCTGTGGGCACCCACTCACTTACCCCAATGCCTCCTCCCTCATGTGTGTGTTCCAACCATGACAAGCGTATTCCCAAGTAGAATGTGTCTCTTCAGCAATCCTCCCAGGCCCGCCTCGTGTCTCCCATGAGACTCTAATCTTCAGAGCAGTTGCTTTTTTCTGGGGATGGGGGTGGGGGGTGCAGGGAGACCATTTTCCCATTTCCCCCTCTTCCTGTCTCTGGGTTTTGGCCCAGAACTCTGCCCAGACTGAGATGTTTGGAGTCTCTGACCTTGAACCCCTGAGCTTAGGGGTGGCGGCTCTGGACACAGACGTCTGCTGGAATAATGAAGCAGGGCAGGCAAAGACGAATGCCATCGGGACATGCGAGTTAGATCAGAGGCGGTGCTGCCTGATGCTGTGGTCTCGGGACTCCGGGGACGGCGGGGAGGGAGCCGGGCTGAGGAGGGTGCAGACACCTGTCAGCGCTGGTCCTCTTCCTGCTCTCCACGGGGACCGGGGACCGTCCCGCACTCCTGACCTCTGAAAGAAACCACAGCCCACCTCCTCTCTGCTCCAAGTTCATCTCCTCCCCAGCGCTGTCTGCTTCCGCTCCAAGGCCCCTTTCGGTGAAAAGAGGGAAGGTGAACGGACCTTGTACAAATCAATCCTTTCTCTTATGAAATCAGTCTTCAAGGATGGGAAGGAAAGAGGCAAGGGGTGAATTTGCAGAGACAGTACTGTCTCCCTCTTTCTCCAGGGAAAGCTTTTTTCCCTGATGCCTCCCAGCGGACTGGAACCAGCAGCGTTGATGGGTGCGCTCCCGGCGGCTTCAGCTAAATCTGGAAGTTGACAAGTCGGCGTCATCTGGGTTTAATTTAACCAGAACTTACAGAATACTGTGGGGAACCGGAGAAAGATAGATCCCTGTCCCTGGCCAGTCTCACGGGGACCATCAGCCAAAGAACCACACGGCGAGAAGGAGGAAGCTGTACGGGCCGAGAGAGCGGGTGCCCGGACTCGGGTGGTGGCAGGTGTTGGAGGGGCTGCGAGGGGGGACAGAGGTCAGTGTGCACCCAGAATGGAGAGACACGGTCCAGTTTCCTCTTGGTTTTATCAAATAAACTGGATTTTCCAAGACAAAGGACATTCTTACCCACAGGGGCTGGGCACAGCCTCGCCAAAAGCGTTGAGCTGAGAAGGAACCAAGCCTCTGCATCCAACTCTTTTTTCTACTCTTCCTACTGTGTGATCACGACCAGGCTGGATTTCTATTTTGAATGAAGAGAAGAGACATGTTCTAAAGATGTGGGAAACCAGACCGAAGCTGTGACTCTTCCAGTGGTCACTGTCATCAGGAAAGCCCCCTGCACCCCGAGAAAGCACAGGGTGGGACCTCTGGAGACCCAGAGGCAGGACTTGGTTGCACCACAGAAGAGCTGGGTAACCTTGATCTGCCATTCACCCTGGCCTCAGTCTCCTCACCTGGGAAAAACTCCTTTTGCCCTTGAGCTGTCTCTCCCTGGGCTCCTTTGGGACAGCCCTGGGGAGTGGCTGAGCACCATTAAATCGAGCCAGTGACCCAGCATGAACACATGCTCCGCAGTTGAGACACCCTCTTCCCCGAACCAGAAGGATCGAGGCTGGTTCGGACACGTGGAATTTCAACCTGAAATGACCGGGACCCCAGGGCCAGTATCTACTCTCACCTTGTGCCCAGCTGCATGCCAGACTTTTTGAATCCAGTCCTTACATCCCCTACTGTCAAATGCCAAATGCATTGGTTTAAGGTTTAGGGTTTCCCAAGGTTTCTGAGATGTTACTTCTTACAACAGTAAAGCTGCGTCCAACTTCCCTCAAGACATTTGTGGGGTTTTTTTTTCCCCATGACTATGTTGACCATCTCCCATACCTCCATCCTATTCCCTAGGCAGGACAATTTCAATCTCTTTCTTCCCCCACTTAGCAAACAAAGGATTCTTTGTGGGAACTCCTCTTCTTAGAATGCAGACGGATTATAAACAACAAATCCTTTCCACATCACGCAGAATGTAGGGAAGTGAGGAAATCAATCAGGAGAAGGTAGAGCCAGACAAGAGAAACAAAAAAGACACGAGTGCCTCTTGCACGCAAATCTGGACCTCGCAGCCATGTGCATTCACACGAGACAGCCCCAGAGGGGGGCCCTGGGCGTCTCAGAACAGGGAAGTATGATCAGGGCCACGGGCCACGAAGCCCAGCCTGCCCGCCAGCTTAAGTGCCGCATGACAGACGGTTAGCTGTCACAGGACCGCTCCTTTGACAAGGAAGAGAACTTCAGCTGGGCATGTGTGACATACTGGCCTCCCTTGCAGCAAGGAATGGCCATGCGAGCTGTGGGCAGAAGAGGTGTCTCACTGCTGGGTCTTTCCAGGGAAAGGGCTGGGAATGTGTTTCCTGGGATTTCTGATGCCTTCCTTCTGGCTGGGGAGCCAGGAGAACTGGGCCCAGAGACGTGGACTGCATGTTGGATGGCAGAGCCCCGGAAGGAAAAAAACTTCTGTCGTTGAAGTTGCTGTGTATTCCAGTCCTCTTTGAAAGTCAGCGCAGCCTGCATTCCGGTGTGGCAGCTACTGCTGCACTGAGGCAGAGATGCTGTCCGTCCAATGTCCATCTCTTCCACACTGATTTGAAGCGTCCCCTTAGACCAGGCTATGCTGTCTCCTAGGGAAGGCAAGGCAGCAGGTGCAAGCAATGAAGTAGAAAACACACTGTGAAAAGAATAAACCCTAAAAGCTAGTATTGCATGAAAAAAACGAGTCCCCAGAGCAAGATTTATGGCACAATAACATTTATGTAAATTAAGCTTCCCTTCAAGCCCGTAGCACTTATTTCAAGGATTTACATGTATATTCAAGGATATATATATATATATATATGAAATAATTAGAATAAATGCCTATAAAGGGAGACAAGGGGAAAAAATAAAACATTTACAGGCAAGGGGACTTGCTCAGACAGATGATGATAATTGCTGGGATCTGAGGAGTATGGCTAAGTCCCCACCTGACCACACAGACACACACAGACACACACACACAGACACACACACACAGACACACACACACAGACACACACACACACACAGACACACACAGACACACACACACACACGTGGTTGTTGTCGTTGTTGTTGCTGTTAATGAAGATCTTGCCTAAGAAATATCTCAGGTTGTTCTCTAGCCATGTTTAATTTTGTGGATTTAATGTAAGGGGGAAAAAACCTCTTCCTCCTTTAATTACATTTTTGAAATTTGTGATACGAAAGCCAAGTAGCTGAGGAACAGTAGATAGACTACTACAACTTTTTGGATCTTGCAAGCAAACGCATCATTGGTAAACAGTGGAGCCTTCGCCTGTCCAGAAAATGTCTGCAGGGTGAGGGTGAGTAACTGAGTTGGTTGGATCTGGTGAATCATAGGAATCAAACCAAATGCGACTTACTAAACTCTGAAGCCTGCCAACAATGACACAATGACAATGATTTCCTCACGATGCTTGGGGCTCGAGAGCTGAAGTGTTGAGAGGTGTACGCAAGGACTCAACTGTTTCCCACAGGGATTCTTCCTCAGTGAAGTGTGACTCCATGGGCCCAAGGTTATTTCCTAGATATGTAGGAAGGGCAGACCTGCGGTGAGCAAAGCCATAGTGAGGCTGTGAAGGATGTCCAAGTGCATCGGGCAGAAGGTGGACCTCCCTTATTAAGGTGGAACTGGAGACAAATGCCATGCAGATGTATGGACAGATGACGTCATCCAGGTGTGTGCAGATAGCTGATGTCATCCAGGCAGGTAGATAGTTGACTATCTCAGCGCCACAATCTTGGACTCCTGGACTCTGAGAGCTTATGGGGACCTTCAGATTATCTAGGTTTCCTCCCCAGCTCACTTCATGGATGAGGACATGGAGATCCTGAGTTGGATAGGGCTTGCCCTGGGTACCTCAGATGGTTAATGTAAGTGTGGGAGTTTGCACCCAGGTGTCCTGATTCATAGGCTGGAAACATGAGTGTCCCTCTTACACGTCTTCAAGCAGTTCACTCCTTATCCCCAGCTCACTCCTCCAAGAGCCTGGATGGTAATGGTCCCAGCCCGCCCTATGGACTCCACCTGATCCAGGACTCCAGTAGCTTAGATTTTGCCTTAGACATTTCATTAGCTATCAGTTGGGAGGATGCGGGGTTGTTCCCAACATCCATGAAGAATGTTGCATTTCATTTCCATACTTATCTGACCATTATGAGAACTCACGTCATATATAATGAGCTCTTAAAATTCATTAAGCAGAAGAGAGTTCCCTGCAGCACTGGTGGTCAGTGTGAATTGGGTCATATCTTGTGACTTACAAATTTCCTTTTGCTGAATGGCCCCAGGAGGATTCTCCCCAAGGAGGAATATGGGAACGTGTTTATTTGATTTGTTTTGATTTTTATTTCTCTGAATTCAAATCTTGAGTTTTTACAAAATAAATAACGAATACAGAGCTGTATAAGAATATTTTGGGCAGCTAGAAAACATCATCACTGATCATATGCTTTACTTTCAATCTAAGTATTAATATATGGCATATTCTTTTCCAGCTTTATGGAGATATCATTAACATATAACATTGTGTAAATTTAAGGTGTACAATGAGTTGATTCGATACCCTTAACATATTGCAAAATGATTACCCCTGTAGCATTAGCTAACCCCTTCATCATGTCACATAATTACTATTCCTTTTTTGGGACGAACATTTTAGATCTATCCTCTTGCCAACTTTAAAATATATTCTGCTTTAGTATTATATGCTTTAATGTTACTTTAGTCTTATTAACGGTGATCACCATCCTGTACATTAACTCCTGAGAATTTGTTTGTCTTATAACTGGACGTTTGTACTCTTTGACCAACATCTGGAACATCTTTATCATAGTAAGGTTTGTAGAAAACAAAAAGTTGCACAGGGAAGGGGCCCGTGTCACCTCTGAGAGAGGGATTGGGATTGAGGTCGAGGGGACTTTAGGCTTATCTGTTTCATTTTTATTAAAGAGGAGGATGTGTTCATTTGCTACTGATGCCATCACAAATAACTTGAAAAAGGTAAACTATAGAGAAAGCACTGAACTGGCATAATACACTTGTCTTCCAGTATCTATCATGTAAGGAGAGAGGGAGGGCTGAAATCCACTGCTGGCTCCCTGGCAGCTGCTTTGCTCCAAGGCAGCCCCCTGGGCTGGAATCCCAATCACGTTGGGCAAGTAGGGAGCCAGGATTATAGGGACTGGCCACTTAATGGCAGAGTGTAGGACTCACACCTGGGTGTACATCAGGTAATTGGCAGTGCTCGTGAAAAATTCATTTTCCCAGGTGTCACCATCAGTAATTCTGACTTAATGGGTCTGTCTTGTGATCTTGCAGTCTGCATTTTAAACAAGCACCAGAGTTGATTCTGATGAAGGGTGTCTTTGGGCCACACTGGGAGAAGAATAATGCCTTCCTGCTCTTCACCTTTTGCAGGGACACTGCTCACAATGTCCTCACATGAAATCCAGGGCTGTCTCCCTGGTGACAAAGATAAGACACAGGGAAGACACAACATCCCAGACATTCCAGCTGTCACACTACCAGCTCTGAATGGTGTGTGTGTGTGTGCACACACATGCATAATGCCCTTGAAAAATACCACGAGGACCATTCCAGTTCTGCATTTTGTCTAAAAAAAAATGTTGGAAAGGACCCCTCACCTAAATAGTGAGAATGAATTTAGATGTGTCTACATGATAATTCAGAGATGGACATAAAGAGATGTAGTTTGGGCTCATCACTGAGTTTTGTCAGGAGACATATATTAATGGAAACCCAAATGAGGGGCTTCTGCAAGGTCAAGGTTCCCATCTAAATGTGACAACAAAGAGCCCTTCACTGCTAAATGGCACAAAGCAGATGCAAGATGATTTTTTTTGCCATCCATAAAAGCCATTACTAGCCGATAATGAAGCAGGGTTGGAATCAAAATGGGAAAGCAAATTGCCTTGTCTCTGTCTTTCAAAAAGAATGTAAAAATGGCTTTCAAGTGTTTTGTTTTGTCTCTGTGTTTATCTGTTTTTGTGTTTTTGTGTATATTTTCTACTCCTAATAGATGAAACTGAGATACACCATGCATGGTGCTAATGTCTAAGGTATTGATGAGAGTCTAATCAAACGTGAAAAAATAAAATGTGTTGTGATCTTGAATATGACAAGCTGGTCAAGCCTTGTGTCTTTTAAAGGTTCTTTGTACAGAGCGTCACCAGAGAAGGTGACCTGGCTGCGTTGTGGATCTTTAGAAATGCAATGAGGTCCAGGGATGGTTGCAGTGAGGCCGTCTGTGATCAGAAATCACAGATATGCCATGGGTAGGCAGGGGCTAGAGCTGCTCTAGAATGTTGCCAGGACCCCAGTGACTCAGCCAAACTCACCCCAGCCCTGCATAATTGCACCAAATACAGGCTGCGTTGTCAGCATCCTTCATGGACCACTTGGGACATTGTTAAAGACTGGATTTTGAAATGAAGCAATTAGCAAAGAGGAAGAAGGAAGCAATTTCACCCAGTTATTCCACGCCGGACCCTGCCAAGGGAGCAGGGGTTGCTGGCAGTCCTTCTCTGGGAAGAAATGACGCTAAGCAGTGGCCAGGGAAAGATGAAGGTGGATTCCTGACGCAAAGCTTCAGCCTGCAGAACATTCTGATGATTAGAAAGACATAATAAGCACTCACTTCTTTTTCATTTCCTGCCACCTGAGCACTTAACTCATGCACATTCATGAGGGTTTGAAGTTGTGCATGGCTCACATAAACACAGGAGTGAGAACATACTTAGGTAACATGGGCAATGTTGATATGGCTGAGTTAAAAATGCTATGAACACTTTAAAGACTCTTGTGCTCGAAAATAAATATGACCTATAAGGGTAAACACAATTCAAATTTACAGAAGTAATTAGCAAATTTCCCAATGACCATTAATGTCTTTCTTTCACAGCAGGTGGTGATAGTGGCATTGACCATGGTCCTATATCTCAATGATTTTTGTAGATGCCTCTCTTACTCCACTGCAGATTTTTAGATGACAATGTTCTCCTCCTCCTCCTCCTCCTCCTTCTTCTTGCTTTGATTCTTCTTACAATATCTTGCCTGTGCCTGGTAGACAGTGATGAAAAGAGGAAAAGCATTTAGACTGAGAAAGGGAAAACTCTTCTCAAAAAGACTGTCTTCTGGAGTAATGTTCAAGTGGAAGAGTTTGGGAACGTCCTCTAGAATGACCACCTCTTGATAAGAGGAAGTGACATAAGGCAGGGCAAAGAATTACCCAAGAGGGGCCGCCATTACTGTGGGCCAGCTACGAACCAGTGCTTTCACCCATGTTGGATCTTCTGCACATCCTCCAGAGGTGGATAGCGTTATGGATTTCTTCTATTTTTCAGAGTTGGGGTTCTTCCAGGATAAAGAATTTGCCCATCAACTCACATTTAGTGGAGGGACAGCTGCTTCACAAGCCCAAGAGCACTGTGCTATTCCTTCTTTTGGGCTTTGGGACCAGTTCTCTCCTCCATTTGGCAAATTTGGGCTTACCTTACCTTAGGGATTTTTTTTTTTCTCTTAAATATCATCTTTGTCTGTTTGCCCTGTTGCTATTTCAGGAAGTGGTGAGAAATGGGAACTGAAGTGTTTTCCAAACACAATGCTGGGGTCAAGATGTCTGAAGAGAGTTGGCCACGAAGGCTCATAGCGTTTCTAAGAAGAGAACTTTGTGTACTTTGAACCTGCTGTATGGGTGGTGTAAGGCCCTGGTTCTCAACCAGGGATGATCTTGTCCCTACCCCCAGCGGGTATTGACAATGACTAAAGACATTTTGGTTATCGTAATTGGGTATGTGTGCCTACCTTCTAGTGGGTAGAGGCCAGGGATGGCCCCCATGACACAGAATTTTCCAGCCCAAAATGTCAATAGTGCTGAAGTTGAGCAACCCCAGGATAACGTGGTCCTATGCTCCTTATATCTTTGGAAGCTAGTTTTATTTGGGGTTTTATTTTTCATAAAGAGGAGCACAATTAACTACATAGATTAGGGAAGGTTAATTTAACATATAAAACACTCAAAAGACAGCCTAAATTCTCTCATGTTTCTCTTGACATTTTCATTCAAGATGGTGGAGAAGCAGAGTAGGAAGTAAAGAGAGCATAGGGGTCTCCTCCTAGCTTTTGGTCTTTACAGTGTCACTGCTATAAAACACTGATAACAGGGGATAGTGAATATTTGTCACGACTCATGACTGCTCATCATGTGTTTGTATTTGGAGAAATTCTTCATTATAGTCCCAAAGTGAGGTAGACTCCAAATTCCCAGAATACTTTGCAATTAAAACTCAGGTTTGGCATCCTGGCTCTGCCTCTCTGATGCGCACGAATGAGACTTGCATTTGGAAGTGAACGACCCGAGGGAAGGGGGCCTCATTTTGTTGGACAGGGTGCAGCAGAGACGCCTGGATTTTAGGGACAGCGATGGCCGGAAGATTGCGTTCCTAGTGCGGAAGTGGCCTTGGTGGAGGTGACAGAAACAGTGGTAGGTGGGGCTTTCTTCACCAGGGATGGTTCTGGAAGCTTAGCCTTCAGGCTGGTTATGTGGGGAGCTGCTATTCTTTTCAACTTACACCAGCCAGAGTGGGTTCTAGTGTTTGCAAGGAGGAACTCAGGCTGATGCACCAAGTTTATCAGCGGCAACATTATTTGAAACCTAGAGTCCTTTCCAAAGACTCTTTTCTTTCCTTTTTTTTAAAGAGATTTTATTTATGTATTTGACAGAGAAAGAGAGCGATCACAAGTCGGCAGAGAGGCAGACAGAGAGAGAGGGGGAAGCAGGCTCCCTGCTGAGCAGAGAGCCCAACGTGGGGCTCAATCCCCGGACCCTGAGATCCTGACCTGAGCCAAAGGCAGAGGCTTAACCCACTGAGCCACCCAGGCATCCCAAGACTCTTTTCTTTCAGTGACGTGAGTTTTCAGTTTAAAACAGAAGGCAGAAGTTTCTCCCGTCTCGATGGCCTCCAGATGTGGGGCCGTAGGACTTTGGTAGCAGGCAGAAGAGGCGGCCGCTGGAGACACAGGCAGCTCCTTCCTGAGGGACCCGGCTTGGGGAACCAGACAGCGTCACCTTCCAGGCCTAGAGGAGATGAAAGAAAACTGGAGGGATTGAGACATCACCTCCTCCCCCAGCCAACGGGGCGTGGGGCGGGGGGAGCTCTGTGTTTGCTGTGGCACAAGTTTTGCTTAGAGAAGCATTTTACACTTTATATGATTTCAACTTTATATGTTGATCACCTTTTCGGTGCGTGTTGTAGGGAAAGTTTTATGTTTGTCTGAAGAGGTCCTTTGCCTTTATTTCTTTAAGTGTTTGGACAATAAAGAAACTTGTCCGGAGGTGGGCGCAGGGACAGATGCCAGGGTGCCCCTCAAAGGGTAGTGCCCGGTGCTTCTCTCTGTTCTTAATTCCCTGACTGCTCACTCAAGGTCTTATTTTTATCTTATTTATTTTTTTAAAGATTTTATTTATATATTTGAGAGAGAAAGAGAGTGAGAGAGAAAGTGCGCACAAGCAGGGGGGAGGGGCGGAGGGAGAGGGGTTGGCAGACTCCCTGCTGAGCAGGGAGCCCACTGAGGGGCTCTCGATGGTGGGATCTTGACTAGAGCTCAAGCAGACGATTAACCACCTGAGGCAGCCAGGCACCCCTCAAGGTCTTATTCTTAGCTGAGTGCAAAATTCATGAACAAACCATTATTTTAAAAAAATAGAGAAACAGCTTTATAACAAAATATGTAAGTCTGGAAGGAACTGGGAAATCAGGTCTCAGGGAGAGCTGATTTACTAAAGCCAGGGTTTTTCAGTTTTAAGACTGAGTTTCCTCGAGTAGCACCTGGGGGTGTTTTCCTAGTTTCCTCAGCTAACGAATGGTGTCTAGCCAATCCTGCCCTAGACTGTGAGTTCTTTGAGGGAAGGCATATGTCTTACTCATCTTTCTCTCACTCAGGGCACCTTGTCTACCCCTTCTCACATAGTAGATGTATCACAAATATTTGTTAATTAGCAGGTTTCACTGTTCCCTTTTCTCCTGTGGCAGGGAACAGTTTCCTACTCCATCCCAACTTCGTAGGTTACTCTGGCGCTCATCCACTCCTTTCCTGGGGAGCCCAGATTCAGATAGGGCAGGAGCAAGCTGTGTGCCCCCCAGGCCCCTGTGGAGGGCACAAGGCTATTTGGGGCTCACTTTTGATTTTGAACAGGCTGAGAATAAAAGCCCAGCCAAGGACTGTTTCTGGGCAGCAGAAAAGCTTTTAAGCCTCCTCTCTGCTCTGGCAAAGCTATGTTGGAGAATTTAAAAACGGGATGTGCATGACAAAGCTGGAAGTGATAATTGATATGTCTGGAGTTTGTGATGAAAAGCACTTTCTCAAAGTGATTAAGGGAAACACTTTTTTTTTTCACTTTACTATGTGACTTCACGTCACTTCTTACCTGCTGGGCTCAGGTTGTCGTCTTCTGTTGGGAGCCAACCCTGCTGTGTTGAGTTTGCCTCTAGATCCTCTGCAGGACTCAGCCTGAGGAGCCCGGGCAGGGGAGGGGAGCCTGGCTCTGGGAATCCTCACAGGACAGGCTTAATTTCTGTCTCCCAACTAGTAATGAAAAAAAAAAAAAAAGAAAAAAAATCCCTAGTGGTTTCTCGTACAGTCGTGCTAATTGCAGTATATCAGCATGAACTTAGCTGTCATAAAATTTCCAGATCCCTTAATCCAGTTTCCCAGAATTCTAACTGTGGTCCTTATCTCTGTTCTCTCTTCTGTTTTCTATATCCTGTTGCCTCCTGCCACCATAAAGCATAATACCATTTTCTGAAGTTCACACAGCCCACGGTATTATCTCCTACATGGGATCTAGGCAAGGGACAATTGGGGTGAGCCGTAAGGATCTGTTTAGCTTAGGGGCGCCTGCATGGCTCAGTCAGTTAAGTGTCTGCCTTTGGCTCAGGTCATGATCCTGGGGTCCTGGGATCAAGCCCTGCATCGGGCTCCCTGCTCAGTGGGCAGCCTGCTTCTCCCTCTCCCTCTGCTGTTCCCCTGCTTGTGCTCTCTCCCTCTCTCTCAAATAAATAAATAAATAAATAAAATCTTAAAAAAAAAAAGATCTGTTTAACTTAAACATAATAATGCTAGCACCGCAGTCCGATCTGTTAGGGCTTCCTTTGATAAACCACGACAGCGGAGGGGTTCCTGAATTTATTTAATCCCATTTGAAGCTACTTGTATTTTCAGTGTGTGAAGGTGCTTCCCTCATTCATTCAGAGGCTCTAAAGTAGTGAAGTACTTTGGCTCCAGAATCAGGTGAATCTGAGTGGAAGTTCCAGCCTCACTGCTTATGAGTTGTGCCATTATTCAACTAGCCTTGAAGAGCCAGTTTCCTCATCTCTAAAATGGGTATAATAAGAGTTTTGAGGCAATCAAGTGAGATAAATATGTAATGTACTTAGCCTAGTGCCTGGTATGTAAAAAGCCCTCAGCAAGGAGTGGCTATTTTTATCCATTCAGTCAAAAGAAACCCGTACTGGGTATTTGCTGGGTTCAGGCATGTTGTAGGCATCCAGAAAGAATCTACAGTCATGGTTGGTGCAGGCAGGGGCTTAAAACATTTTCAGAAGTAGAAAGCAATAAAGGACAGAAAAATTATGAAGGAGAAAAGACTTTGAGGACAGGATAATCTTTGAGTTGGGTCTTGTGGGATGTGAAGAATGTGGAGTTGAGTGGGGACGAAGCAACCAGCATTCCGGAGAAAGGAAACAACCCCTGAGAGCGTTATCAGACAGGAATGATGAGAACATGTTAGCATCCAGTTTGGCTTAAATATATGGAGGTGGGGAGAGGTTGATAGAGGTGGCAGCCACCCCCCCCCCTGCCAAATGAGAGAGGATCAGACAGAAAAGGGCTCCATGTTGACTGGAAATGCCATGCTGAAGGGCCTGGCCTTCCTTTGATGGGCCATTGAAAGCTTTTGAGGAAGAGGAGGTAATAAAATCCCGTGATTTGCTATCTACTGTATGGAGTACTATTTTTCTTCCATTTGTCCTAAAAAATTGTTTATTTATGATCTTTCAGGTTTCTAGAGCACTATTAGTTCAGACAGAAAAGTCTGATCGTTGGTATGGTTTAATCATGATGTCCTGGCTGAGTGAGAGAGACTAGCCTTCATTCCAGTGAAGACCAGAGAGAATAAAGATTTAAAGTGGACTATTCTAGTCTTTGATGTTTACTTCCTTTTTACCTTGCAAATACCGACAACACTAAAACTCCTACCAGATTTGATCTGGAACTTGGCAAATGACTGACTTTCTTGTCTGGAAGGTGCCCCAACGGTGAGCTTTCAAATACTGACATTTGCATGCAAATATTGAGAAGGTTGTCTTTTTATTATTTTTAGTATTATGTATCAGTGATATCGACCAGAATGATGGCTCTAGTTACGGGGCCTAACTACATCCCAAATCCTTTTTCACCTTCATTACCACAATTTCCTCTGCTTAAGATATTTTGAAGCTAAAGAGAGCCTCTGCTTTTGGGTGCATATAACCCTGTTGGTGACCATGATGGGAAACATTACCAGGTAAAGGATCAGGCAGACCCAGACTGCATTTCATTCTGATGTTTTTCTCCATATCATTTTGGCTTCAGCTATATTGATTATAACTCAGGGAGTGTGTGGGTTTAGAATAGATACAGTTGAATCACATTGATTGCTTTTCTTCTGATGTTGACTTTTCCTCCTGTGTGAGTCAATCACTTGAATTTGCAGGGTGGACTAATTTTACTTCTTTCCAGCCTAAACGAGGTATCTGCAGCTAGAGGACAAAGGACAAGAGCTTACCGGAGAGGGGACGATGAGGGGATAAGGTAGTTTCAAAGGAGGGAGGTTACGAAGCCTCTTTACTTGATCTCCTCCCCACTGTCGTCCAGGTTGATTTGCATTTCAATTGACAACTTAATGCTACTGGAGATTTTACATAACTTTTAAGCTTTTTAAATGTTGGTTACTTTTGTTATTCTTGTGGAAATCCTTCAATCACTAGTACTATTTTTAATCCTAAAATGAGGTAAGGAGGCCTGGGTGTGTTTATATAAGGAAGAGGATGATAGGGTCCCAGTCCCAGAAGAGTCAGACAGATAAGGGGATAGGTCATTGTGGGTGAGCAAGAAAGATCAGGGGCGCCTGGGTGGCTCCGTCAGTTAAGCGTCCGCCTTCAGCTCTGGTCATGATCTTGGGGTCCTGGGATGAGCCCCGAGTTGGGCTCCCTGCTCGGCCGGGAGTCGGCTTCTTTCTCTGCCCCTCCCTCCCGATCGTGCGAGGGAGTTCTCTCTCTCTCTCTTTCTCTCTCTCTCTGTCCAACACAGAAGTAAAATCTTAAAAAAAGACGGGAGAGTAGGGGAGGACTGGGGGCCAGGTATTGAAGTGTGCCCGTGTAGGGTAACTGGCGTGAGGACAGCATTTTCTGACCTAGGGCGGTGAGACAGCGTCGTCACTGGCACTAAGTGCGGGGACCCACAGCAGGAGCACGTCACCACCTCCGACCCCCAGAGACCTGTCTATTTCCCTCCACTCCACGATACTGCGCTCCTAGTCGGCAGCCCCAGCCCGGCAAACAGGCGGCGAGGCAGCTGTTTGACCCGGGCCGGGTCGGTTCTCGGAAGGCTTCGGACCAGAGAGGGGCGGGAACTCTCTCATGGTCCTCCTCCCGGGACCCACGCGCGGCTCCGCAGGGGCCGCGGGAGCTGTCCGCTGTTCTGAACTGCTACTTGGCTGGATTCGCGGCTCCGGGGGTCCGGGAAAGGGCGAGGGCCTGCAGGTCTGCGGCGAGCTCCAGACCCCACATTTTAAATCCCTGCCAGAACCTCCTATCCACTCCAGCCCCGACTCTAAGCAGGGTCCAGCTCTTCGGGACCGGTCCGTCATCTCTTCCTCACACCCCGCGGTGTGGCTCCGTCCCTCACTCCACTTCTTACCCTGCTCCAGGCCATCCTGAGAGCCTAGCGCTTGACGCCGCTCCTCCCTCCTCACCCACCGCTCCCTCCGCCGGAGCAGGACTCTCCCAAGGCGCAGCAAGCTCCCGCACCGAGATTCTCCCTCGTCCTTCTGACCCAGGTATGCCCCTCCTCCCTCTTCTGTTTCCATCGTCTTCACACCGTCTTTCTACCCAGTTGTCTAAGCACCGAGTCGGGTGGTGGGCGCTCCGCCCCCATTTTCCATACAAGGGAGGGCTGGAGTGGGGGGGGCGGGGCGGAGGGGAGGCGCTCCCCGTCCCTCTCAAAAACTGCCAGCCCACTGGGAAGTCCTGAATCTGTCGAGCCCCCGCGGAGAAGCGAGAAGCCTGCACCGCAGTCGTGGGCTGCGGACCGCCAGGGGCCAGCCGGGATTCGACCCCTCCTTCCCCGGAGCGTTTTCCCGCAAGCCGAGCCCCACTCACCAGGTAGGACCACGCTCCTGGGTCTGACCTGCGTGGACTGCGAAGGCTCTGCATTGAATAGGAGGCGTGTAAATAACCTGTGCACACGTAATCTCGCAGAGGTTTATTTTTTACATGGGGGGGGGAATGACAGTACTTCTGATTGTCGCTATTTATGTTTGGCCAGTTATTCTAAAGGGAGTATTTGGGTACTTGAGGTGGGGGAGGGGGCACGATTGGTGCAGGAGGGGATGGATGGACAATGGGAAGTGACGGGCTTTGATTCTCTTTGGACAGGTGGCCATGGCCTCGCTGCCGACTCAGGGCCCCCCGGCCCCTGACTTATTTTCTGGGTTGCCACCGGCGGCCTCAATTCCTGCCAACCAGAGCACGGAGGCCTCGGCGGTCAATGGGTCGGCGGCTGACCCAGGCTCTCAGGCCATCACGCCCTTCCAAAGCCTGCAGCTGGTGCATCAGCTGAAGGGGCTGATCCTGCTGCTCTACAGCATCGTGGTGGTTGTGGGGCTGGTGGGCAACTGCCTGCTGGTGCTGGTGATTGCGCGGGTGCGTCGGCTGCACAACGTGACCAACTTCCTCATCGGCAACCTGGCCTTGTCCGACGTGCTCATGTGCACCGCCTGCGTGCCGCTCACGCTGGCCTACGCGTTCGAGCCACGCGGCTGGGTGTTCGGCGGCTGCCTGTGCCACCTGGTCTTCTTCCTGCAGCCTGTCACCGTCTACGTGTCGGTGTTCACGCTCACCACCATCGCGGTGGACCGCTACGTCGTGCTGGTGCACCCGCTGCGCCGGCGCATCTCGCTGCGCCTCAGCGCCTACGCCGTGCTGGCCATCTGGGCGCTGTCCGCGGTGCTGGCGCTGCCGGCCGCCGTGCACACGTACCACGTCGAGCTCAAGCCGCACGGTGTGCGCCTCTGCGAGGAGTTCTGGGGGGCTCAGGAGCGCCAGCGCCAGCTCTACGCTTGGGGGCTGCTGCTCGTCACCTACCTGCTCCCCCTGCTGGTCATCCTCCTGTCCTACGTCCGGGTGTCGGTGAAGCTCCGGAACCGCGTGGTGCCGGGCTGCGTGACCCAGAGCCAGGCCGACTGGGACCGCGCGCGGCGCCGCCGCACCTTCTGTCTGCTGGTGGTGGTCGTGGTGGTGTTTGCCGTCTGCTGGCTGCCGCTGCACGTCTTCAACCTGCTGCGGGACCTCGACCCGCACGCCATCGACCCCTATGCCTTCGGGTTGGTGCAGCTGCTCTGCCACTGGCTGGCCATGAGCTCGGCGTGCTATAACCCCTTCATTTACGCCTGGCTGCACGACAACTTCCGTGAGGAGCTGCGCAAGCTCTTGCTTGCCTGGCCCCGCAAGATCGCGCCGCACGGCCAGACCGTGACAGTCAGTGTGGTCATCTGAGGCCACCGCGCCAGCGCGCGGCTGGGGAGCTCCACGCCCGCTCGTCTCCGGGGGTGCCCACCGGAGGCCGGACCGGAGGGCTTATTCCCAACACCAGGGCTAATCCAATACGTGGCAAAACTTCTAGCTTAGCCCTCTTGTCCAGCTGTCCTGCTTTGTCCTTGTGTCTGTGTAAAATGTGAAGTGGGCTTTGGTGGGAGTCTTGTGCTTTGCTTGGAAGAGGCCAGGGAGAGGGGAGAGGATTTATTATTTCCTCTTTATGCCCTTGAATGCGAAACCAAGCTCTTTTCCTTGGTTCACAGCAGTAATCGAGAACCCTGGCTCTCTTACTTGCTTTCCCTTCTGCTTGCTCAGTGGTGAGATGAAGGAACAATGGGGGTGGGATTTAAAATGACTGCGTTGGGGTTGGTGAAGCTTTTCGGGTTGCCTTTTAAAAAGGACTCAACTGAGCTGTTGTACCTGATATTGGCAAGTCAGTCTGAACCCATTAATTCCTAGGATTCCAGGGAAATATGTATTACAAATCTCTATCTGGGATTTCAGCATTTCCTGAATAAGAGCTTTCTACATCAAAAGTGTTTTACTTTTAGGTTTACTTGAATTTATGGCACAAAAACACTCAAGAGCCACCCTTCAAAAGGTCGTGCTATTGTTTCGCTCCTCCTTATCCCCTAACTTCTATTTCAAAATGATAAGATGAATCAGTCAATGAAGGGGTAAATAGGGACAAAGAACAAAAGGTCCAAATCATTTAAGGGGCTGCAGCTGTGCATGGGACAGACATCTATCGGTGTGTGTGTTTGTGTTTGCCATAAGGCAAGTACACGATATTTGGTTTTCTGAACACTCAATGTAAATCATGTTCCAAAGCATTCTCTTGCATTCTCTAATTGCTCGGTTGCGACAGATCAACAGCTGTCATCTGACTGCTCAACACCTGCTCGGTGGTGACACACTTGGAACACAGTCAACCCAGAATGCAAGGACTGGGAGAAGTTTACTTAAGGCCAGAACTGAAAAATAAACTACTACCCGACTGCCATCAAACACCTCATTCCTTCTGGGGTTAAGGAGGCAGGTGAAGACTTTTGGGCCGGGATACCAGGCTGATAATCCTCACCTTCACCACCTGAGAATTTTGTAAATGAGGACAAGTGCCCTGGGACAAGGGTTTTCACATTGATGTGGGGCAGTGAGTGGACACTGAGGGTGAGAGTCTTGGGAAGTGATACACATTATCCACGTGCCAGATCAGCCCCCGAGGCATATGGGGCACGAGCTAGCAACTGCACGTCTGTTACCCTCTGTAAGACTCCAGCACCGCCCTAGCTCACTCTATGGTAGAATTAACCTCTCCCTTTTCTTACTCTCTGAAATGAGCTCAGTCACTCATGAAAGTGTGCCCTGAAAGGAAGGGAAAGCGGGGAAAGACTTGGGGATGACAAGGATTAAGTCCTATTACTCCAATGCCAGCAACCACGATGGGAGACTAAGTGTTCTCTGGTTGGGCTAGTTAGTGATATGCACCTTTAGTAGTTAAACAGCTAGACTGTTCGCAGCATGGGGGAGGGCAGGGAAAGTCTGGCTTAGGAGAAGGGAAAAAGCAGGTTAACTTGGGAGAGGAAAGTTACCTTTGACAATGGCACAAATAACTAACTTTCAGCTTCATTTGTGGATGTGGAGAACAAAGCCTGTGCTCTAATGACGTAGGCCACCTACAGCATTATGTCACTCCCCCGTTCTAAATGAGCTCATGCCCCAGGCATCCCGGAGACTGACTCCTGATCTTCTAGCGGCTCTGTTACTTGGGACGCTCAAGGTCAGACAGGCATTTCATGTTTCCTCAGAGCATTCTTTTGATGGAAATGTGTGGACAGCAGAGGGGATGGGGGAACAGATGGGATTAGTTGGGGGGAGAGATTTGATTAATTGTAGTCTCTGTGTTGGAAGGTCTAAGTCATTGGTTCTCAGCCCTAGCTGCTCCTAGAGTCAACTGGAGAGCTTTCAAAAAACATCGGTGTGGAGGGCCTATCCCCAGAGAGTCCAACTGATTTGAGATGGGACCCAAGCCTCAGCATTTTTCAGAGCACTTCAGGTGACTTTAATATGCAGCCAAGGTTAAACCCCTTAGGAATTGTCCTCTAATGAATCTCAGCAACATCTGAATGAAGCTTTGATTGTACCTGCCAAAGGTAGTATGAATTTGGAGTTGAATTCTGACAGGGCGTTACATGCTACACTTGTGGAATAATACTCTTTTAGCCTTCAGACAGTATTCATCAATCACACAGAGGCAAATCCGCATCATCAGAATATATGGGTATTCATTCAACACTTTCCTTACAAAATCTCTTATGTGTAAGGCAGTGCACGAGTCCAATCATTTCTTTTTCAACTCGAGATTCATTTGCATTATAAAGTTATACACCATGAATTATTCCAAATCCTGGTTTCCAGTGTATTAAAAAAATTGAAGTGTTCTCTGATTAGCTTGATTTCAATCTACATCAACTGTGAGAAGAAAGTGTCCTCATTAATTACTAGAAAAGCTGCCAGCTGTTTCTATGCCTCAACTTAACATGGACTTTATGGAGAGCCTAAAGAGGCTGGAGAATTATGCTGTGTTTATAAACATCTTTACAAATGATCCAAATTGCCACCTGAACATCAACTAATTAATTCTTACCCTCTCTGAAATCTATCTGGGACTAGTTTGACTATAAAACAAGCCGACTTCAAAAGAAATCTCTCAGAAGTGAGTCGTATAGAAATCCACCTAGTGCCAAGGTAGAAAATTTTATTTAGTATAACTTATTTTAGTTAATACCAAGCGTCGGGTCCTCTTACTGCAAGAAGTCATAAAGGCCATAAAGCTGGGAGCTGAGCCAGCCGGGTACTTGGCAGCAGCCCATTCCGAGGCTGACGGGAGGTTCTATAATCCTCTCTGCAAGCATTGTCACTGGGTCTCACTTTTGGCAGCCAATCAATAGATTTATCTCAGTAAATCAGCTGGAGAGTATTTCAATATGTGTTGGCAACAGTTACCTGGAAATAGCAACTGTGAGAGATTCTAAGGTAACAATATTCCAATTGATGTGACCTTCCTGAATCTTTGTTCTTCTAGATTTTCAGCCTACTCTTCTATTCCAAGTGCTAGATTCCAGGTTTAATTTCTCAGGTAGGCTAATTAACCATCTCTGTCCTGTGGCTTGCATTTCTGAACATTTAGTAGTCTTGCAAATGCAAGGCATGGAGCTGACATCACGGGGACCCAGGCAAGAGCGTAGCTAGACCTGAGAGTGAACCCAGGGTCTACCCCCACAGATGAGAGGTCAGGAGCACTTCTGTTCTACCAAGTAGATCTTTGATGGGTTTCCCTCCATGCGTTGATGTCTTTGTTACGTGTGTAAGATGCATGTGTGACTGACTCACTGTATGAAGCTCTTCAGGCTCGGGCTGGCACTGTTTGATGCCTTGTGGGTGCTCAATAAATATTAAATCAGTAGTACCATCTCAAGTTATATACATAGTGTAAACTAAATGACCTTGGGATGGCCAGGGTCAAAGCAAAAATAAATCATGTCAAGGAAAACATGCTACTCAAACTAGATTTATCATATCTAGCTAATTCCAGGAATGAACTGTTTATTTGGGGTCTTCTATGACCCCCTGGCTCCAACCTCAGTAATGACAGCATTTCTTTTTTTTTTTTTTGAAGATTTTATTTATTTATTTGAGAGAGAGAGTTTGAAATGGGGAGGGGCGGAGAGAGAAGCAGACTCTCCGCTGAGCAGGGAGCCCTATGTGGGGCTTGATCCCAGGACCCTGAGATCACAACCTGAGCTGAAGGCAGTTGCTTAACCAACTGAGCCACGCAGGTGCCCCAACAACATTTCAGTACATGGTACCAAGCTCTGTGCTTTCCAAAATTGCATGCGGCTCAACTGACAGGTCCATCGAAGGAAGAGTTTTCAGAGAGAGAATTTCAGGCTTGATTTCTATATTCACCCTTAATCTGGATCATTATCACTTAGGAAATTTAAAAACATCCAAAACATGGGTCTATAAAGCAAATTTGATCATTTAGATTCCAAAATGTTCATCACAGAGTCATGAAGAGGATTTTCTGACATTTCTAAAATAAAACTTACAAATGCATTTATGGACATCTTTCCAGGGACCCACTTGTTTTGCAAAGTGAGATAAGCTATATACAGATGTTGCACATGTAAAGTACTCCTTTGGATGGACGAGAGTTGTAATCTTGGTATGTGAAAAGACTGTGCATTCTCCCTCAGTCTTCAGAAGTAGAAAGCCTTATTTTGAGAAAATTGAGTGTGTGCAATTCCAAAAGCTTTTGAATCATTCCTCTCTGCTTTCCAAGTCAATTCCTCTTCATTTCCTACTCCTTATTTCTCTATTCTGGCCCTTTTCTGCTATTTTCTCATACTATCCATAATATACATCTGATCTGAAGCTCCCTCCTCTCCAGGGGAGAGGAAGTGGTGGGATTCAAGCATCCATCTTCTTGTGGGTTCGTATAAGGTGAATCTTGGTGGAGAGATACTCTGGGTAATTCTGTCGCAGAGGCAGCCTTCACCAAATCAGTGGAGGCTGCTGCCCATTGCGTTTCCTGCCCACTGTGGGGTCTTGGATCGCACACTGTCGATCGTCTCCCAGACAAGCTCCAGGCAGAGGTGGACAACAGGAGTTTGCACAGGATCTCCAGCGGGGCCCTTAATGTGCTAAATCTCCCAGAGAGCTCTCAAGAGGGGCCTAACAACGAAAGGTCAAATGTGTTTCATTTTGATGTTTGGGGCTGGAACAAGAAAACCAGAGCCAGAAAAAGCAAAGGGCAATCTCCTCTTTTAAGCCTTCCTTGCCTCCCTCTCTCAGCTCTCAAAAAGTCCTCTTCTTGACTTGTTGACGACTAAATCCCACAGTCCCAAAACTCATCTCCTCCTTCTGGAGTGACATCTAGTGATGAATGGAAAGCTACTCCCTTCTCCCCCATCACACACACTCAGTATGGCCAAGTAATGAAAAAAAAAAAAAAGTCCTTTGGGCTGGAAAAATTAAATAAAAACACCAGGTCTCAGGTCTGGGTTCAAAGTCAGGTGCTGGGCTTCTTCTATAGCCCAGAACGCCACAGTCACCCTTGGGGCTTCATCCTAGGAGGACGGCCCAGTCACCTGAGTTGGGGGCTCAGAGCTGCATGGTAACACGTCCTGGGGGGGTCAGAGGGGTGGCCTGGCCAGGTGGGGGGTGGGGCCGCTGTGTGGAGCAAGTCCTTCCGAGGCTACCACCTGTGGCCCCTGGCCTGTGCTGGGGGAGCGCACTGACCTCCTCGTTAGCGTGGAAAGGAGCCAAGGGCAAGCTCAGGTGGAGGGCTAGAGCACGTGGAGGTGCCTTCAATGGCTGTAATGGTTTCCTTCAAACAAGCCTCATTATTCCCCTTTCCTTCCTGCCCCAGTCTCCTCCAGCAAAGCCCCTCTCCTTTCTGTGATGTCATTGCAGAACTTGGGCTGTTTTCATATCGCCGCTGCTTTCTGGGAGGTGGGGGTCTTCTGAGGCCTCTCACGAGACTAAGGATAAGCCATCTCCACCTGCAGCTGAGCCGGAGCCCAGGTCCTTCTGCCTGACCTAACCGACCTCACCGTGGGGAACTGGCTCCATCAGGGCACCCAGGGGCCTGTCGTCTGGCACATCAGGCTTGGGGCAAAGGAGGGGCTCAACTTCCAGTGGTGGAGGAGGATCACAGGCCTAGAGGGTAGTCTCGGGGACCCAGGAGTTCTGGTGGGGCCGGCCGGCTGCACCAGCATGGCCATCGTGGGCACCAGGGCCTCCCACTGGTGCAAGGGTGGGCTGGCCTCCAGGGACCGGCTGAGTGTCCATGGCCTGGCTGCTGGGGTCATTCTCCGGGTCCGAGGGCGAGGGTGTCTCCCACCACGAGAGCGTGCTTGCAATGGCTCAGACCGAGTCACCAGCAGCTCCCTCTGCTTGCACATCTGCAGCCGCACGCGGTTCCTGCACCATAGAATTAACTTCCACCCCCCTGCCACCGCCTCCTGTGCCGCTGACCTTGGCCTGGGCCCCCGAGTTCCAGCACTGGGTGCACAGTGCCTTCCTCTGCTACCCCGTGCAGATGCTATCCTCTTGCAGACAAGCGACGGCGCTGTGTCTGGGTTTGGGCTTACGGTCCGCACCATGGATCTCTCCATAGGGAGTCGTGGCTCTTCCCCAGCCGAGCCACGCGCCGGTGGCACTCGAGGGGCCGCACGCCTTTGTTGCAGACCTCGTTGTGGCCAACACCACTGGACCTACACCAAGGGCTTGCCATGGTCGACGCTGTGGTCGCCTCTGGCAGGGTGGTGATCCTCCCAGCCCCTCTGCTAGCACAGGGGCCCGAGAGCTCACTGCTGCTGCTATCTGCAGCCTGCCTGTCTGCAGCCCCGGCTCCCAGCACTTGAGCGTCTTTCACCGGCTCCAGATCCTGGGCTGCAGCCTCACCCCCTGTGCTCCTTCCGTGTCCTGCCCCTGCTCTGGCCTGGCACCGCCCGAGCCACCCCCTTGCCCTCCAGTTCTCGCCCAGCGCCGGGCTTGCCTTGGGTCTCCAGCGCTGCCTCTCACTCTTCTACTCCCGGAACCCGGAGGAGGCCGCGGCCGGCCTGTCTCTCGGCCCCAGTCCCTCACTCCCTTGCCCTTTCCCGGCTCCAGCCCCTGGGCACTGCCTCGCCCCGCCAGGAGGTGGGCACCATGGGATGGGGCGCCGCGGGGCAGGCGGTCTAGGCCCCAGGTGCTGCCGGGCGATGGCTCCTGCCTGCCAGGTGAGGCGCATTCAAGGTTCTTGGAGAGATTCTGGCCTGGGTGGCGGGGCTTGGAGAGGATGCACCCTGGCAGGTCTTGGGGGACCTTCTTTTGCCCTGGGCGGCTGTCCAGCCCTGGCACCGAGGAGAAGCCATATCGTGGGGCTCCTCTCCACTGCGGGTCCTGTCGCCTTGTTCTGAATGATCCATACTTAGTTTCTTAGGTGTCCCTTGATCACTGTGGAAGCAACGTCTGACTTCCGAGGAAGAAATCTGGAGTTTCCGTGTAGTGGAGCCAAGTTGCCTGTGGGGCAAGCAGATGGGGATCCAGCAGCTTCCATGGTGAGTGGCTGTGTGTGTGTGCTTGCGGGGTGCTGCCTGGAGAGCGCTGGGCTCCCCGCTGGGCTTCGGTCGTGATTGTGTCACTTGACTGCCTATTTCCCCCGCACACTGTCTCTAAGTGGGAAGTAACACAAAACCGCTTCTACTGTGCATGTGTTGGGGACTCCAGAGGTCCCATCCTTCCTGCTAGTGGAAACGATGAGGGAAGGAAACAGATTTGCAGGTCCAGAGGAGGAATCAGACCTTGGGGGGTTCTCTCCCAGTGGCTCTCCTGGAGCAATGAGTTTGGCTGTTTTTCCTGCGTGAGCCAACTGGCATGCCCAGCAAGGTCTCCACGTGGGGACCCGAGGTTCCCACGACCTGGTCAGAACACACTTCATGTTTCTGTAGATGTGGGGTCAGCTGGTGGAACAAAGCTAGCTCAGGAAGAAAACAAAAATCACCTGCTAGCCCATGCGCCAGGAAATTGTTGATCTAAAGCTAGGCTTCTTGCTGAATAAGGAAGTTCCAGCGTCTAGATTTTTTTTTTTAAAGTTACAAAACAACGAATCTTTTACTTTAAAAAACAATAGGTGAAAATTTTCCATTCATCTCTCCTGGGGAAGTTGTTAATAGTTCGTGTTTGCTTTCCAGGCTCTATCAGGAGCTCACATACATGCAGTTTATATTTAACAGAGAGGGGATGAAACTGTGCATAATGTTTTATAATTTACTCTCCTTAAAATTATATGAACGATGGCCTTCCTGTGGAGATGTAGGGATGGCCCTCCTTCTAGGCTGGCTGACTGAAGAGGAGTCAGTGGTCTGAATGTACCACTATTCAGCCATTTTTCAGCCAGTGAGTGGCATTGGTTGAAGAGACAATTTCAGGACTTAGAAGGGCTCCCAGAGCTCTGCAGGGAATGCAGAGTAGTTTGACTTAATTGTAATTGCCGAGACTAGGGTGCTGCCCCTGGGTGGATGGAGGCAGGGGGAGGGGGGCGTTCTTTGTGGAGCCTTCCCATTGATAGCATCTGAGCAGGTGTGGGAACCTTGGCCCCCAACACAAAAGCCTCCCCTGTTTCTCCTTGGCTTTGTCCCGATCCTGCTTGGCACCTGATCGTGGCTGATGACACCCCGGCAGTTCCTCGGCACACAATAGCTGCTATTTAAAATGACACACTGACAACCCAGGGTGTGATTTTCCCAGGAGCTGGGTGTTGGGGTGGGACTCCCTCTTGTGTGTTGAATTCACAAAGGTCAAAGGCCCGTAGGGAGTGAAGAACTTCACCTTCCTTGAACACAGGTGTTTCAGCCAGGTCCCATGACAACACAGTTGAGGAGGGTTAATTGATAAAGGGTCTGTTTACAAAGGTGAGGGTGAGGTACAGGAGAGGAGGAGGGTTGAGCAGTAACCAGTAGCCAGAAGCAGCTGAGGATGTTACCATCCCTGATTTCTGGAGCATCCCCAAGGAGGGGAGGGAGAGGTTGCTGAAACTCCAAAGGGCAGAGTCGTTTAGTGAAGACCATTTTCGGAGGAGCAGTATCTTCAGAGGAGGGCTGGAGCCCACCCAGGTGTCTCCGCAGATTGGGAGCCAGGGGAGAAAACAAGTTGATGAGAAACTGGAACACTCCCCAGACACACCTAAGTGTCACTTAAGTGACACACGAGTAGGTGCCATACACATTCAGCGGAGGAGATATTCACATTTGGCCTTCATGATCAAAGAAGTCTTCATGAATGAGCTGGCTTTTGAGCCAGACTTTGAAAAGTCCTGGGATTGTAAGCAATAAAGAGTCGTGGCAGGAAGGTATGCTGTGGTCAGGGAAAAACATTACTACGCGGTCCGAGGTGGGAAAGGATGATGTCCCGTGGAGAGCAATCGCCGTGCTTATGAGAGGGATGAAAGATGGCTTGGCTGAAGCTAGAGCCAGGGAGAGCAATAATACCAGTCAAGTTTGTTGAATTCTTACTATGTGCTAAGTACTTTCCATTATAGCATTTATCTCTCAACACGTTAGGAAGCAGGCATTCTTATTATTATTCTTAATTTATGGCTAGGAAAACAGACATTTAAGGAAGCCAAGCAAAGTGTCAGTGTGTTTCAGGTAGTAAGCGGTGGGGCTGGGATCTGAATTCCAGAGCCTGCATCCCTATCCATGTAATATCCTAATTTGAATTTTCAACCTAAGGAGTCTGGACCTTTTGGGAGGCAGTAGGGGATCACTGAAGGTTTAGAATGAGCGGGAGATTTAACAAAAAGGACTCGTGCAGGAATGTACTCTACGAACCAACTCTGACGACAGGGAAAGTGTGGTTTAGGGAGAGACAGGAAGCAGGGAGATAGAGAATCATCATCGTCTTCGGGGAGAGGGAGAGCGAGGATTAGAAGTAGGGCAGTTCAAGTGAGGATGGAGAAGAGACAACACGGGGCAAAGAGCCTTTAGAGAAATTAGCATCAGATATCTGAATGTCTTGTAAGTGTCTGTCAGATGTTTCCTCTTTGCCCTATTTACACTGGGGAAAAAGGGTAAAATACGGGGTCTAGGCCGTAGGTACTTAATACCTGCATCAATCAGGAATGCTTTCTGTAGAAAGTCAGAGAATGAGCATAAAGCATTAATCTTTGTTTTCCCATAAAGCATTAATCTTGATGACCTTTATTGTCTAACTCAAAAAGAAATCTGGAGGCAGGCAGGTTCCAGAATGGTCCTCAAAGACATTGTTTGTCCAAAGAGGATTTATATCCCAGTAATATAAAGTACTTAAAACATTATACAAGTCCTTCAGCAACGCCCCAAATGAAAATTTCCTATTGGCCTCAGTCCTTGTAGCCCTTCCCCACCCTGTCCCCCTGGCATCCAGTCTGCAAACTATGGATCAACCTCTTTCCTTCAAGACTAACCTCACAACTCATTATTTTTCTCTTCTGGGGAATCAACTTAGCCCTTTAGCTCTCTGTGCTCATTTGCTAGGGTTGTGTTTTAGTCCGCTCGGGCTGCCATAACAAAATACCACAGACTGGGGGGCTTAGACAACATGAATTTATTTCTCACAGTTCTAGAGACTGAAGCCCAAGATCAAGGTGTTGTCAGGTTAGTTTTTTTCTCCCTGGGGCCTCTCTCCCCGACTTCTTCTTATACTGTGTCCTTGCATGGCCTTTTCTCTCTGGGTATATATCCTTGGTGTCTTTTCCTTTTCTTAAAAGGACTAGTCATATTGGATTAAGATCTCACCCTTAAGATCTCATTTAATTGTCTCTAAAGGCCCTGTCTCTGAATACAGTCACAATGGAGCTTAGGGCTTGAACATATGAATTGGGGCAGGGGCACAATTCAGTCCATAACACTCCCCAACTCCTACTCACCTCCGAGCTCATCTTAACATATTCAAAGATTATGGTCACTGGTTAAGTTTTCTGAGAAACAGACTCTAAGGAAGAGATTAGCCAGCAGGTTGTTTAATAAGGAGTTCTCTGAAAGTTCTATGGAAGGGAAGGGAAGGAAAATGAAGGGAAAGGAAGGAGATTATTGGTCAGAGGGAGAAGTAGACCTGCAAGGTAGTCTCCATGGAGGTCTCAGTGAACCCTGCGGGAATATCTGGGATATCTCGTACTGCAAACAGGAAGCATGGGCCCATTCTCCATGTCAGTCAGTCACTGAATGTAGGTTGTAAGGAAAGAAGGCATGGCCTTGAATGAGTTGGCTCTCTTCAACTGAGGCAGTCCCTGAAGGGGCTGATAGTTCCTGCCATGAAGCAGGCCATTTAACACTGTCCATGAGTCCATGTATGTTCTAACCATGGTGAATTTCACTTTCCACACAAAGTGGATAGTCGGGTGTACTGCCTGAAGTTCTACTCAGGCCTCTGTTGTCTTCTAAGGCTGTTACTGACAGGGACTAGAATGCAGCTGCCATCTTTCTTTCTTTTTTTTTTTTGACTTGTACCAACATACTGAACCGACCCACTGCAGAATGTCAGCTGTTCATGATGGATTCCCCACGTGACCGTAGGTGTTGAGCTGATGGGAAGTGCTGATATAACTGTGTTGAGTGACACGGGGGCTGGTCCTGTTTGTGCTCAATTCCAAGTATATCACTTTCATCTTGCTCATTTAGTACAATTAACACAATATCATTGGTTGTAAGTCAGTGCGATTTGTTGGATGTCTAACTGGTCTACCTCTTTGGGCTCTATTATGTAGGTGAGCAGGAGAGTTAATGGTCCTGGGACAAAACTGTAAAGTGTATACTGAACGCAAACTGTTTCTGATTTTTTCTTTTGATAGGAAAGGAATACATTTGCCTGATCAAAGGCTACATACCATGTGCCTGAGGCTATGTTAGTCTTTTCTAGCCGATACCATATCCAGTACAACAGCTAGTATGGGTGTGGCCACAGTTTTTCCATGATCTTTGGCTGGAGTAGAGAGCAGCTATTGCCTGAAAGTTACTTGTCTTGCTAAGCTTCTTTCCTGTGTCTGACTAGAGAGAGTGGACTTTTGGGGGGACCTTTTAATTTTGCCAATGCCTAGTGGTGTTTTGTGTTGCCAGTGTTTGCGGCTCTAAGTCTGGGACCTATGAGGCAGAAATATAAGCCAGGAAGTGTACCACTGTGTTGTTCTTGGGGTTCCAAAGTTCCTATCTGGTCCTTCCTTCTACCTTTCAGAATCTTATGTTTTCTTTATGTATCAGGATTTTAGTGGTACTTAGCAGGAGGAATAGGAAAAAGTACATCTATCTTCCTTCAAGTAGAGGTTCCAAGATAACATTTTTAAGTGCATAAAACACATAGGTTTACAACGGAAACCAATTATATTAAAACATAGTTAAATATTTAAAAACTTATAACTGGCATGTATTAACATAGCCACTTCTTTATGAACATACTAAATAAAATGCCTAGTGGCAGGTCCCATGGTCACTGTAACACAGAAACCTGATTTGCATTAGTTGTGTTTGGAGAATCAGCCACAGTTGCAGTGTGATGCCAAATAATCCATAACTTCTGGTGACAGAGTCACTGATGTCTCTAATCCAACTGCGCCTTTTGGCCTACATTCATAATTGAAGGAAATGCCAATTTTTTTGATGATAGGCAGGTCAAAAAATATAGGGCAACTATTTTCTGATCCCAGTTCACAGACTCACTGAATTCTTAACCTCGGTTAACAACCCCAGCTCCAGGGATAGAATTGGATATTCATTGGATATTCTCTCAACCTCAAGCCCAAAGCAACAATAGCAACCCTTGTAGGCAGAGATTTCTGGAAGAGACTTGAAAAAATTAAAAAAAATCCTTTGGGACCAGAAATCCACAGTGGTCAATAAAGAAGACGATCAAGCCGGGGGAGCCAAGAGCACAGCTGGACCTGATTAGAGGCTGACCAGGAGCCACGTTTCTGGGCTGGACACTGGATCTTATGGATTCCTGCTGCCCAGAGCTGCGAACACCCCATCAGTGAAGTTGGAAGAGCCCCACCAAGCCTCGGAATCACCGGTCACCCAGGAGAGACTCCATCTGAGAAGAGGATGGGTCTGGCAACTCAGCTGGGCAGAGTTTAGGAAGAGGAGCGTTCCCCTGCCCCTTCTGACAACCCGCCAGTTACCCACTCAGTGCCTGTTCCTGCTGCACAAAGGCGATTTTCTTCTGAGGACATTGTGTCCTGTACTCCGGCATTCAGGGCCTGCCTCCCACACAGTGATGATCCGGGCAGCCCCTGATAGGATTGGAACTGCACTGAGCTTTCATAAAAGGCAGGACCACTTTGCGAAGCCTCGGAGGGGCGCGGAATGCGATGTCTGCAGGAAAATGAAATAAGCACCCCAATTTCCAAACTGCCAATTCCAGGGCCCACCGGATGCCATTTGAAGGGTGTTGAGAAGTTTCTTTTGCCTCATTCCTTGATTTTTCTCTCCCGCTCACTGAAGTTATAAATAACGATGCCTCTCATTTTAATGAAAGGGAGTGGTGTGAACAACCAGAGGCTTCGAAAGGAAACCTGAAATAATAGTGCAGTTGCTAAGGAACAGGGCTGGACAAGTTAATTTTGTTGGCATAACATGTCCCCGTTATTTAATCTCCTAGCGTATTCATTTCATCCATCCGTCACCATGTCACGGAAGCCGGGAGGAGCTGCTAATTGCAACACGGAGGCTGAGAACAGACCTGTCCAAACCTTGTGAAAATTCCAGCTGTCAGAGGGGCCGTGAGCTTTGATTTTACTGTTGGAGAGACCACCCTCTTCTAGTTCCAGAAGAAAGCTGGCGAGGGCCTCAACACTTGGTTTCTGCTGGACCAAATTCTTAGCGTCTTAGCTCTGTACCTGGCTGAACACTAGTTACCCAGGTGATTAAAAAAAAAAAAATCAATGTCTAGGTCCCCTCCCTGTGGATTCTGATGGAACTGATCTGGGGGCAGGGTGCAGGAATGGGATTTTTAAAAAAAGGTCCCCGAAGTGATTCTTATGTGCTGTCCAGGCTGAGAACCACTGATTTCTAAAACCTCCACTCTTGTGTCTCCTTTTCAAGGTTCCAAAGATTCTTCTATGTTTGTAGTTCCCTAATCACTTTCTCCCTATCTCCTATAAAATAAATACCATACGGAGCCTTTCGTGACAGCTCTCTGAACACAGGGCACAGCCACACATGTTTTACCTGCCTGATCTCTTGGGATCCTTACAGTGCTCTTGTAAAGTGGGTGTTTCCGTCAGCCTGATTTTATAGACATAAAGGCGGATGCTCAGGGAGGTTAAGTGCCCTGCTGGGAAGGACAGATCCAGGTTTTGGACATGCGTCTTACTCCAAAGTTCCAAAGTGGCTCCTGCCCTCACAGGAGAACCTGCTGGTCCACGCCAGGGCTCGGTTTCCACCCATGGGTCGGCACCTGCAGGCTCACTTCCACCAAGTTTAGGACCACTGCTAGTCCTGGTTGTGGGTTTTGGGAGACTGAGATAGTGGATCAGACGACTCAGGAGCTGGTCGGTCACATCCTCAGCTCAGACCCTGGGTCTGAACTTGGAGGAGGAGGTTCACTTGGGCTCTTCCACTCAACTACCTGGATTCCAAACCAGCCCTCCTTAAAAAACAAAACAAAACAAACAAAAAAACCAAAAACCCAAAAAAGCCTAATGAGTGACCTTGGCCAAACTTTAAGATCCAGTTTCCTCACCTGTTGGTGAGATGACAAATGTACCTGCTATACAGAACCGTTGTCAGGATTGAATGGAATAATATACATAAAGCACTTAGAAAAGGTCAGGCACACATCATTCATGAAAGTTTAGTTTCCCCCCAGCTTGATTGAGATATAATTGACATATAATATCAGGTAAGTTTAATGTGTATGATGTGTTGATTGGATACATTATTGTAAAATGATTACCACTCTCGTGTTAGCTCACACCTTTATCACGTAATTACCTTTTTTTTTTGTGGTGAGACTATGTAAGATCTATTTTCTTAGCAACTTTCAAGTATATAAGACAGATTCACTCACTATAACCGCCATGCTGTACACTAGGTCCCCAGAAGTTACTCATTTTATTACTGGAAGTTTGTACTGTTTGATCAATATTCCAGCCCCCCACGCCCCACCCCACCTGCCCCCAGCATGCCTTCCTGGTAGCCACCATTCTATTTTCTGTCTCTAGGCGTGAGACTTTTTGAGATTTCCCATATAAGTGAGATCATAGTGTTTGTCTTTCTCTGCCTGACTTATTTCACTTAGATGATGTCCTCAGGATTCACCCATGTTGTCACAAATGGCAGGATTTCCTTTTTTTTCATGGTTCAATAACATTTAAATGGATAAAGAAAATGTGAGATTAAATATATAACATATAATCACATATATATAATGTATGCACATAATCTCACATTTTCTTTATCTTTGTATCTGTTGATGTACACTTAGGTTGTCTCCATATCTTGGCTATCATGCCAACAGAGGGGTGCATTTGAGATCCTGTTTTCACCTGAAAAATTCGCTATTGTCGTCATCCTTATCACCACAGAGCCAGCACTCAGAGGTTGCTTTTTCCTTCCGTGCTCCTGAAGCCCAGAGATGTTTTGTACCCAGCACAGTGTCTGGATTCCAGGTTGTGGGCAGCTCCAAGGCTGTCTCTGGGCTTCCTGAAGCTGCTGCTTGAAGCTCCTGGTTCAAATATAGGCAGCTGACCCTAGAGACTGAACATATACCTCTCCCTTTGGTCTAGAAACTCAGATCAGGTGACAAGGACCTTTCTTCGTATGTAGTAGTAGGAGCTTTTTCCATGTCAAGAGAGAGGAACCCCACTGACCCTGGCTTTAAGCAGATGAGGAATTTATTGGCTGATGCTGGTTGAAGCCACTGGAGAGTCCAGAGCTGGCTTGGGCATGATGGACTCTGGGACTCACCAGAGGTACCCAACCATCTGTTTCTCCTCTTGTCAGTTCTCAGAGCTCTTTTCTAGAAGCTCAGGCGTATAGCCTTATGACTTGCAAGCCCACCGTAAAGGAATTTCTTAAACGTAGTAATTCCAATATAAGTCAAGGAATGGGCTTGGATCGGACCCAGTAGCTCAAGGCCAGCAAGGCAACAGTATCTAGGCTGGCCTCCGCTGTCTCAGAATGGAGACCCTTGCTTTCCAGATAGCAGCATATCAACCCCACGTGTCCCAGCCATCTAGATAGACTGAGCTCAGCCTGAGGCTCAGACAATGCTCGAAAGTCCATTTTACAGCTTGTGTATAGACAAGAGTCTGGGTTTGGGAAAAAAAAAAAGATTTTGATGGGATTGCGGAGGGGAAAGCTGATTAAGAGCATTCGCTGCTCAAGGTGTGTGTCCAAAGCTGTGTGAGCCTTGAGCGCCACCTAGTGATAAAGAGTGGTATTTGCCTAGGGTGATCTTTCCTCCAGGGGAAACCTTCAGCGCCCCTCCCTCCCCCTCAGTATTGAGTAGTGTTGGGCTCTGTGCTAGGGACACAGAAATGACAGTCCTCACCGCGAGGAGTCCCCCGCCCAGATAATACAGTACCGCGTGGCGACAGAATGTAAGTGACCTACAGGGGGCCGTGGAGGGGGAGGCATCATCTCTTCCCAGGCACCCTGAAAGCAAGCCCAGAGCCGGCCTCCCATAAATGCTCGATGAATGAATAGTTAACGGTTTCTACCAGATACTCCATTATCTGCTCTACATTTTCTTATGGACACATTCCTTGGGCCGACAGTTTCTGGCATATTCTCAGTTTTCTCAATGTACACATTTTTTCTCTCACTGCTGGTCTACAATTTGTCTTCCTATCAAGGATTTTAGAATCGATACTTCCCCTTGCCACCCGCCCCTCAATCAGTGGGAGAGTCATTACCCCTCTGTGTCTCTGCAGAGTCTGAAGTCTGAGAATGCCCTCCACGGCAAGCTGTGTTCTTGGCACTGAAATCCAAGTGGTGCCTCCTCTCTACACACACAGGCAGGGAGCGCCACTGGGCTCGCAACCAGAGCCAGAGCCCCGGGGAGTCAGCTTGGCCATCAGAGCTGTGACTCTGTACTTTTTTGACAAGCCGCCCCACCCACCAAAGTGGCAAGAGTCCCGGGCTCTGGGACCCTTACTTGTCAGGAATCTGTAAGTGCGGCGAGCACCTGATTTTCCCTCTGCGGGGAGAAACGCCATCAGGGGAAGGGAGCGCCCTGTCCCTAGGCTTCTCCCTGCTCCTGTGCAGCCTTGCCGGTCCTCACTCCACTTCCCCCCTCCCGTCCCACTTCGGGTTGTTATACTCTCCTTGTGTCACACTCGGCAGCTGCTTCGTTTGTGAAAAGTACAAGAGGGAACAGCCTGGGTTGTTGTAAAGGAATAATTAATTATGGAAATGACTCTTGATGAGCCAGGCCCAGACACTGTTCCAGGTCTTGGGGTAGGGCAGCAAGCTAGACGAAAATGTTCCTTCTCAGAGCGCCTGGGTGGCTCAGTCGGGGAAGCATCTGCCTTGGGCTCAGGTCATGATCCCGGGGTCCTGGGATCGAGTCCTGCACTGGCCGGGCTCGCTGCTCAGCGGGGAGCCTGCTTCTCCCTCTGTGCTCCTCCCCCCAACTTGTACTCTTCTCTTTCTCTCTTTCTCAAATAAGTAAATAAAATCTTAAAAAGAAAAAGAAAATGTTCTTTCCCTTCACGGGGAGAACATTCTAGTAAGGGGTTAGGATTTTATTTTAGTTGCAGTGGGTCACCATCCAGAGAGTTAAGCAGAGGGAAACTCGATCTGATTTTCTTTCTCCTTTTCTTTCGTTTTTTAAAAATTTTTAAATTTTCTGTTTGAAAGAATCACTTCGGGCAATGGCGTGAGAGGCCAAGAGAGGGAGGGGGAGAGCGGATCCCGCCCAGGTCCAGGCGGACTGCGAGGAAAGCTCGGTCTGGGGTGGCTGCAGAGGGGACGAGCCTCGGATCTGATCTGTGCCAGGACTTGCCAATGGACTGGAGGTGGGGATGGGGAGGGAGAGAAAGGAGACGAGGAGGGATGGCTTCCATGGCTTCGGTCTGGACAGCCGGTGGACGACGGCATCATGAACTAAAGGGGGAAGAGGAGGGACGGCAGGTCTGGTGTGATCAAGTGTTCTGGTTTTGCCACGTTAAGTTGGAGAAACTACCCAAGTGAGCTTCCAAGGGGACTGTGTGGCACTTTGAGAATGACCGGGATGAGAAGTGGCCTCAGGCCCTATGTCAGGCCTGAGGTTCTGGGCAGAGCGCAGGAGGCCCCCACTTCTTGCACTTTGCTTTCTGGTAGAGGAGAGCAGCTCCTGGTGACCAGGGGTCAGTAACACCACCCTGCTAATGAGGCCACACCTCCCCACCTGTGCAGGAAACAGAGCTGCAATTTCCCAAATCAACCTGAAGTTAGCAATCACCTGGCATGCAGATTGAAATGCAAATCCCCACCCCTCTTGCCTGGACAGGGCCCGGGGGACCTGAGATCAAGCCCAGCATGTGTGAGTGTAACGTGGGCTACTGATATCTGTTGTCAGGCAGTTTTGAGGACACCTGTTAGGATCAGATGCCCAACCTACAATTCAGAACCCCTGACCCTAGCTCTGGAAATACCTGGCAGCCAACTGGACGGATGTGAATGGCCCCCATGAAGACTCCTTCCTCTCTGTGTCTCAGTTGGCTTGTGCTGAGAGACAAAATGGTGGAGCTAGTAAGAACATGGTTTTCTTTTTTTTTCTTTTAAGATTTTATTTATTTATTTGACACAGAGAGAGAAAGAGAGTGCACAAGTAAACAGAGCAACAGTCAGAGGGAGAGGGAGAAGCAGGCTCTCCGCGGAGCAGAGAGCCCGATGTGGGACTCGATCCCAGGACCCTGGGATCATGACCTGAGCTGAAGGCAGCCGCTCAACCGACTTCTGCTTTTATAACTTCCAGATCGCTGCCCGATCTGGAAGAAGCACTGCCCCTTTCATAGGGGCTGTTTCCTCATCTGAGGAAGCTCTTACCTACCTCATGGCTGCATTTGAAAGAGTTGATGGGTTAGCGTAGTTGGAGCACTTGCCCCAAGACATGGTGGCTCTTACTGGTTCAAGGGAACACCCCCCTCCCCACCTTGGGTTTGTTCTCTGGAACTTTCCTTTCAGTGCAAGGAGAGTCTCTTGTGATGTCTGCCCCGGGCTCCAGCTACCCTCCTAAATGACTAAATGTGCCACTTCACCTTTCTCCACCAGATGTCAGGCCAAAGCTGTGGAAGGAAAGTGACTCCTGGGCTCTGCAAGGCGGCCACACCCCCAGCTTGGAAAGCTAGCTTCCCACAGGTCCCCAGTGGGGGAAACTGGAAGGGGCAGTGAGGGTAGGGCGGAGACGTCATGGGCTCCTGGCTGAATTCTTGCAGCTCTGGGCTCCACTGGGGGTGATGGGACACTGCTGCTGTCCATGAGAGCTCAGCAGTCATGACCAGCTGGGAAAATACAGATTCCTAGGCACTCTCAGATCTACTTTTTTGGGGTGATGGTGACAATAGGATATAGTCCTTGAAATCAATCTTTTTCTGTTGATTGAAGTAGGGGAACAATGACTATACTTCATTACAATTCCCTTCCCTTGGGGGGTGGGCTACTTTTGGGGAAACAGCCACACAGGTTCATCTGCCTTGTGCCCTGTGGGTTAGAACCAGCCCAGGCAGAGATTTGTCTGCCTTCTAGCTTGTCTGAAAAACAGAAGGGGGTCCCTATGCCTGGGAGAGTAGACGGGGGCATCGGGAATCCTGGAATTCTGCTCGAGAAGGACTCCCGATACTGCCGACTTGCTCAGCTGAATCACGTCTTGTTCTGCTCGAGAAGGACTCCCGATACTGCCGACTTGCTCAGCTGAATCACCACTTGTTCCCCTTTCATTCCCTGCACGAATCGTGTTACTTTCTAGCTCTTCTGGGGCTGTGTGTTTGCTGTCTGTCCGTGCCGCCAGACCGTAAGGACCGCGAAGGCAGCAGCCGTGTCTGCATTGTCCACCATGGTGTTTCCAGCCCCCAGTGTGGTTTATTTGTGGGATAAATGAGAACCAAAGGAGTGAAGGCATTCAGGGAGACCAAATACAATCGGATGCTCTGGTGGCAATGTGGACTCCTATGAAAAAGTCCCAGTTTTATAATCGACCCAGCTCTTTGACCTTGGGCAAGTTATAAAAAAGTCTTTGGGCCTCAGTTGCCTCATCTGTAAGATGGGAAGAAAATAGTGTCTGTTGCAAAGGCGTATGGGAGACAATCCAGGTGAAGTGCTCAGCACCCTTGCTGGCCGATAGCCGGTGTTGTAGAAATGTTAGCTATTTGTTCTGGCTACCTAAGGCTGTGTAGCAAACCAGGTAAGATCAAGCGGCGTAAGACAGCAGCAGTTTTATTACGCCTGTGGATTCTGTGGGTTGGGAACTTGGAAGGCACAGAGGGGTACTCTGTTCTGTTCTGCCGTGTTGGTAGGGACCTCAGCTGTGACTCAGAGGGGTGGGGTGGTGTTAAATCATTGCGGGTGGGAATAGGTGGGGCTGAAAGGATCCACTTCCAAGATGGCTTCTTCACTCAACTGTCTGGTACCTGGGCTGGGGCTGCGCAGCTGACGCCCTTGGCGCCTGGAAGTTTCTATGTGGTCTTTGCAGTATGATGGTCTTGGGGTGGCTCTGGGCTGTGAGAGCAAGCTTTCCAGTTATAAAGGTGAAAGCTGCATCGTCCTCTTTGCCTACCTGGTCTTAAAGTTACATGGCACGGTTTCCCTCATAGTTCAAGGTAGAAGTAGACACAAGCACACCCATCATCAAGGGGAAGGGACACTGACCTGCCTCTCCATGGGATGAATACCACTGAATTCTTGGCTCTGTTTTAAAACTGTGACGCTCTTCTTTTTGTTTTAACTTTTTAAAATTTTCACACAGTTTCAGACTTTCATTAAGTTGTAAGAGTAGTTCAAAGGGTTGGGATTTACCCTTCCCCGAGCTCCAAAGTAAACTTTAACATTTGCTTTGCCCCCCCCATACTGCTACATTATTTATTACTGCTGAAATGCTGAGAGTCAGTTACAGACACGATTAATACTTTATCCCTGCCTACTTTTGTGTGACTTTTTAAAAACAAAGACCCTCTCTCACATAGTGAGAGAGCATCCAAAATTAGCAAGTTAACATTATCCATTATTTCCAATATTCGACTGTATTCAGGTTCCAATCGTCAACGAATTCAATTATAAAGATACAGGATAAATGTTTTTATTGCAAAAGGAAACCCAGGAATCGTGTGTTGCATTCAGTTGTCAAATTTCTTGAGTTTTCTAAAAAACTGGCACTGTTTCTGAGACTTGTTTTATAGTTCATGAATTTATATTTTGGAAGGCTCTAGAGCAGTTACTTTTTAGAATGTCCCTCCTTTGGGTTTGTCTAACGTTGCCTCATGATTAGATTCAAAGTCTGGGCTTTTTGACAGAAATAATGTGCTCTCTTAGTTTATCATATTAAGAGGAACATGCTATTGATCTGACCTAATACTGATGATGTTAAAGTTGATCATTTGATGGAAGTTTCTTGCTAGGTTTCTCCACTGTAAAGTGACTATTTTGCCCTTTATAAATAATAACTATATCATGCAAAGATGCCTTGTGATCAAGTCAAAATAAAAATGTCACCCACTGACTTGAGCATCCATTGATTATTCTTGCCTTAATCAATTGTTGTCACGATGGTGATTTATTTTATAATCCCATTGCTTCTTCTACATTTATTCATTGATTTTCCTCTGTAAAGAAGAACTTTTCCTTCTTATTTATCTATTCAGTTATGTGTATAAATATGTATTTGCTTATTTATATCAATATGGATTCATGAATTCTTATTATAGTCCGTAAGTTATAATCCTTTACTATCATTATATATTTTGGTTTTCAAATGTCCCAGATTTTGCCATGAGATACCTTCAAGCTGGCTTCTAAGTCCTTTTGATATGTCACCATTTTTTTTGAGCACTTCCTTACTTTTGGGCACAAGATGTTCTAGATTCATCTTTTTTTCTTTTTAAAGATTTTATTTATTTATCTGATAGAGAGAGCAAGATCACAAGTACACAGAGAGGCAGGCAGAGAGTGAGGAGAGAGCAGGCTCCCTGCCGAGCAGGGAGCCCGATGTGGGGCTTGATCCTAGGACCCTGAGATCATGACCAGAGCCGAAGGCAGAGGCTTTAACCCACTGAGCCACCCGGGCACCCTAGATTCATCTTTGTACTTTTCCTACCCCCAGGCCAGAATCAGTAGTTTCTCCAACAAACTTTATTTCATTTTAATGGATAATAGTATTTAGAAACCAGAATCTAGATGCTAATAGCTTATTGCTACTGAGATGTCATTGCTTCTAGGCCCTCGTAGTGGACAGAGGTAAGACATAGATGTACACACACACACACACACACACACACACACACACCTGTATCTATTTTCATACTGAGCAATCTGTATATATTAAGACCCACTAGTTCACACTGATACCTTTAGTTCCAATCCAGCACTACAGGGTATATTCTAGCCTTTCTCTTTTCCATTTCTGTAACTCCTTTCTCTACCAGTGAGAAACCTGGTCCCCAGGATGCCCAGTATATTATTTATTTGNTGTTTTTTTTTTTTTTTAAAGATTTTATTTATTCATTTGACACAGAGAGAGAGAGAGATCACAAGTAGGCAGAGAGGCAGGCAGAGAGAGAGAGGAGAGAGGAGGAAGCAGGCTCCCTGCTGAGCAGAGAGCCCGATGTGGGNTTCTCTTTTCCATTTCTGTAACTCCTTTCTCTACCAGTGAGAAACCTGGTCCCCAGGATGCCCAGTATATTATTTATTTGCTCAGATTTACCATATCCAGAAAGTAGTTTCAGCATTGTTAACCATGGCTCTGTGGGAAAAATGAAACTTGCTAACTAGAGTCTCAATATTTGTTTAGTATATTTTTAATCTTTAGTGTAAGGACATATTGTCCAAATACTGTCCACAAAAGGTGGTTGGGTCCCACTCTCCTTACATAAAAGGGGAACTGAATTGGGAGAGGAAGCATGACCTTGGACCAAGCCAAGAAATCTCCTTCCAGCGTCAAATTCTCTACCTAGGGCTTGGTTCCCCCTGCCTCCCCAGCTCTCAGCACCTCAGCCTGGAGCTGCTGGTCTCTGTGGATACCATCCCTTGGGACCGCTTGCCTCTTCGCTTCTCACCACAACGCTTGTGTGGGACCTCAGAGTAGTCTTTGTCAGGTGTGAGAGGTAATAATTTAACAACTTGGATTATTTTACTAATAGCCAGAGATCAGGAAAACATGGAAGACAAATCTGATTGCAAATAAAATAATGTGGTCTACCTAGAGAATCATATCTTTCTCCTGTGGTTGGGCCGCCTTGGGAACTCACTAAGCAGAAGACCAGGGGGGGATGGTGGCCATCAGGATCTTGTTTCTGATTTTCATGGGTGTCCCTTTATTTTCTGAGTGGAATGATGCTAGTCTGGGGTAGATATTCTTTGTGGGGTTAAGGAAATATCCTCCTATTTGGTTTACTAGAAGTTTTTAAGAGGGAATGATGATAAACTTTCAGCATCATGTGTAGAGATGATGATTGGGTTTATTTTACTTAGCAAGTACAGTAGAGGACATCCTAAACACCAGGCATAGGTGTAAACAACTTGACAAATGTTAATTTATTTATTTCCCACAACAACCCCGTAAAGTAGGTCATGTTAGTCTCCATTTTACAGTGAAGCACAAAGAACGGAAGCACAGAAAAGTCAGATGGCTTGATGAAAGTCAGCACCGGAGGGAAAGCTAGGTTTCCAGACCAGGGGCTCTGGCTTCAAGCTCTGATGCTTGGCCTCTAATTCTGCACTCTCCCTGCCATGTCTGTCTTTTATCATCTATTGATTTGACAAATTACATGAGTAGCTTTCCTGCTATTGAGCCGTCTTTGTATTCCAAGTCACAATTGGTAATGGTGTTATTATTGAAAATTTGCTTATTGATTAGTGATTTAAATGTATATCTATATTCATAAGTTTGGTCTATGGTTCTTTTTTCCTTTTTATGGTACTGTGTCAAAGTTATGATACGTTTAATAAATTGAATTGGGAAAGTTAGCATCTATTTCCGACTTATGGAACTATTTATATGTGGAAATGATGGTTTCTTGAAAGTTAAATGAAATAGCCTATAAATCCATTTGGGCTTAGGGGTCTTATAAACTACTTTTTCAATGCTCTGCTTACACTGTTTTTTTTTTGTTTTTTTTTTTTTAAAGATTTTATTTATTCATTTGACACAGAGAGAGAGATCACAAGTAGGCAGAGAGGCAGGCAGAGAGAGAGAAGGAAGCAGGCTCCCTGCTGAGCAGAGAGCCCGATGCGGGCCTCGATCCCAGGACCGTGAGATCATGACCTGAGCCGAAAGCAGAGGCTTTAACCCACTGAGCCACCCAGGCGCCCGCTTACACTGTTTTTTTCAGAGTTGTTAGTCTGTTCAGATTTCTCCTTCCTTCTTCCCTCCTTCCCTCTCTCTCTTTCGTTTCTTCTCTTCCCTTCCTCTTTCTTTTCTTTTCTTTCTTTCTTTCTTTCTTTCTAAGATTTATCTTTTTATTGTAAAGAATTTATTAATTTATCTTAGAGAGAGAGAGAGAAGGGGGGAGGGTCAGAGCAAGAGGGAGAAAGAGTCTGAAGCAGACTCTGTGCTGAGAAAGGAGCCGGAGGCAGCCTTGATCACAGCACGGTGAGATCAGGACCTGAGCCAAAACCAAGAGGCAAAGGCTTAACAGACTGTGCCACCCCCCCCATTAATTTCTTAAGAAAATTTGGACAGTTTACATTTTTCTAGAAAACCATGTTACCAAGCTTTTCAAATTTAGCATCACAGAATTATACATATTACTTCTCCATAATTTAAAATAACTTCCCTATCTTTGTTTATATCTCAGTATCTGTTTTCTCTTTTTCCTTGATCACATTATCTAGACATTTGTATGTTTTATGGTGTTCTCCTCTTTCTTGTTTTCTGATTAATGAATGCCTCCTTTCTATATTGATTGATGCTTTTCACCTGCTTTTCTTAGGTTTGCTCTCGTTACAAGGAACATTTTCCGTTTCTGTATCAGAAAACTGAATTTTTTTTCCCTAGAAAAATTTCATGATGTTTTATTAACAAGATTATCAACACTGTGGCAAAGGCTTCCATGATCCTCTATCAATTAATCCATTTACACATTCAGTAAAGCAAATTTATTTTTTACAAAGGCTGTGCTACTGAATGGTTACATTAAACATCTTTAGAGATATTTGGGCTATTATAGAAGATCAGTTTGTAATTCATATCAAGCATTGCAGGTAGCAGTTTCAACTTCCTATCACCATCTGGGCTGTCAGTTTCCATGTGCACACACATAGGAGAACCCATCTTCATTTATCTTCCATTTGCAATTAAAAGCTCTGTTTAGCCTAATACTTCTCAATATGATCGGTGTCCCACTGTGCTATTTCAGAATAATGATAGCTCAGGACTTAGGGCTGTGGAGGCCGAGTCTTACATGGAAACATTTTTAATAGAGAAAAGGCAATTAAAACAAGGGTTTATTTGGCAACTAAGTTTTCAATGGTAGGATAGGAGCTAAGTGAGTTAGAAATTTGGAGAAAACATCCACGTGCTTGAGAAACCCACAGTTCTTGCACCAGCGATGAGCAAGATGCTTTTCATGTGATTGTGATAATCCTTATCACAGCTGCTCAGAGACAGGTAAGATCGGTATTACTGTCTCCATTTTACAGACTAGGAACCTTGCTTGGGAGAATGAAATCACTTACCTTCAGACACATAATTAATCAATAAGTAGGTTTGGTGTTCAAACTGAGGTCTCTCAGAATCCAAAACCCACACCCCATCCTCTTCTTGGTAGTTTTCCAACTTCAGGAATGCCAAAGAATAGAACTAGCTTTATGTCTCATTTTCTTTGTGTGTCTAAATCTGGATATTTTCTCCTGACCTGGCCAGTACTGGGCTAGCTTTTCTATCACTTGTTCTATGTATTAGGCTTACACAAAAGATTTCCTTTGAAGAGAGAGCCTTTTTTTTTTACTTTATTTATTTATTTATTTGACAGAGAGAGAGAGAGAGAGAGAGAGAGAGAGAGAGAGAGAGAGAGAGAGAGNAGCACAAGCAAGGGGAGTGGCAGGCAGAGGGAGAGGGAGAAGCAGACTCCCCGCTGAGCAGGGAGCCCAATGTGGGGCTAGATCCCAGGATCCTGGGATCATGACCTAAGCCGAAGGCAGATGCTTACCAACTGAGCCACCCAGGCGTCCCTGAGGAAAGAGTCTTGTGGATGTCTTTGCCTTCCACTGTTAAAAATCATTCTAACTAGAGTTCTAGTTTCGGTGAAAGTATTGGGTTAGCCCCTCTGCTGAGAGGGGACTCCGTCTCCCCTCCCAGGTGGGGCAGATGCACCAGAAATTGTGCAGAGCCCATGTAGGAAACTCAGCTGATTGACCCGCTGAGCTGAGCTAAGGAACAGTGGGAGAAGCAAATGTGGGGTGATACTGAAGACTTGCTCTCCTTCCCCATGATTCTCAGTTCTGTTCTCCCATTCCCCATGTCACGGGAGCAGTGCATGAGACCCAGCTCTCGTGTGTGTGGCTACCAGATGGGTGCCCTCCCAGTCTTGGAGTGAGAGTCACACCAAGGTCAAAATCAAACAGTGACCTTGAAAGCCATTTCAGGGAAGACAGGAGGTCCACATCCCAGTGATGGCTTGTTTGAGGAGGTCTCTTTGAGGAATTGCCTTGTTTTTTTTCTCATGGTCAAAATGAATGTAAAGACTTGCATTACTGGATTTCCATTTCCCATTTGAAAGGCTGGAGGGAGGTGCTGCAGTTCTGCCACAGGATACCCAGCCGACAGGCTGCTGATGGGTCTTCTCTGGGCTGGATCTGAAACAGGAGCAGCTCATGGATGCATTACACCTAGGTCATGGGCAGCCTGGGGGTGGGGGCACAGACTGCCCCTAGTCACGGGGGTAAGGAGAGAGAAATTCTGATGCAGGGGCTCAGTGGAAACTCCACATCAACAGAAAACAGTCTTAAAAACTGGTAGTTGGAATTTTCATCATTTGAGCTTTTGCTAAAGTAAGGTAACATTTTGGAGAGATCTTTAAAGGGCAAATCGACAGATACAGAAAATATTCTAGACAATTTTGGTTACTTTTTTTAACTGAATAATAGAAAAAGAAATGAAATGGAGCAGCATGTGCACCCCATGATTAGCCAGTATTTACTATTAGTATCTCCCATGTACCAGAGAGCTAGCGCAGTATTATCAAACAAGCCTGATGAAGAAATGGAGACCTGGAGACATCAAGGGGCTTGCTCAGTGTGGCTCAGATTGTAAATGATAGAAGGGGCTTTAAATCCAGAGCCCAAACACTTCCCATAATACAACACTGTTCTCACCATAGGCATGTGGTGGTCTTCAAGACTGAATGTCAGGGTGCCTGGGTGGCTCAGTGGGTTAAAGCCGCTGCCTTCGGCTCAGGTCATGATCCCAGGGTCCTGGGATCGAGGCCCACATCGGGCTCTCTGCTCAGCAGGGAGCCTGCTTCCTCCTCTCTCCTCTCTCTTTGCCTGCCTCTCTGCCTACTTGTAATCTCTCTCTCTGTGTCAAATGAATAAATAAAACCTTTAAAAAAAAAAAGACTGAATGTCAGAGATTGCTTCCTTTTTATCCACTGGGTCCCCCTTGAAGGCACCTGTTGGCTCCAAGAGCTGGTATCTATGAAGATAGATGCCTTCAGCATCCGGTCTGATACAAACAAGTTGTATATATCCCAAACAATCTGGTCCAGAAGCTCTTCGGTGGGGCCCGACAAGGGAGGCCTATGCAGAGGGGCGGTGGGGACATGCAGGAGCGGGAACAGGTGTGGGGCCTGAGTGCAGGGAGTAGGGCATTTGTATCCATGTGGTGGTGGCCTAGTGAGCGGCATCAGAGCATGTCACAGAGTCTGGGAGCCCATATGGCAGAGAGGAGTGTGAACATGGGGGCTCTGAGGGAGAGAAGGATGAGATAGTGGGTCAGCAAAGGGTGTGGGAGCCCTAGCAGGCATCCATAGAGGCAGGGAGCCTAGAGGGGGTTGGAGCCCCAGTGTACACAGTGTGTACACAGCGGGCCAGTGTTTGAGCTGCTTCCAGCCCCTGAGGTTCCAGGACCAGACTTACGTCTGCTTTTTCAGTTCTTGCTGGTTTAGTCCCCTTTGATCTGAGCACCACCCTAGGAATCTCCCATTCCCCCCCCCCACACTGAAGCTTGGAAGTTAGGCATGAGTCTGTGGCCACCAGACTCCCATGTACCTGGGAGGATGACACCCAAACACTCAGGGACCACAAACACCCTGAAAACCACAACAGCAGGTCTGCTGCGAGGCCTGGGAGGGACAGCCAGACAGTGTGTCCTTGTATCATGGTGCCAGGACAATCATTAGCTTTGTTTCATTCAAGCTGATGGGAAACAGCAGGAAATCACACTCAGACTTCCAGAGGCTTCTATTGGATATACCCCCAATCTACTTCTCCATTTATAATTACATGTATTAACAAGTTCATGGCGGTGATACATGAAGAAGCATATTATGTAATCAGATTGTCTTTGATGGTATAGTTAATGCTAATGTGATGATTATGTGTGAACATTTAAATATATGACGCTCATTATCAAAAATTGATTTAAGGACCAGACACGAGCCCCCCCCCCGCCAGATTCTTTAATGTTCTTTGTCTCTATGTTCTTACTAATTCAGTAGGATGGCATGTGCCTAACTCATTCTTTCATGAAAGGACCCGGCTGGCATTCTGTTAGCTGTGACAGCCGGTTGTCCTCAGATCTTCTCTGGAATCACTGGGACAAAAGCTGACCCAAAAGTCCTTCTCCAGTACACACCCTGCTCCTGCCCCTGGGAACTGAAATAAATAAAAATTAGACACGTAGGGGGCAGCCTCTGGCCTGAGGCAAAAGGAAGTTTCAATCTAGGGTCTACGTTGGGATACCCATGTGATTCCACACAAGCCCCTCCAGATTCACTCATAACATGGGTAGAAAAGATGCCAGCCCCTAGAGAACAGGATTCATAAATTTTGGTGTAGACAATAAAATTCCACGCAGCTCTTAGGAAGACTGAGGCAGGTAGATCTCTTTGTTTTGGCAGGTCCAAGATCTGTTGCTTGAAAAAGACTTCATATATACTATGATCTTATTTTTTTAAAAAGCGATTAAAATATGCATGTTGAGAAAAAGTATCTGGAAGGCTATGTGCCAAGCCATTACTGATATCTAACTCTGACAGTTATGACATTATGGAAGATTTTTCTTTCTTAGACAAAATATTTCTGTAATATCTTGAACATTTTATAATATGCAAATATTTTGATTTTAGGCAGGGATAAAAGGCAAATAAAAATTTGCAAATAAAATAGCGGAAAATCCAGATGTTCTCTCTGTTCCCTTCATGCTCCAAATAACACTTTTTAAAAATATATATATATTTTATTTATTTGAGAGAGAGAGAGAAAGATCAAGTGAGTTTGGGGGAGGGGTAGAGGGAAAGAAACTCAAGCAGACTCCCCGCCGAGTGTGGAGGTCAATGCGGGGCTCAATCTCGTGACTTTGAGATCATGAGAAGAAATCAAGAGCTGGTTGCTCAACTGACTGAGCCATCCAGGGGCCCCCAGTAACACTTTTGTAAGGCCACTGTCCTTTTTGCAGCTCTGTGCCGTCATGGAAATTAGGGACAAACTGGGTTTTTGAGAGTCTTCGAGATCTTTATTAATTGCAGTACAAAATCAGGACTCGAGCAACAGGAATTAAGTGCTTGCATAGGATCTGTATGAAGTGTACATGAATAGGGATGCCTGGGTGGCTCAGCCGGTTGAGCGGCTGCCTTCGGCTTGAGTTGTGATCCTGGGGTCCTGGGATCGAGTCCAGCATCGGGCTCCCTGCTCAGCAGGGAGCCTGCTTCTCCTTCTGCCTGCTGCTCCCCCTGCTTGTGCTCACACTCTCTCTCTGATTTAAAAATAAATAAATAAATAACATATTTAAAAAACATACATGAATAATGTATTACCCTGTGGGTGCCTGCAGGACAGGAGGTTTATTGAGACACTTGTTCAAATGTTATCCTTGTGGCTCTTAAGAATGAGTGGTACTCTCCTCCTTCGGTCCTGAGCAGCCACTGAACCATTCCCACGCAGGGCTCTCCCGGCTTAATTGCTTTGGTGTTTCAGAGTGAAAATGGCACCCGCTAGGCACATGGGAGGTAAATCCCCAATCCACTTGGCTTTGTCTGGGGATGTAGGTCTTTGGAGAAGCTGAGGGAGGTTGCAGAAGTGGCTCAGGCCAGAAGATGCCCTTGGGTTCTCCCAGGACTAGGAAGGGAATAGATTTGTGTATGTGTGTGTCGGGGGGTATGGTCCACAAAGGCTGTGGTTCTGGGTCCTACTGATCTGCTGCCGCGAGATGGGGCAGCGGCTGTGGGCTGCTCTAGAGAGATTACTAAACCCAAGGTCTGGGGTGCAGAGGGAGAAGGAGTCTCTAGCTGACCCCTCACTCCGTGGAATGGCTGCCCTGGAGAACCTCTGTGCTCAGCCAGGCAGCGGGGCTGACGGCCAGCCCCATGGGAGCTTCGCTTAGCAGATTATAAAATGTTCAAACCTCCTAAACCTCTGCTTTCAAAACATGATTGAGATGGAATTTTTGTCCTGTAGGCACGAGGGGGCTCAGAGCCAGATCTAACTTAATTAAATGTTTTTTTCCCTTAAAGAAAGTTACATGGCCCTTTTCTTTTTGTCATCTGAGTATTGCGGAGGAAATTTACAGCCATCATGTGTTCTTGAGCTCCCCTGCAAAGACTTGGCCCTGTCCTGGGCACTTCCTGAGCTTTTTTCATGCTGGATTTTAGCAGGTTCTCAGGTGTGGTGGGGTAGGAGACTTGTTTTTATTACCTGTTCCAAAGTAGGTCACTGCACGTGACACGTAAAATTGGCAATCACACCGTGGGGGACCACTGTATGCCGAACATCAATGACTGATACCATAGCTTTTCCTAGGCAAGTGTTTGGAAAGTGACCATGATGTCTCAAAGTGGCAAATGGCCCAAAGAGGGCGACAAGCGTGTGGTCCCGTGGCTCCTACTGTAGCTGTGATGTCCCCATCACCTGAGTCCTCCCTGCTGTCCTCCCTCTTAGCCATTAGTCCCTGCAGTGGAAAGCCTGCGTCTTGTTACTTTGGGCTTGGCCTGGCATTTGGCTCATCTTGGGCACTTGGTAAATGCTAAACAGAATGATTTGGCTCATGGATGATCTTCCGTGAACATCTCCTGTGAGCACAAATCTCTCTCTGAATTAATAGACGATATGGCGAGTCCCCACGACGTGTCTGGGATGGCACGGATACCCGCATCACATTGCCTGCCTGGAACAGGCACAGGTGCCTCACCTTGGCCCTTGACGAGCCAGCAGCAAGTTCGCGACTCTCCCAGGAATGTGAAAGGAAAAGGACCGAGAAAGATGGAGCTTGACACCCTGTTCTCTTTCTGCATGTCTTTCTTATGACAAGTGAAAAGGAAATTTACATTTCAAGGAATAGTCCCAGCTTCCACCTGCCACCATCTACCCAAGCTCTGAGGACTAGAGGTCTGCTCCGGCTGCAGAACCAGGGAAGGCTCCAGGACTTTCCACTGGGGATGAAAACCACAGGGTGGAGGCTTTGAACGTGATGTGTACTGAAAGCCACTTATTCAGATGCCTAATTCCCTCTTAGTAGATCATTGTTTTCCTTAGGTGGTCTTTCATGGTACATGAGTTAGGTCGCAGTCCAGGCCTTGAACTCACTGAGTGGGATCATTTTACTGCCATGTCATCCCTGCTATCTGGCTTTGTAGGTCAAGGCACTGTCATGTCATAGGCAAAGCACCCAGGAAGAGCTCTACCTGCTGTGTGGGCTATGTCTACACCCTGCATCAGGGCTTCTGGGAAAGACGTGTCCTGTTGGGCCAGGACCTGCAGGGTGGGAAGCCGGGAGCAGAGGAGCAGAGTGGGGTTGAAGGGTGTACTGGGAGATGGTTGTGCAGAGTTCAGATGCAGGAAAGACTCAGACACCAAAGGCTGAGATGGAACAGGGTGATGGCAGTCAGGAGCCAGACATGTTAAGTAGCTGGACTGGACAGAACCAGAATCTTAACAACTAACCCTTACTGTGTGCCAGGCACTGTGCTAATGATAGACCTTTACGTGGATTATCTCCTTTCAGCCTCAGCAATCCTATGATGCAGTCACCATTAGCGTCTCCTTCTAAAGGCGAGGGAACTGAACCCAGAGAGGTTATATAACTTGTGCAATGTCACAGAGCCTGTAAGCTGGGGTTTGTACCTAATTTGATTTCAGAGCCTATATAAATAACCCCTATAATATATTGTCTTCTGGGGGGCCACACACCAGAAACAAAATGTTTTAGACACTGGAGCAGTCAGGTTCTGATAGGAAATAATTTATATCCTTCTAGCTTAAAAAGTTGACACTGGCCTCTTAGGCTGTGTCTAGCCTTAGGTTGCAGAGGAAAGATTTAGTGATATTTATTACACGCCAAGTCTTTTCACATTTATTATTATCTCATTTAATCACAGCAGTTCTGTAGGATTTATTCCTCATAATTGTAGTTGAGTAAACTGAGGTTTAGGGAAGCTAGGTAACATGTCCATGGTCATACAGCTAATAAGCAGGAGAGTTAAGGGTCATGCCCAAGTTTGCAGCCCGGGCTCAAGCTCTTTTACTATAACATCTTTTCTTCAAGGGGGTGATGACTAGCCCTAGTCTCAGAGTTCCCCAGTGAAGACTGGCAAGTAAGTCTGAGAAGTGTGCAGGTGCGTTTTTATGTGTTAAAAACTCTGAGAAGTCCTACAGTACACAAAGCTGTTTTACATTGTTTCACTTTGAATTGCTCATCCTTGAGCGCAAGACTCTTCCCCTCCCCCCCATGAAACAGACTTTAAGAAATGTCACACTATACTATGAGGGTCCCCAGAGGATAAAGAGGCAGAGTTTATTTTAGAAAGATTTCTCTCTTTCGTCATCATGAGTTCTAGCTCTGCCTTAGAAAATAAGAATGATCAATAGCAGCTATTGCAATTTTAAATGTACATATCTTTTGATAAAAATAATGAGATATGTGCAAGGAGATATGTATGAAGTTCATTGCATTGTAGTTTGAATCAGAAGAAGTTGCCACTGACTAAATAGCCACTGACTGGAACAGGAAAAGAAAGCATAGTATACCTACACCATGCAATGCCATTCAGCAGCTAAAAAGAATGAGCTAGCTCTATATGAGTTTATGTGGATAAGTCCCAAGCCATATTGTTGAATCAAAGAGATGAAATGCAAAACAATACATTTAACATGATACCATACATGTGAAATTAAGAGAAACTTTACATTTTTTATATAGACCTACGTGGGTGTTAGTGCATAAACTTGGGATGGGGAGGAGACACAAATTAATACGTGTTCAACTCTGATGTTCATGGGAGGTCATTTGGGACTGAGGGCATGCATCGGTTAGAACAGCACAGATTGGACCAGTGGTTCTCAGAGTGTGGTCTCTGGACCAGCAGCCTCGGCATCACCTGACCACTTGTTAGAATGCAAATTCCTGGGCTCTACCCCAGCCCTATGAATAAGGAACTGAAGATGGAGCCTCGCAATCTGTGTTTTAACAAGCCCTCCTGGTGATCCTCATGAACTAGTCTTGTGACCCCAACCTAACTGCAAGGGATTCTGGGAAGTGCAGTAGGCCACATAGGGTGGTGGTCGAAGGAGACCACAGTCTTCTTTATTGAGCTTATTTATTTATTTATTTTACAAGAAGCGTATATTCGTGTATTACCTTTAATATTAAAAAAAAAAATCCAAGGTTGATGAAAAAGGAAAGCGCGCCTGTGGTATGTGTGTATTGGGGGGTTGTATGCCTGGGAGGTTTGGTAGGCAGGGAAGGTGCATCTCAGAGCCAAGAAATAATAAGGATTTTGGATTCTTCTGCTTTCAATGTATTACCTCATTTAAATGGCACCACAATCCGCTCAGGTGATTACTATTAAAAGCCCCATCTAATGAAAGCAGATTCTGAGTCCTCAAGAGTTTCCAGGACTTGTCTGGGTCCCACGGACGGTATGGGAAGCACTGAAAATGGAACCCGGGCTTTCACGTTAGAAAGTGTCACCGCACGGCAACGTCTTGAAGGGCTTCATGCCTGTGTGGGTGTTCTTACCTTGCAAATGGAAGGCTGTTACTTGAGAATGAAATCCCTGGGATGTATCTATCAAGGGGAGAACAGCTGGGCTTCCTTCCGGCTTCTGCCCTCACCCCTGCCCACTCCCCAAAGGCTCACAGCCTCAGCACGGGGTCACATCCCCAACACGATGAGCTTCCAGCTCCCAGGCCATTCACAAAGGATGTAGATTTCACTGCAGGTTTCAGAGCAGGGACTGCTGCGCGCACAGGGCAGCCTTCTTTAAAATCCTCTACAAAGTTTCCACCCCTTCCCTCAGACCTCTCTTCTTTCTTCCACAAACTCTTTAACTCCTCCAGTGACTTGGCTCCCACCTCCAGTCTCACTGCACTCTCTGACATCATTCATCGAACAAAACAATGCCTGGCAAAGCTAAGCCTCTTCACTGGAGGAATCCTGTGTACGGTTCTTCCCACTACATCTAAAACACACCCAGTGGACTTCACATCCGCCCAAAAGTAAGGGCGTGCTTAGCACAGAGAGCGAAGACAGCTGCTGGCCAGGTCATCCTGAGAAAATGATAATTAGTTTAACGATGCCCTGCTCATGGTTCACAAGTGGGGGTGGGGGATGGGGTAGAAATTTCCACAGGGGAAAATATGCATACTTCCTAAAGAGACTAGGCGAACAGACCCAGTGTACAGGGACCCAGTGACCATGGTCAAGGCATTCCAGAGCGTGTATTCTCAGTGGAAAGACACCTCAACTCATGAATGTTTGGGGAATAAAAGAGGTCAAATTCCAACCAGTCATCTTCCTTCTGACCTAAGCTCTTTCGACTGACATGAGGGTCGAGGCATCACAAAATCTATTCTTTTGTCCTTCAGGCAGGAGTGGGGTGGGGGGCCCTTCTCTGGCTGGGTTATACCGCGAGCCGGAAACCAGGAGGGACTGGAGAGCGGTGGATGAAAATGCAGGCGTCTGCCACTGTTTCCCGGAGGGGGCATCTGTTTGCAATCACGCCCGATGCCAGCAAAGCCTGCTGTGCCCGCCCGTGCCCTTGTGTAAGGCTGCTGGAGAGTGGTGACATGGAGGCCGCCCTCTCTCCGGCTGGCAGGTGCCTTTCACCTTGAACTTCCCACTGCAGGCGTCGTCCAGCCTCTGACAGCGGCAGACCGGAGCAGGAAGCCTAGGATGTCAATGCCGTCATGGCGCGGCTGACGCAGCGCTGAAAATCACTTCCTCTTCTTCCCTGGCCCTTCTCCAGGCCGGAAGCCGTCCTTTCTGATCTGAATCCTGCCCCCCCATCTCAATCCCTCCCCGCCACCCCAATCCCTCCCAAGGCGAGCCATGCCCTGCCCCTCAGACCTCCGCCGCTTAGAAACCCTGACCTCCAGGGGGCAGCAGACGCCTGTGGCGAGTGGAAAATGCGGCTAGCTGGTTGTCTTTAAAAAGTTGTACAAATTTTGCATTCTCCTGGATGCTACATATGCATTTGTTTTAATTTAAAATATCTTTAAAACTGTTACAATTTTTCCTTCCAAGTCTCTGACTGGAATAAATTCTCCAGAAAATGTACCAGGCTTCTGTTGGGGTTTTGCATGCCTCATAGCCCTCCACTGAGCACACTCTGGGGTGCATAGGCAGGCTGACGCCCCAGACTGCGTCATTCAAGGCCTTCTCAAGTGTTCTTGATTCCCGTTCCCAACTTTTCCCCCCCGGGAGACCCCAGTCGGTACGCGCCCTGATTTTTGAGGCAGCCTGTGAAGCAGGGACCTTGTCTGCCCGCGGTCCACCCTCTGAGTCTGCCCAGCACCTTGTGCAGAGCGGGTGATCCCTTAAGGGTGTGTGCTTCTAGACACCCCTCTCACAGGACCCCAGAACCTCCAGGATGCCGTACTCGGGATGGCCAGTAGATGACACCCAGTTTTCTACCAGGGCTGCGCAGCAGGTTTGTGGTTTGAGCCTGGATTGACCGAGGGAAAGCAGACAGGCTTCCTCAGGCCGCATTGCTGACTCTCCCTCTCAGCTCTGCCCTTCCAGGGTGCTCATTCAGCCTTCAGGGAGAGGAGCAAGCAAGCATAAAGAAAGCCAGGAGGGTTATCTTTCCATGGTTTCTGCTTGTTTGGGGATGTCAGGATGCTGGCTGATTTGTTTCCAGAAGAATCCCAGGATTCTGTTTGTAGTCTCAGAGAGGCTCCAGGGAACATAGGGAAGGAGTTTCAACACCAGGCAATGGAAGACATTTTTCTGTTAAGCAATAGGGTATTTTAGCAGAGGAATATGGAACCCAAAGTTAAGAAATGATAATGTATTGAAATGCTACCATCGGGGCCACCATCACCACCACTGTCATCACCACCATCATCACCACAACCATCATCATCACCACCATCATCATCACCACCACCATCATGAACACCACCATCACCACCACTACCATCACCACCACTATCATCACCACCATCATCATCACCACCACCACCACCACCACCGTCATGACCACCACCATCATCAACACCACCACCACTAATACCACCATCATCACCACCACCATCATTAACACCACCACCATCACCACCACCACCGTCATCACCACCACCATCATCACCACCACTACCACCATCACCAACGCCACCATCATCACCACCACCATCATGAACACCACCATCACCACCATCAACACCACCACCATCACTACCATAACCTCTCTCGCCACCATGTGTTTAGAACTTCGAAGACTGGAGAATACCTTACATGTGTTACATAGTTTCTATCACTTAATCTTTTCCAGAGACATTTCATAGAGTTTGATAACACACAGGGAGCTTGGAGAGATGATCTGGTAGGAGAGCTGAGTGTTCTGTGTACACAGTATACTTGTCCCTTTTCATGTTTTCTGGTTTCTTTGGGAGACCCCCAACGGACTGGAAGAAGGGTGACTGTGGGTGCCCCTAGTGTGAGAAGAAAAGGCCCATTGTGCTTTGGAAGGAGAGGGAGAGCAGGTAATAGAGGAAAAAGATCACACCTGTCTCCCCTCACCCCCAGGCTCCATATGGATAGCATCAGGTGACTTGAACTTAAAGAATGGATGGTTTTGCTCCTCTTGGGCACTGCGTACGTGACTGATCATTAGCAAGACCTTTGAAGTTTATTCCCAAGGCCTTCCATTTGATATTTCTGGCAGGATAACAGGACTGCACAAAGACCTCAACACATAAAGCCACTCAAATATTCCTAATGGTAGCAAAGGACACAGAAGAGGATCACTATAGCTTCCCCTAAGACAACACAGAAAGCCTGCTACAGTCAGGCTCCAGAAAGATCCCACACAAGGAGGATTTTATCTGAACATTAGTAGAAAATGAACACCAGACCCCTTATTGCTGAAAGACCCAAGATGTTCCTACAGGCCACACCCGCCCTCAAGCCGTGAACATTCCAAATGGGAAAATATCCCAGGCTCAGCAGAGTAGCTCTGCACGCCTTGTTTGGAAGGCCATCTTTCTCAAGGGAAAACTTGTAGAAAGGAGTTCCCCCCCCCCATATCATCTGCTGGTTTGGGTTGCTAGAGGCCTGTCTTTATTTAATGTCGTGTATGTATGTCGGTGTGAGCACAGAACTGTATGATTCTGCTGTGAGCGTGCCCATGGGACAGGTACCATTCAAGGAGGAAGACAGACAATATATGTCTATTACTCCAGTTTTATGCATGTAATATCACAGGCAAATATAGACACCTGGACATTATCAAACCAAAATTAAAAACTCATTGGAAAAAATGACAGCATTTGCACAGATTGCCTATAAATCTTCAATAGCTAATTCTCCTTGGGCATCACATCAAATGTTCGCTTTCTTTTCAATGTCTCATTAGGAGGGAAATTTATTGCCCAACTATTGAACTATGTCAATTTTTCAAAAACAGTGTGTGAATATTTCCAGGAACCACATGCTTGATTTCATATTAGCTTTATGCCACTGAACAGGAAGAAGCTTGGTCTTTCCAATGATGAAATGACACTAATCATGAAATTAAAGGAGATAGCATGTACGCGGTTGGAAGCGACAGCAGTTTCCCATAAATGTATCGTAGCCCTGGCTCCCTTTGATAAGTTAGAATGATGTCACTCCAGCCGGGGCCAGGGCACATGTTCTTCCCCTACTCCCCCCACCCCCAGCACCCTCTTCCCCTATCTAAATGTGGATCCAAAGAGAAGTCTTCAGAGGAACCAGATTCTTAGGATGGGGTGTGTTCCCCAGCTGTGCTTGTTTGCCTGCCATGGTGGGAAGAGCTTACGAAGGTCCAGGAAGGAAAAGAAAAATGTTAAACAAAAATCAATGGATTGCATATGGTGCCCGTTAAAAGTAATAAATACGCAGAAGATGAAGGGCCGGGCTTACACATGTGAACTTGTCTCTGCAAGGGCCCTGGCATCCAGAGGGAGCAGGAGTGGCTGCTTCCTGTTCCTGTGGCCCAGCCTTGGACCACACCCATGGGCCAGGAGCTCCACTGAGCAACTGGGAAAGAGAAGGGGAAGGGATGCAGGGAGGATGTAGGGAATCTTGAGGGTTTGCCTGGCCCTAGTCCCCATCTTTTCTGTAGGCTCTTCAGACAGGAGAATGACTCATCCAGGTGACCTCCAATCAGGCACGAGGGAAATATTTGAGTGGTTGCAGACACATTGGAAAACCAGGAGAACATGGAAGGTGAGCTTCTAGAAACTGAAATCCGAGCCTCTACTCATAGCTGGAAATGAGATTGGCATGTTTGGCCAACTAATTGAGACTAATACATGTCCCAATGTATGGCTTTTTTCCCCTGTATGTTTTGTTTCCCCTGTTGAAGATATATATGTCTCCATATATTTTTATATATCCCCATATATTGTATATATACATGTATTCATGTATGTATCTGCAAGATTTCTATCATTTAATCCGTCCACCATCCATCTGTCTGAGCCCCACAATACTCACATAGAACTAGGATGGGGAAGAATCGGTTCATGGTGACTTAGAAGGTGGGGCATGGAAAAACTAGACCTGAGCCTCACTTTCCCTCCCAGGTCTTTGATTTATGATTTGGTCTTTAATTAAGGATTCCTTGGACAAATGCCTTTCCCCTTAAAAAATCATTTGTCTCTACCAGTATGCTGCTAATAGTGATTTTCATTTGTTCAATACATATTCCAGTATCTGCTTGACCAAAGACTCCAAGAAGTGCAAGAAAAGGATTCCCACACAAGTAACTAGTAGTTGAATGAACAGATGTAGGATACTATTTTGAAGCTATAATTTGAATCTGTATATATGTTTTCATCTGTGTCTACGTGCATGTTTATATATGTGCTTATAAACGTGTTTTCTACTTTTAAAAAACATTAGTTTTTTTAAATGTAGCAAAGACTAAAAAGGCTCAAAATATGACTGCTGAGATAATCCTAAATATCTCTCTAAGAAATAAAAGTTACATATGCACATGAAAGTACTGAAAGGTGTGCTTTTTACACATCTGAAATATATATATCCAAACCCAAATTTGGACTTCTGGCAAAAAACCCCAACTTTGCTTCAGTTTAAAAACCCCAGTGCATCTGTTTGGTGGGGCTGCAGTAACAATTTGTCACAAACGGAGAAGCACAGGACAACAGAAGTTCACTCTCCGACGGTTCTGGAAGCCCAGATCCAGCAGCCAGGTGTCAGCAGAGCTGTGCTCACTTTGAGAACTTCTGGCAGTGGTTGCTAAAAGCCTTGCCTTCACCCTAGTCCATGCCTTCATTGGCACATGGCGCTCTCCCTTTGTGTCTCTCCCTGTGTCTTCTCCTTGTGAGGACACGAGTCATATTGGACTAAAATCCCTACTGGGGCGCCTGGGTGGCTCAGCTGGTTAAGTGTTTGCCTTCAGCTCAGGTCATGATCTCAGGGTCCTGGGATGGAGGCCCACATTGGGTTCTCTGCTCAGCCTGAAGTCTGCTTCTCCCTCTCACTCTGCCTACCGCTCTCCCTGCTTGTGCTCTCTCTCTCAAAGTGAATAAATAAAATCTTAAAAAAAAAACCCCAAAACCAAATCCACCCTACTCCAGTATGACCTCATCTTAACTTACACCTTAATTACAACTGCAAAGACCTATTTCCAAATAAGGGCCCATTCCTAGGTGTCATGGGTGAGGACACAGGCATAACTTTTTGGGAGATACAATTCAACCCCTTCCGGTTAAGAATGCTCCTTTTCCCTCTAAGGGTCGTGTGAGATGGTATGAGTGGAATCACTTAAACTTTTCTTGTTTCAGGATAACCAGCTGAAGAAAAGCAGCCCGACGTGCATCTCTGATTTTCTTCCCTCCGTGTTCAGGTAAGTGTAATAAGCAAAAGTGGGGGAATCTTTAAAACCACACTCTCCAACATTGTCCCTCCTATCTTCCGAATGAATCCTAAGAAAGAACTTGGGCCTGAGGACTGCGAACGGTGTTTCTCGCCACATGGGGACAGATGCCACAACCGGCATCATTTTTTCCGAATGCTGTTTGGGTCAACACACGTATAGCTACTTTCTGGATCAGGCCAAGGCAACTCCTGGTGCCGTTTTCACTGGGGGAAAAGTGTGCAAAGGTAATTTGAGGGCTTTTTTCCCTGCATGAATATGTCTTGGAGAGAGCAGGAAGGCTGGTGGTTTAACTACAATGTAAACTTTGAAACTGTTCATTTCTCTTCATTCTGCCAGATCCAGCTCCCATCACTCAGCTTTGCCCATTCTTTTTTTTCTTTGAGATTTATTTTATTTATTTGAGAGAGAGAGAGAGAGCACGCAGTAGGGAGGCGCAGAAAGAGAGGGGGAGAGGAGGAACATGAGCAGACTCCGTGCTGAGTGTGGAACCCTACATGGGGCTCAATCTCATGACCCTGAGATCAGACCTGAGCTGAAACCAAGAGTCGGACGCACAACCGACTGTGCCACCCAGGTGTCCATGTCCATTCCTCACACTCGCTCAGATTGATTCCATAAAGCAAAATCAAATCATGTCACTTTCTTGTTTAAATTTTCTATGATTCTTTCTCCTTCCTTTGCATTTAAATGAAATCCACAAGGTGTGGTCTACCTGACTCTTCAACATTTGTAAGGACGTCTTGGAATAGGGCCGATTCTTTTGGTCTAACTTGGGTTATACACCTGACCCCATGGCCAGGACAGATGTGACCCTCTGATAATCAGATTTCTAGAGGAGGGAAGGAGTCAGCGCCATCCAGATCACCTGTGCTCCCATAGGGCGTACTGGGACCTTAAGGAATATCAGTGAGCCATTGGTGGAAGAAAGGATGCCAGGCAGGCTCTAAAGACAAATGTCCCCCCCCCATGACAAGGGGCCAGCATGCATCCTTCTCCTACTGTGAAGTTCTCTGCCAGCAATCTGGCAGAACCGGGACAAATGTAGTAGCCACAGGTCTATGGGGAGGTGACTGAAAAGACATGAGAGGCAAATGTTTACTTAAGAGTAAAGTAGGGGCACCTGGGTGGCTCAGTGGGTTAAAGCCTCTGCCTTCAGCTCAGGTCATGATCTCAGGGTCCTGGGATCGAGGCCCGCATCGGGCTCCCTGCTTGGTGAGGAGCCTGCTTTCTCCTCTCTCTCTGCCTGCCTCTCTGCCTACTTGTGATCTCTCTCTCTGTGTCAAATAAATAAAATTATAAAAAATCTTTTAAAAAAAGAGTAAAGGGGCGCCTGGGTGGCTCAGTGGGTTAAAGCCTCTGCCTTCAGCTCAGGTCGTGATCTCAGGGTCTGGGGATCGAGCCCCACATCGGGCTCCCTGCTCATCGGGGAGCCTGCTTCTCCCCCTCTCTCTGCCTGCTTGTGATCTCTTTCTCTCTGTCAAATAAAAATAAATAAAATCTTAAAAAAAAAGTAAAGCACAAGGAAGATGTGGGAATAAGGAAGAGAAGAAAATGAAGAGAAAACAAAACAAAACAAAAACAAAACGAGCACTCGAAGCCCAGGGAAGGGGCGCCACTCCCATTTTCTGGAGCATGCGCAGTCCGAGTTCTAGAAAGGCCCGTGGCTTCTGGCTGCAGATTGCTTCCAGGGTCAGTCAGATGCGATGCAAGAGCCACAGTGCAGTGAACCAGGTGGGTAGGAACTTCCCGCCTTTCTCTCTGCTTGGCTCTTCTCTTCACTTGCTGGGGGTGGTGGGAGAGAGCCAGCCCACTTTTTGGGTGGCCCTCGCACAGAGAAGACTCCAGCACTGGGAGAGAGCAGGGCCCGTGTGACTGGAGCCGGCGAGCAGGGATCTGAGTGGGCGTCCGGCGGGGCCGTGGAGGCGGGGGGCCGACCCGAGCTGCCCACACTAGAAACCCCACCATTCCTGGTTGGAGGTGCTTCAGTTGGTGTAGCAGCTGTGCTCCAAGGCGTGTGTCCTCCTTCCGCGGCTCTGGTTTTCAGTTCTAGAGTTCTTGTCATCATATGTTTACACTCACAGGGTCAAAGGCCGAGTAAATATTTTGTGAGGCGGATTTGCATCTTAGGGAAGCTGAACATGCACGTGATAATGCTTTTGAGTTGGCCGTGGGGCCTCTGGTGAAGAAACCAGTGGGAGAGAGGGTACAGAACAGCCTGTGAGGATTTGCTCAGAAGGTGGCCGTGAAACCACGTGCTCGTGGACGTCAGGACCGGAGGCAGCCCCAGCCACATGTGCCTGCCTCATGTGTCCCCACCACTGTCTCCCCACTCCTGAAATGAGACAGCCCATGTGACCTGGGGTAAAGAACTGCCAGGTGGCCACACTCGGCACAGGGCCCCAACCAGAAGACACATCCGTGCGACACCCACAAAGCACTGAAAATGCATCTAAATTGTTACCAAAATCATTCTAAGAGAGAGACATGCTGCCCAATTCATAGCAATATGTCCCCAAATATCACTCCGTTCTTCCGAAACTCTCGGAGTCTCAGTTTTCTCATCTGAAGAGTCCGGAAAATAATTTTGTCCACTTCACAGGGTTTTGGGGGACACCAGCTGCAACGGTACCTCGAAAGGGCAGGGCACGGTGCCTGGCTCATATGAAGCCCCCGTCCCGGGCGATGCGAGAATGCTGGGCTCTCATAAAGTTCGCTTGGGCCTGAGAATGAACCTTGTGGATACAGCAACACATCAGTACACTCATGGACCCTGAACAAGCCATGTTCCTGCTGGCTTCTTTAGAGGACACAGCCTCCTTCATCGACGAGTCTGAGTGCAGTCAGAGCCCCAAAGGAAAGGTGTTTGCAGAGAGTAAGCTGGGGAGGGGCAGGCTTGGGGGTCCTTCTGCTTATTGCTTTCTACTTGGGGTGCTTAGGACAATGGCCATCTCCAGCTCGATCCGAAAGCATTGATGGAAGGGGTAGCATGGTTGGGAAAAGTCAGGAATTTCCATGAGGGTACCCAGAAGGTTCTCAGAACTGCTATAAAATAATCATATTATTAATTAGGGCTCTCTCAACACCAATCCCAACCTCCTTCCCCTTGCCTTCCTCTACTAGAAGGTCGGGAAAATGAAACCTCACCTTCCTTGGCTCCGAGCTAGGAGTGGCCATGTGACATGGTCCAGCAATGAAATGGAAGTCATCCAGCCCTGGGGATTTCCAGGAAGACTTTCATTCTCGCCTGCTCTTGCCTACTTCCTCTTTCCCCTCAGAAACGCAGATGTGAGAACTCAAGCTACTACCTGAGGAAAATTCATGAGAGTCACAGAGACTTCAATCATGACATCATAGAACGTGTTGAACCAACATCATGAGAAGTCTACTGCTCTTCTTGTATGAGAAAGACAACAACAACAGCAAGAAACCTATTACACGCTTAAGCCATGTTAGGGTTACATGCTTAAGCCATGTTAGGGTCTAGTCTATGCTCCCACAGCAAAGAAATGCTAGAGGTCAGTAGCTCAGACCACATACTTCATTCTCTCTCCAGTGGAGCAGTTCAGAGGTGATAGGTATAGGCCAGGCAAGCTGCTCTGCTCTGTGAATCCACCCAAGGTTCTGGCATGATTTTGGTTGAAGCTTTATCATTTCCTGGAGTGTTGCTGTCTGTGACATATTCCAGGTTAGCTCAGCAGAACGATGCTTGCATTTCAAACCCTAGAAAGTGGCTGGAGGCCAATGAGTTGCCTTTGTAAGGGGTATGACCCAGGGGTTGTGGAAGTTACCACTGCTCACATCCCATTGGCCAGACCTTAGTCACATGGCCTTGCCCAGCTGCAAGGGAAGCTGGTAAGCATCGTCCTTGGCTGGGTAAATATATGAGGGGAAAGGGAGTGATTTTATTATTAAAAGGAAGAAAGAATAATGGGTACTTGGTGACCATTAGTTGTATTGATGGTATTTTTTGTTTTTACCTAATAAAAACATTAATGATAATAAAATCATTAAATGCATTAAGCTCTTATTATATGGTAGGTCCTATTCTAAGTGCTTAACATTTAATGTTCCATTTATTCATAATTTCAAGTATAGAGAGGTTTAGAGGATAATTATTCCAGAATCTTTCTTTAGAGCTAGGTTATTCCTGGAAATCGGAGAAAGGACCTATAGGTGGTTCATCATGACCTAAGCTCACTAGAAATTATCCTGGATGTTATGAACATGGAAACCAAGGGTAAAGTTATTTCAGAATTGGTTTAATTATAAGGCATGTGAGTCACAAGGTGCCTGCTCTGGATGGTTCTTCAAGTAGCCTTCTGTCAGAGATCTAGCAGGATCTAGCATGGGGCTCCTTATTCAAAAATTATGAAGAATTTCAAGATGGCGATAGCAGAGTGTTAAGTCACGTTCAGGGCCCATCTGAGTGTGGGGCATGGGGTGACTGCTCAGGTCATGGGGCCGCGAGGCCTAGAGTCACCAGAGGGGACGCCACCATCCTCAGGACAAACAGTGGAAGAGCAAAGGCTGTGTGGGCCCTTGGGTGGTGAGATCTGGGTTTCAGTGTTAACATTGCCACTTGCCTGGTGTCTGGGCTCATCAATGACATGCTCTGAGTGGTGGAGTCATCTGTAAAGTATTAAGGACCAATCATATTAAGCTCAGTGGGTGGCATGTCATTGCCCTTAAAAAATGACAGTTCTCTTTTCTTTGATGGACTTATTCTTTCTGGGTTAACATATTCACGTTACATACTGCGTCTATCTGGAACGTTGTGGAGAACGCCACAGCCTGTAGGGTGGGGCGAGACAAGCATCCGATTCTCACTGTGCAGTCACTTCCACGGAGCCGTGCTGACACCACAGTACCTCCTCCACGACAGTCCCATGCTAACGGAAGGGAGAAAATGGCTTCATTCTCTTTGCCAAATTCCCGCCTCTCCATACCTTTGGAGTTTCCAGAAATGCTCCATTGAAAGCAGAAATTCATTTCTCAGATGGTTCTTGTCTCACATCCACTCGGTGGTAGACTAGTGAAACTACCATGATCCCGTGGGGCCCCTGGGTCCTGCAGCAGATGGAAGCGAACAGCTCCGAGCTCCTGGGAAGGGGCGGGTGCTCCAGGCAGCACCTTGTGGGAGATTTGTATAATGTGCATCTGTCAGGCAGTCATTTGGAGTTTGCGGGTTAGCAAGTGACACCTGCCTGCCCGGGAAGCCACGCCTGCCCCCTGGAGGGAAGTGGTGGCCCATGGTCTGGGGAGGCACGGGGGCAGGAGGGCATGGGCCATGCGGACATTTCCAGGCCCTTGGTGAGCTCTATCCTGGAGCCAGGAATCAGCGGGTGTCACGTGGAGGGTTTTGCTTTGTTTTTGCTTTTAATGAACACGGTGGCTTTCTATCTTGGCTAAGTGAGGAACACGTCCTTTCCATTGTTCTGAAAGCAGTTCTTGGAGGCTGCCAGGCTTCCACTGTCTGGGGAGAGAAGCAGCACAAGGCATATTCAGTCATCGGTGGTCTTGCCCACTGGACATGGCATGCGAGGGGTTTAATCAGACGCTGATTTTTGAACCTGGCAACACGAGCACAACCTCTGCCTATTGGAACAGACAGTGCTTACAACAACCTGAGAGACGTGTTGATTAGGAACGCGGTAAATAATTAGGAGCTGCTGCATTTTGGTTTTATTGTTTTTTTTTTTTAATGGCATGGTGTGAAGAAGCCTCAGAAATGCATAAATCAGAAGGGGTCATGCAGACAATACATTCTTATGTCTCTGATTCCCATTTCCAGCTCTGCAGTTTATGCTGGTGCATTTGGCCTTGACGTGTGTAAGCGGCATTTGGAGTCCTGGGCTCTGAACACACAAAGAGTGAGTTCGATGACCTCCCAGAGCTCCTTCTCCTACAAAAGGAGGTATACAAGAAGGTCAGTTCTTTTGGTTCAACTGCACAAACAAGTCCAAATGGCTGGATAATCATTCCCACCTCCTCTTCCCAAGCTATACCCCAGGGAATACACAGTAGTCCGCATTCGCTTTGAACTTCTTAGTCTACAAAAGTCAATTGTTCTCTCCAGCCAGTCCTGGAACCCTCCAGTGGTCTGATTAAGTTTTCCTGCTGCTATTTAAACACCAAGGCAGAGACTCAGCATTTACCAAAAATAAATGTTGAGGTGAAGACTTGACATTTATTTTCCAAGTGAGAGGCCATCTTCCCATCATAGCATCCAGTTTGTTAGATATTCTTTTTATTAGAACAAATGATTCATATAAGCAAATAAATATAAATCAGCTTATTAAGCTGGCAGGCTAACATGACTTCCATTTGCTAGGTTTTTATTGAAAAGGTAGATTCTGATTTTTCAGAGGGGATTTGAACTTGCTCAGTTATGGCTTCTCAGAGTACGGCAAGGTCATGGTCTCGTAGATCGTTTGATGCACAAATTTGTTGTACCTCCTGTCAGGCTTTATTTTGTGAAGGCTGGGGTATGATGATACTTAAGGAAGGTAATAGAAAATGGAATAAAACACTGGAGTGGTGGACTCAAATCCAAATCGTGACCGTAAGAACCTCCTTTGAATGGCTCATCACAGTTCACTGGCGGGGTTTTGGAGAATGACTGTGTGAATTAGTATGAGAACAGAGCAGTGTTTGGCCTGGAAAGTTTGGATCCTGAGCAGCATCTTAGTGGTTGTACCTCTGCTTGACCTTGTCTGTGGATTCACATGGTCAAAGCACACTGCCTCTCATGCTTCTCGGTGGTATTTGTTCTACTTACCTCTCTTCTTCCTTACTGTCCACTTAATGCAGTTGACAGGGCATGGCCAGGATCGGAGGGGTCTGTGATCAGTCTGGCAGAGGGCCAGGCATGTTCTGACATAAACGTCAGGGAATAACTTCTGAGCAAGATTCGTTATGTAATTTGTGGTGTCCAGTGAAAAATGAAAAATTGGGGCCCTAATTCAAAAATTATTAAGAATTTCAAGATGGTAATATCAGGGTCGTGCATGTAGTCCTTCTCAGCGGAGGACTGTGTGACTGCACAGGTGACATGCCCACGAAACTGGTCTTGGCTCTCAGGGTGGCGAGCGTGGGAGTAGGTCCCATTGTCTCAGTCTTGGCTCTGCTTACTGAGAAACTAGTAGGGAATTGTATCTCTCAGAATTGGAAGGGCAGCCTCCCACCCTCCCTGCTGTGGGAAGGGTATATATAGCTTTGAGGCAGTGGGTCTATGCTCCGGGAAGGGATAGCTTTCCGGAAGCTCCCGGGAAAAAGCAGGTACAGAAACTTGTCCCAGTGTGTGGTCACAACAGACTATTCAGGGCCAGAAAGGAAAGCTGGCGGAGGACAAAGTTCCCTGCTGGGACTCCTCCAGCTCTGATCCCCCTGCCTGCTCCTCGATCCCCTCCCCAATCCCCGAGACTAATGGAATCACTGAAATGGCCCTACCAATCAACCTCAGCAAGCCTCTTACCTTCAATAAGAAGACAATCCCAACAGCACTCAGGGAGCCAAGGAGCAGATCCAAGGAGAATATACCGCCTCCATCCCTACTTCTTTGAGACAAATCACAGGCCTGGGAAGACCCGCTTCAAAACAGGAAACCAGCAACAGGGGACTCATGAAATGTGACACGTGGCCGGCAATGATGATGAACATATAGTTGAAGAAATGAAGTTTAGATATGAAATCCTTATAAGAATGTGAAAAGCACTTATATGAAAGAGGAGATGATAATTAGACTGAAATAAAGGAGACGTTGGCATAGGTAAGACAAAAATTTGTGGGAAACACATAATGCCAAAATGGAATTTAAAATAATGTTATGATCATTTTAGAGCAGAACTGACACTGTTGACAATTTTTATCAGATGTGGAAATTAGGCTTGAGAAAACCCTCCCGGATGTAGAGGAAAGGTCAAGAGAAGTTAATCAGAGAGATAATAATTGCTATGGAGATGAGATTACAGAGCTATATGAGTCTAAGTAGAGTTGCTCAAGAAGAGAAAAAATATTCAAAGATATAATAGAAGAAAACTGTCCTGAACTGAAGAAAGATCTGAAACCCTAGATTGGAAGAGTGCTCTGTGTATAGGTAAAATTAATTAAACATTGCCAAGACCGAAACTAATATCCATGTCTTGAATTTTCTTGAAATTTTAAAGCATTCTTGGTTACTTATAATGAAAAAAAAAGTCAGGCTGGCTTTGGAATTTTTTGCTATGTTAGATTCCATAAGGCAATGGAACAATATTTGTGAGAAATTTGTGAGTAAAAGGACCTGTGAAGAATTCTGTGGTGTCAGTCGAAGCACACACTTTTTGTGCTCTGCACCATGTTCTCTCTGGATGCCTATGATTTCAGCTACCTGTATGGCACCTGTGGTGACAGTTCCCACCTCCAGCGATTTTGGGGGCCTTTCTGCCTCTGGGCTTTTTCCAAAGATGTAGAAACCAGAAGTGAAAAACAGTTAATGTTCCTGGGGGCAGCTTGACCAACTGGAGATGGAAGTTGGCGGATGAATGCCCTAGCCTCCTACCCTTTATGGGACTGTTTTGAGGCACGTTCTCCATGTTCCCTCAGGGGTCTTCAGTGGCTTCAAGCCCCAATTGCCCACAATGGTCACCAGCTCAATTATACCCCCCTTATTGTTTTTATTGTTTTTATGTCTTCTCTGTCTCTTCTTCCTTCCTTCCTGTTGTTTCCTGGGAATAGCTCCCAAGTAAGCTACTCACATCCAAGTCTTCCTACATTTACACCTCTACCAAGCTCTTCTGTTTGTATGAAAGCAACAGAAAGAAATTCTCACATATTTAAAGACTCAGAAGATATACAATTAAGTACTCTTGGTGATATAATTACATGAACATATATTGCAGCCAATGAGAGATGAGCAAAGGAGAGACCTCATGAATGAGGAGATGTGTGAGGAAAATTTGAAAAGGACCAACAGAAAGCATAGAAACCAATTAAGCACGGAATTATCCAAACAACTGTAGTAAATGTGGTCTTAAAGCAATGTAAATATTACAACTCTGGAAAATAAAAGACAGTGAAAAACAACATAATAATAAACACCAAGAAATATTGTCTCTTGATGTTGATTAGTCAAGGTTCATAGCATAAAATAGAAAGTTTAAAGTCTAAAAGCTACACCACTAAGATTAAAAGTTATCTTATCCCTTCTACCTCTGGTCCTGAGTCATCCAGTTCTCCATCCTGTAAACAACTACCTTAGTAGTTTACTTTGCATCTTTCAAAAATATCCAATACATATTCCAGAAATTCCCCATGTACTCCTCTCTTTTTTTTTTCCACAAATGACACTACGGATCCTTACTTCTCTCACTTAGTGAATTTTGAATAGTACATTTTGAAAATCATTTCATCACAACTTCAGAATATTCCTTTGTATGGATGAATCTCAAGTTATTTCTTCAGTCTCCCATGATAGGTCTCTAGACTATTGGTAACATGTTGCCATTATAACAGGGCTCCATTGAATAACCTTAGCACAGGTGTGGGGTTACTTGTCCCCTTCCCCCTTGGAACTCCCTCCTCTGTAGTGTTCTGTGATACTGTGCTTTTTGCCTGTCCTGAGACTTCTCTGGTTGTGCCTGTGAAGCCTCCTTTGCTAACGCCCTTTGTTCCCTGAATGTCCCTGGAGTTACTTGAGGCTTGCTCCTGAGATTTCGCTTCTCTCTCTACACTTTCTCTCTAGGTAGGCTCATCCATTCCAGGGCTTCAGAACCATCTATATGCTGATGATTACCCAAATTCTACCTCCAATCAAACCTACTTCTGAACTCCAGTGCCTGCATGATGCCCTCATTCACATCTCCCATAGACACTGCGATCTTACACCCCAAATAGTACTCTGGAAGTTTCTCTCCAACCACGTTCATCGCCCAGTCTTCCCCAAATCATATAACCATAGCAACATCTCTCTAGTTTCTCAAGCCAAATCCTGGATACAATTCTTCCTCCAAAATATATCTACAGTCCTACCATTTTCATCTCTTCAGTGCTACCATTCCTCTACAGATTGCCACCATCTTTCTCATGGACCATGGAAAAACCCTGGCTGGTCTGTCTGTTTCCAACCCTGCCTCAACAATCTGCTCCCCATTGAAGAGCCAGAGGGACTTTGAAGGTTGTAAGTCAGACTTCTGTCTCCGTGTTATGACGGTTGTCATGCTGTAATATAATGAGTTGCTTTATGTTTCACCCTCTGCAAGATTGGGGTCCCCTTGAGACACAACTTATCATTTACTCTTCAGCTCCTAGAACACTGGGTCTACCTATTAAAGTAGGAAATTCACATGGAACTGAGTTTCCAAATTACAAAGAGGAGTACATTTAAGTCAGGTGAAGAAGACATTTTCTGAGTCACTACTGAAATAGGAAGGGTCTGTTAGGGCAAATGTTGGGTACCCTGACCCACCTCCCATCTCAACCGCCTTTGCTCTTCTCTCATTCTTTGAGCTTTAGGTGACTTGAGAGAGTGTTTTAAGAGAAGCAAAGATCTCTCTCTGGGCTACCATGTTCCTGAGTCTTTGGAACAGTCCCCTGTCAGTGTTCAGGGAACTCTAACTATAAAGCGAGGGTCCTGCTAGACTTTCAAGATTTCACGTTATTTTTCTATTTGTGAACAATAATGATTATCATGATCCATTCCTCTGTATAGACATTTTAAATACTGGTTAAGCAACTGAGAATTAATTTATTGGTAATGAACATTTTCAACTTCATTAGATACTCAGAAGCCTACTACATTATCATTATCTGGATGCTAAATTTTAATTGCATGCAGCCTGGTCCCTCAATAATTAACACATTGTATATCCCACCTAATTCACAAACTAATTGTCATTTCTTAGATCTTAATATTACTTGCTAATTTTGCCAAGGATAAAAAAAAATCTGACTGTCAAAACTCCAGAGAAAATGACATTATACCGGCACAATAGTGACAAAACAAGTTAATTTATTGCAAAGTCACCGAGAGAAGGAGTTTTTAATTGCATATTTGTTACCTTCATAAAAGACATAAATGGCTTTTAGTTACATATTTGCTTATTTCTTACATATTAAAAAAGTGTTAACAAGCCTGATTAAAATTAATTGCAAGGTCCAAGATCTGAGCGGAGATACCAGCATTAACAAACTTCTAATTGAAGGTGAAAGAAGAAGAATGCGAAGAGATGCTGGGTGGAACGGGAATCAGAACAGATGTTTGACTGTGGAGATGGAAAATAATTAAATGACCCACCAAGAAAAAGAGGACCTAAAAAGAAAAATCAAACTTGATAATAAATAAGAAAGAATTTATCTTAACAATATTAACCATTGGTAACAGTGATTTGTTTCTAAAGGCTCAAGATGGAACCATAACCAATATTCTCAGACAACTGTAAAAGAAGCCCACTCTGTGGTTATAGTCTGGAAAGCTGTAATTATGAAAATGCTTCTTACATCACACAATCACTTGGTAACTTTCCAAATCAATGTTGATTCCTTCTATATACAGCAGTTTCTATATGAGCTTCTATTGGCAAAATATGACCTCTTTGATGACCTGGGACTGCCACATCTTTTAGAAAAACAGGCAGATGGAAATACTCTAACCTTTTATTCTCATGGTTGGTTGTTGGTGGTGTTGTTTTGGTTGTTTCTAATAAGAAAGAATAACATCATTTCTGATGGGACATTTCCCTAGTACTGTTTACATCCAAATGTCCTTCAGTTCGGTCATTATGTGCACAAAGGGAAGATGTTTTTGAGCACTTGCACGTTAGCTATGTCTCCAAAAACGAGAAGCAGCTTTCCTTGGTAAAGACAGATAACAGAATATGTCTTCTAAAACAGGGTTTCCCCAGAGAAGGGATTTTATAAGAAGGAAAATGACCATGGATATACCATGTGTAGAAGGATATGTACAAAAAAAAAAAAAGAAGGATATGTAGTTGTCCATATGTCCCATGAATCACTTACACTGTTCACTTGTTCCACTTGCTGTTGTGGTACATTTGAACCAACATGGCTTTTCATTGTTTCAGCAACAAATGAAAGGAGTCATCCATCCATCCATCCATCCATCCATCCTGTTTATAAAGATAAAGATTTTTTCTACAAGGTTATCCATTGATTGGAAATCCTTGTATCCAGTGCAATTCACGATGGTTATCCATCAGTCCTTTGAAAAAGTTGGCTAAAATAGGGAATGGATAAAGATGACATATGAGGACTGTACTCAAAATATTTTATTTTTGTTTAAAACTTAAATATGTGCATTAATTTACTAATATTTTCATATGAGGCTTTTTCTATATGTGGATTTGTCGATTGGATTCCATATTGGCTTTCTCATGTTCCACAAATCCATAAGGCATGGCCTATCATTTCAGGAGTTCATTTCTTTAAACTAGAGCAAGAATTTCAAAGTAATCATGAAGTAATTTAAGTGCAAGACTATTCTAGACTTAACTTTTGCCCATCTTGTAGAATTTTCTCTTCCATAACTAATAGAACATTAAAAAAGATGCCTCACCCTTATCCAGTCTTTTCAAAGGCTACTAGGTTTAGTTTAGGAGTTGTTCCACCTGCCTAGGGACATTTGCTAAAGGTTAGACAGATGTGTAAGAGAGCTTTTAGTTTAATAGATAAATTTGGAAGTAAGTAGTGGGAGTTGGTGTTCTTTAAAAAAGGTACATCTAGGGCGCCTGGGTGGCTCAGTGGGTTAAAGCCTCTGCCTTCGGCTCAGGTCATGATCTCAGGGTCCTGGGATCGAGGCCCGCATCGGGCTCTCTGCTCGGCAGGGAGCCTGCTTCCTCCTCTCTCTCTGCCTGCCTCTCTGCCTACTTGTGATCTCTCTCTCTGCCAAATGAATAAATAAAATCTTAAAAAAAGGTACATCTAGGTGACAGAATACTATAAAGCTATCAAAACCATTTTTGTAATATATGTAATGACCTGGAAAACAGTTCATGATATATTAAATGAAAAAGCAGTTTACAACACAAGTGTAATATTATCCCATGTTTGCAAAATAAGAAAATGTGTATGCACAGAAGATTGGATATTAGGTTACTAAAAATATACTGAAGTATCAACAGAGTTTATCTCTGAATGGTGGAATTGAAGGCAATACATATTTTCTTTATGCTTTTCTGTAATTTCAAAATTCATCTATATTGAATAAGCATTCCTTCTGTCTTATCATAAAAGGTAACATTTTAGTTCTATGCTAAAAAGCGGATGAGGGTCCTTTCTGGTAAATCTCTTAAGGAGGCTCCATCCAAGGTATTCTGCTGGTCTGTTGCATCTTTTTAAAGGGACAGTCTGAGGAGGTGACAAACCCATTAAGGGAAGTGAGACCCCTGCGTGAACTGGCTGCACCTTTGGATGTCGAATTCCTAGCGGGACCACATGTCCCTCAGTCTTAAATTCTCTCTTGGTGCCAAAGACAGAGATGTGGGTGATGTATTTTCCAAGACCTATTGTTCTGGAACACTTAGTGATTCAAGGCAGAGGACCAGTTCTTTTTTAACCTTGGTGAGATCTTTGATTTTTGAGAGGGAAATTTAGGAGCCATCCCACTTCATTCCAGGCCCCAAAGGGAAAAATGTCTTTTGTAGAATTAAGCTATGGCAGCTTTCCTACAACATTCAAATTTATGGAACAAAAATATGTATGGAACTCATGGCCATTTAGAAGTCCCTATTTTGATTAGAAAATTTTAGAAGACCCAGACCCAAATGTTTCTCTGCAGCGTTGCAGAGAAGGGCTATCTCACACCCTGGGGCCAAAGCATAACCTGAGAATTTCTTCCTGGAGATTTTGGCGAGGTGTGTCAAAAATTCTAAATGTAGTTCATTTTGATTCCATAATTCTACTCTTGTTGTTCTGTAAGCTATATATCTTATGGAAATAACCAGGAAAGTACAGAAAGAGTTAAGAATGTTCACTGCAAAGCTATTTACATTAGTGGAAAATGGAAGATAAGTTAAATGCTCAACAACAGAAGATTTAGTTAAACAAAGGATATACCCACGAATGCACACAGTGAATTTACCAATAGTCAAGCTTCAGAGGAACACTTTATAACATGGGAAAATCTCAGAATATAACAGGTTATAAAATACCCACTGATCGAGATTTTTTAAAAGAGAAAAGGTAGGTAAGCCTCTAGAAAAATATTGGAGTATGCCCCAGTGTTAACCATCCATTCTTGGGTAAAATTATGAGTCATTTCCTAAACACTTAATTTAACTTAATTAAAAAAATAACATTCTAACATAATAAAAGATTTTAGTAAAAGCTAGGCCTCCTCTCAGCCTACACCCCACACTGCCACTTCCCCTCCCCAGATGCGACACCTCCCAGGTTCTTGTGGTTCCTTCTAGAGAGATTCTAGACATATTATGGTGGATTTGTATTTTCTCCATCATGCTTTTATGTGTTTTCCAAATCAAAAAGTAAAACATATATTTCAACAGTGTGTTTCACTTAGTTGTTCTAAACTTCCACCAGCAATTTCCACCAGATCTTGAATTACTGTTGAATCACATGAAGGAAATGATGGCACAGAAGTTATTCAACATTCCACTTAATTTCCATTTATATCGTGGAATGAAAAACAGCTTCTTATAATTTTACTTAAATAACCAATTTTGATACTGTCCTATTAGTCCTTCTAATAGCATGAAGGCCCCGAAATTAAATTGTTCCACTTCCTTCTCTGTAATTATATACAATTAAAATGGTAACAGACCCTAAAGTTTTCTTCCAAGCTCCAGACCCTTCAACTGTCATCTTTTATTATCTCGAAGCCCAACACTTCTTAGTAATACTTTGTGTACAGCGAGTTAAGTGAAGGAGGAAGTATTATATTTAACTGATGTGGGTGTTCTTTAATTAATCTGAATTAGCTTTTGTGATATGGGTACTAATTGTTTTCTTTGAAAAAAAAATCACCGTAGATGTGTGATTCTTCCATGCCTGTTGCTCTTCAAGAAAATAGTTAATTGCAGAAAACAGGAATGTTACCATCTTCAAATAAATAATCAGCATTGCATCAGAGGAGTGGCTCTTAATCCAACTTTCTGGCTTGCACAAACGGGAGACCTGTCGTGTTTGTGATCAGCAGTTTTCTCTGACTTTTGATGTTTGCTTTACATACATTCATAAGGTATGAGGAATAATTACAGCACAAAGTTGGAGTAACGAGGGCTTCATTTGTTTATTTTTTTATGACTTCTAAAGGCTATACATCAAAATATCTAAAACCATCAGTGAACAAGGTAAAAAGCCAGTCCCTGTTTAGAGATAGAGAGACAATAAAACAAAATTATTGTCATTCTTTCAATATTACCAGATTCAGTTTATTACCGAACTGTAAACGGCTTCTATGAGATAGACAGACTTAGTTGTGATTACCACACTTCCCCCTCATTAAGCCACCTTTTCTGAGACGTAAGTGTTTTGAGCATTTATACAGAAGTGTTATCCTAACAAGAGCGATGAGTTAAGAGCACTTGGGAATCAAGGTACGGCAGAATAACTAAACTTTAAAGAGATCATTAAACCAATATTCTCTTTCTTGCATTTGTTCACACCATTTTCTGATTGCTTTTTAATGAATATAAAGCCTTCTGCAGGATCCTGTCCCCTCCCCCCCAAAATAAAGAACCTTAAAAAATGATTAAAACTTGGTAACCTATTACCCACGCTCTTTATTTACTTGGCATTTTTTTTCCCATTAGGAAACAGGATAGCATCTTTGAATCTAGTCAATTGTGGCATGTGCCCGTGTATTATCTGTATTTTTCATCCAAGTAAGCAGGGCTCTGGGTGGAATAAATAGCCATGTGGAACGCTGGTGAATTATGCATGCCTTTCCCCCCGAAACAGTTCATGTATTTTAGTCGTTGGAGCTTGAAATATCTTCTTGTGCTTGACTTCATCATTTTGGACTTTGGCTCCCACCTCTCCCACAGACTACACAGTTACTCTTTCACACATGGTGAACAGAGGTAAAATACTGTGGGAAGAAAGACAACACAGAGTTTAAGTGATAAAGGCATGACATAAGCCTTTTCCACTAGAAAAACGATTTTCCAAACACTCAGGATCACATGCCCTTTATTTTAGCCCCAAATCTTCTTTGAGCACCACTGGCTTATTTCACTGCCACCGAATCAGATCTTCTACTCTGTACACATTTCTGAAGGGCCCGCGGCGTGCACGGCGTGGGGTTAGAAGAACGACCTGGGCTGCTCAAGTTCCATCTGGAGACGCAGGTGACAGGTGTGAAATGCTACATCCGTGTGCTGGCTGGATGGGAGAGGTGCCCAGCGAGAGTCACTGCTGGGGGCTTCAGGGAAGCCACAGGTCAGCTGATAGGCCAGGGGGGACTGCAGGTGTGACTTGAACTGAGCCTTAGAGAATGGAAGAGGCCTATAAAGATGGGAAGAAGTGGGAAAATTCCTGAGGGCAGGAGCCAGGCGTGAGCAAAGACTCAGATGAAGAATCAGCCAGGAATGCCTGGGTATAGGACATCTATCTGCTTGCTAGAGAGAAGCCCTGGTTTCTCAGATATGAGAATGCCATGATTGAAGACCACTGGAAGATATGTCTTTGGGGTGGTTTTCAAACAGCACTGGTAGGTTTGGCCTTGGGCTCTGATGGATGGCATTCCTATCGGATGACTGGCAATGGTAGAAGGCCCCTTAGGGCCCTGGCACAGAGCAAACAATGTGGCCCGTGTGGTTCAGCCTGAACAATCTCCACACGGTTACTGGACTCCCTAGAATCAGGCAAGGAGAAGGATTCTTGGTGGAAAGAACGAGATCGGAGGGACAGGCCCCACCCTGGGTTGTGTGTTTTCTCTAACCCTGTGCCTTGTCACTCTGTGGCCTCTCAAAGATGGCTTCTGGGCAGACCAGCTGGGAAGCAGTGATGGGCTCTTTCTTTTCCCTGGTACCGTCGAAATCAAGTTCAATTTTTTTTCTAAGATCAATTTTGTTAAAATTGTGTTTGTACTATATTTTAAGGAAGCCATTTAATTTTTCTTTAGATTTACAAATTTTGATGGTTTACAAATTTGATGATGATAAATAAGGCATGTAAGTAGACTTCCAGGCCAGAAAACCCTGGGGTTTGGAGCGCTCTGCTTGATACAGCTCTGATGAGGATAATGGTAATGACACGGTAACAATCACTACTCTTCGTTGATCTCTTGCTCCATGCCAGACCCTGTTTTAAGAAGTCTCTCTAGATTGACTAATTTAATGTTCATAGCCACCAGTGAGGCAGTTGCTGTGATCTTTGTGATCATGAAAGGAGGTCCAGAGGGGATAAGCTACTTGTGCAGGGATGCCCAGCTAGCACAGAATGGGGAGGCAGATAGGACCAGGTGATCTGCTTGCAAGTGCATGCTTTACCACCAGCTGTATGACCTCAATGTGACCTCAGGTATTAGTGTATTTGCTCATTTATTCATTCATGGATGGTCTGCTAGGCACAGCATGTTCACCGCAGCTTAAGGTCGTTGGAAAAGCCAGGCAAGGATAGCAACGGTTCTCACACAGGGGACTATGAGCAATAGGAAGAATGACCAGCCCCTGTGCTATGTGAGCCCAGAAACAGGGCATCTGAGCAGAGTGGACTGGGGAGAAGAAAAGGATGTCAGGGAATACCTTCTGAAGTAAGAGACCCTTAGGTATTGGTCAGAACGGAGGGGGAGAAAGACATGAGATGCAAGATAAGGAAGTAGTTTCCACTCTCTGAGTCTACAGCTTTTTCTTCTTCCTTTTAAGTAGGCTCCATGCCCAGCGGGGAGCCCAACTGGGGCTTGAACTCATGACTCTGAGATCAAGACCTGAGCTGAGATTAAGAGTCAGATGCTTCACTCACAGAGCCAGCCAGGTACCCCTACAGCTTTTTCTTCTTAAAATGTAGGGGATGGGAGTGCCTGGGTGGCTCAGTGGGTTAAAGCCTCTGCCTTCGGCTCAAGTCATGATCTCAGGGTCCTGGGATCGAGCCCCACATCGGGCTTTCTGCTCAGCAGGGAGCCTGCTTCCCCCTCTCCCTCTGCCTGCCCCTCTGCCTACTTGTGATCTCTTTCTTTCTGTCAAATAAATAAATAAAATCTTTGACAAAATGTAGGGGATGGTTTCAAGGTTGCTATGAAAATTATAGACATAGAGCATGTCAGTGGCCTGGATTGGCCTCTGGCACACAGTAGTCCCTCAGGAAGAGGAAACCCTGATGGCCAGGAAGAGAAGAAGTGAGAAAACTGGTGTAAGGCTCAGATGTTACAGGTAGTAGCAGAAGTGGGGCCAGGGCGGCGTGGGGTGGGGGCTGGGCTGTTGCCAGGGATGAGTGAGAACCCAGGACAGCTTCTGTGCCAGCTGTGCGGGGTTTGAGGCCCACAATCCAGGAACACCATGAGTGGTCTCATGGAAGTTTCCACCTGTTTCCTCAAAGAGCAGATTGGCAGGCAGAGCCAACTATTAGGAAATAAAGGATCCACCATGAAGTGAGCTAATGTGCTTGGAAAAGGTGATTTACTGACCAAGTCCAGGGCCCCAGGTGAAATTTGTGTAATAGGAGAAAGTTGTTCATCATAAGCAGGCTCCTAGTCAAACTTGATGGCCCTCTACTTTGTTTTGGCTATGTGGACTTTGGTTGGAAAAGAATGGATTTTCCCCTTAATGATTGGAAATTAAAAAAATAATAGCTAAGAAGTTTAGGGGCGAGATTGCCTGGTGTGGATCCCAGTGTGGACAAAAGTCGTGTGATCTCTGGCGTGTCCCCTACCTCTCTCTGCCTCTATGCCTTGGTCAATGGAGAAAACTGGTGTGAGCTAGTGAAATGGGTCCATCTGAGCACCCAGTACGGCCTGCTAAATGTCAGCTGATGATCTCTTTGCTGAGTATTATGCAGGACCAAGCATTATGTTGGGCACCAAACTTGGGCTGGCTCAAAGTTCTCCTTGCAACCTTGGGAGGGAAGGAGATGGAGGCCCAGAGAGGTGAAGTGACTTGGCCAAAGTCACACAGGGAAGAAGAGCCTGGACCAAGGTCTTTTTTGCTTCCATTTCACTACCACCAGGCCTTACAGACCCCTGGGAACAGTGCGTTAATGACTTGAATAGAAAACTCAATGGAAGCTTAAAAAAAACCCACACTTTTGCATTATTCACTTCTCATTTTAAGTGGCAACAATAGAGTCCATAGTCTGAAAGGTACTTGTGTGGCATCAGTAAAAATGTGTTCATTTGTCATTTGTAGATTGTTTTATTTTTAGATTAATGAAGATCCAAATTAAACCATCGAAGTACAATCATCCTGATAGTCCTTATCACGTTTTGCTCATTATCACTTCATTTATATTTATGATGAAGAACAGATGGTACCAATGTCATATTTCAATGTGTATCATATCCAGCTAAGAGGAAATATCTCATATTAGCTGCACTTATCAAAATATTTGTACTTAACAACAACAGAAATCTGAGCTTATGTACTATCTTGTCACCATGTCGGAGCTACGGTTTAGAAAAGACCATTTAAATTAGATATGTGAGGGAGAGATGCATCATTCATTACTAGTGAATGAATGTGCTGAACTCTGAACAGCAATTATGGGTTAGTTGTAAGGAGAGAATCATTAAGCTTGAATGAAAAACAGCAATTAGAGTCTGTTGTCTTTGTGGCATGCTCAAATTTTATTTATTTATTTTTTTATTGAAGCTCTTTGCAGAGAGCACTAAGAAGGAAAGGGCACAACTGGTGATGGCAGGAGAGAAGTTAGTGACACGGGGCGCCTGGGTGGCTCAGTCGGTTAGGTGTCTGCCTTCGGCTCAGTTCATAATCCTAGGGTCCTGGGATCGAGTCCCCAGGTCGGGCTCCTTGCTCAGTGGGGAGCCTGCTTCTTCCTCTGCTCCTCCCCCTGCTCATGCTCTCTCGCTCTCTATCAAATAATTATATAAAATCTTAAAAAAAAGAGGAGCTAGTGAGAGACAGACAATGAGCATGGTTGCCACGCTTAGAACCCTGCCTCCTTTTCTAAATGGTAGCTCGAAAAAGAAGGCCAAGCAAAACTTGCTTTCCGAGTTGAATTATAGAGCCTTTTAAAATGCTGCTCTGTTGCATGCTTCGTGTTGCAGGAAGTCTCAGAGGGTTGAGGACATGTAAGAATGCCATGTTCCTGAAAATAACAGTACAATGTTTACTTGTGATCCGTTTGTCCGATGGGGGTTGATCAAGATGTACTGAGCATCTCTTATGTCCCAGGCATACGAGGGCTACAAAGAGGCATAACGTAGGCTCTCTGACCTTGAGAAATTTGTAGTCCCATGTGAAAGCCAGGCACAATAGCAAAGAACTCCAGTGACAAGAACAATGTGCGTGTATGGTACCCAAGTGGTCCAAATGTAAGGGTACCTCTTACAGGGTGTAAGGTACCTCTATTTGTGGGAGTCAGGAGGGGTTTCATAAGGAAGGTGATTCTGGAGCAGGATTCTGAAGGCTGACGAAGTTCGACAGCTAACTTGGGGTGGGCACGAAGGATATTCAGCGAGGAAACAGTTTGTTGGAATGGGCAAGAGCTCAGTTTTGGTGTCAGGAAGACAGGGTTTGAATTTCCGTTCTAACTGCTCACTAGCTGTGTGAACTTGGGCAAATCATTTACTGCTCTGTGACTCAGTTTCCCCAAGGTATAAGATTGGGCTAATAACAGTATTTCCTAAGGGTGTTGTTGACACCTTTGGCACACTGCCTGGTATAGAGTGTGTGTTCAGCTAATGTCAGCCCTTATTAGCCTGCCAGGCACAGGGGAAGGCATGAGCAAAGGCTCAGGGGTGTGAAAGCATGTGAACGCACGTGTCTTTTCCTAGGACACATACTACTGGCAATTTCTTGTAACTGTGTAACCAGAATGGCCCAGAAAGGGTGAAAAAGTAAATGACATTACAACATTTTTAATGTCTTAAAATGACATTAAAGCCAATTGCATTTGATGACGTAATGTACCAGCAGTTTGTTTAGAAAACAGAAAGACCAGGAGTCCTGTTTGTTCCGAGCAAGGCTGTTGGAGATTTTCACAAGGGGAACAGGCCCCTTTTGTCTCAGGCCCCTTGGCAAAGGGAAGTTGCTCTTCCCCTCAAAGAACAGGGGCCGGAGGGAGCCCCAGGCCAGGTGACCCTCTCCATCCCAAGAAGGTCTGGGTTCCTTACTGAATGACACGTACCCATCACACGGGGCTGACCTCTCTCCAAAAGGGACTGATGGTTGGTGGGCAAACTCCCCATGCAAAACCAACAAGAATTTTGCAAAAATCTGGTTTGAGAAAAATATAATATATTTAACGTGAAAAACAAACTTGACAAAAAGATGTATGAAAAAGGGTGGTAATTTGGTATTCAATCGGGGCACATTTTCAGACGCAGGCACATTCTGCTTGTGACTGGATCAGAGACTCATGGTGTGCTCGCCAAGCGGGCTGTCATGTTCCCTGACAGTAAAGTAGCAATGCCACCCGGGGGGAAGCGGAACAGCAGGGCGCCATCTTGGGCCCTCACCCACTCATGGACATTTTAGTGAACGAGCTCTTCTTGCTTTCATTTGCTCCTTTACTGAAGCTTCCTCTGCCTTGAACTCAGCATGAGTGCCTGGTGGCTGAGGATGGGGAGGAAAGTGGAAGGACCCATGTCATACAGGACTGGCCTCAGATGTTCTACCTTGTCCAACTCAAGCTTCTGTCCCTGCACTCTGTCTCCCATAGGGTGAGACCGTTCCCAACAGGCTCCTGGTCCCTCATGCGCACAGACCCTTGGCAGGCCTGCCTCACAGACCTTCCCAAATGCCTGGACATGCCTGAATCCTACAGAGAGCCCAGCTTAGGCTGCAAAAATGAGACTCCTGCTGCACAGTGGCCTTCCACACTCCAAAAATAATAACTTGACACGGTGGGGGAAATCTGCAGAGCCCAAAGGTGGTAAAACTTCAACGACTCATGCTCTTAGCACATCACTGCATGCTCCCAGATGACAGACTCATTTCTGCAGCCTTTTCATTTAGCTTTGGGTCTTGCTCCCATAACGTACTACGGGCATGGCAGCCACTCTCAGGAGGATCGAATGGGCTTCCTGGCTCAAAACAGATGCCCTATGAAATTTCATAAGAACCTCAATTTCCAAACTCAGATAAACAATACCCCATGAAGTGGGTCTTTTAAGGTGTCCCACCCAGGCCACGCGAGAACTTGAGCAGGGTCACGAGCATAGGCTTTGGATCAGACCAAGTGGGGTTGGCATTGCTTGGCTACTTACTAGCTGTGTGACCTAGGGAAATTTGCTTATTTCATCTCAGTTTTAAAGTAATATGTGGTAATGGGTTTTTATGGATAATTATATGAGCTACCTAAGTGCAAAAGGATTTGCCTGAGGTCTGGCACCCAGCCAGCTCTTGGGAACAGGAGCTGTGACTACCCTTCCAGGGAGAAGACCCTGTGCTCCGGTTGGGAGGTGGGCACGTGATGAGGCGGGAAAACAGGATAGGGGTGGGGCGAGGAGCAGGGACTCAGAGCATTTCCAACAGGGGGAACAGCAAAGTGAAGGCATGGGTAAATATGAAGTATCTAGATTTCCTGGGGAGTTTTCTAGATCTCAAAGAGGAGTCCAGCTTCAGAAACCTCCCCATACTTCCAGCATCTGCTCAGCTCCTGGTTGAGCCCAGGCCTGCTGGAATGCTGGGGGCCAGGTGTGGGCTAGACGGTGAGCCACCGGCTATGGGCCTAGTTTGCTTTGGGTGGGGCCCTGCTGCCGCCATCCATTCTAGTGCATTTCTGGGGTGCCAGGAGGCACCACGCCATGTTTGAGCCCTGTATTCCTTTCCTTGCAAACTATCACTCATGGTAACAAGTCATGACAGGCTAAAATTCATCTCAAGTCACACTTGCAAGGATTTATTAAGCATCTACTACGTGCTGAACACTGTGCCTTTGACTAGGGTGGGGACTAGTCATGCCTCAGTTTACTCATCTGTTACAGTTTTACTCTCTGTCAAGATTAGCCTAAATGGTCTCTTATGCACTACCCCCACCCCCACCCCCAGCTCTAAACTTAGAGAAACTCCTCAATGAGCTTAGAATTTTGCTGGGAAGGGTCATTTTACTTTCACTATGAGAAAGTTTATATAAAACAAGATATCATCAAGTACATGTGTGGTACTAGCCATTGGTTTAACTCTGAGTTCAAAATAGTAGCTGTTCAGCCTTAATCAAAAAGTCTGGTTGCAATAGACATCTGAGTACCTAGCATGAGGTGAGCTTTCCGGATTTGGGGTATAGAGAACGCAGCCCCAAATCAAGCCTCAGATCACAGACAACTTTGAATTGTGAGAGGCAACTGGGGGAGAGAACGTTCAGACACCACTTTCCCACTGAGAGTCTGTGAACCCAGCATTTGCTCGACATGAAATTGTTAGAGGCGAGGGTTTTCTATTTCGGGTCTGATGGGAAGATTTCTATGTTTGGTGACTAATCACAGATGGATTGAGACGATTCGTTCCCATTCAGCTGCTTATGAACAAGCACAATTAGAAGTTGACAGCAAACACGCTTCACAAAAATTATCACATTTAGTGTGATTCCCATAATAAAAACAGGAGCAAACGCAGGAGTCTTTTCAATTTACACAAAGAGCCCTGGGGTCTCTCTCGGCAGTCACTGCCGATGCGATGTTTCTGAGTAAACTTTATTAGGAAAACAGACTGAAAACTCCTGAGGGTTCGTTAAACCTTGGTTTAAAACACACACACACACACACACACACACACACACACACACACACCATGCGCACACTCACACCTTATTCTCTTTCTTTAGCCAAAGTGTTTATATAAATACTACAAAGATACTAGAAAAAAGACGAGGCACGGAGGGTTCTAGTGCCCCCGTGTCCTGTGTGCCCAGACATGTGCTGAGTCTGGAAGGTGTTTCCTAGACAAAACTGGCTTCCAATCTCATCATTATCAACACCCATTTGTGTGTTGTAACTTGAGATGCCTTTTACGCCTCTTATCGGATTTATTCCTCACAGCAAGCCTGAAAGAGACAAAGCATTTTCTATGTCGTTTTACAGGGAAAAACACACTTAGAAGGGAGAAAATAACTTTTTCAAAATCACCCTACAACTAACTATCTGCTTGGAGCAAGCTTGGAACCCCGAGACGGGCCTTGCCTCCGTTTTCAAGTGCTTGTCTCTTGACGCATCAGGGAAGCAAGAAATGGACACATAAATTATTCATTCTACAAATGTTGAGCAAATATTTATTGAGCATCTATGTCGTGATTGTCCCTTGGTAGGCATGGTGCACGCAGCTGAGTGGTACCTTTTTATCGTCTGTCTGCTCAGCCTTCTTTGGGAAATGGCCTCTAACCCATTTTACACCATTCCTGTTCCCTCTGCTTGATCTGGTCACGTGTGACTCCACCCTCCTGCCACGAAGGGTGGGTTCTGTCCCTGACCAGCCAATGAGAATACGCTACACACCCACTCCCACTCACGATTGGTTCAGGCGTGAGCACGTGACTTCAAGTGGGCCAATCTGAGTCGGCTGTAGGGTTTTTCCTTAGACTCTTCAGCAAAAACATTGACCTCTTCCTCTGGAGCTGCCGGGGACCTTTTGCCTTGGTGGGTGGGGGTGTCTGAGGTTAGAGCGCAGAGAAAGCAAGAAGCGCTGAGAGAGGCGGGGTGCCAGAGCCCTGGGGGCTTCATTCGAACTCCGGATCCAGCGACACCCCTGGATTTCTCAGTCGTCTGAGCTTACACAGGCCCCGTTCTAAATTTAATGTAATTGGAGTGATTTAACAGATGAATAAAACAGAGAGAGGACTATTCTAGTTAACTACATAGAGACAAGACAGACAACAAACCGGCACAGAACTAGTACAATATAAAATTATATATGTATCTCTCATATGTAATTTCAAACTATAATACGTGTTATGAAGGTAAACACAGGCAAAAACTCTTTTCCTTACGCAAAAATGCTGTGGTCAGAAGAGGAAACTTTAAGCAGGGTGCCGGGAGGAGGGGAAAGATTTCTTAAAGGAGGTACCACTTATGTTGGATTTTGAGTTAATAGGAAGAAGAATAATAGTGATCTTGACCACAATGACTACCTCAACCATCACAATGGCTAATATTTATTGACTTGCTGTACATGGGCTGCTAGCTTCAATTATCTCATTTAATTTCCACAAGTCCTAGGAGGTAGGAATTATGGTATCTGTGTTTTACTGATAAGGAAAGAAGGACAAGAACAATGAAGAAACTCACCCAAGGGCCATGGTTGGTAAATCGCACAGCCAGGCTTGGACCAAAGACTGGCTCCAGAACTCACGCCCTCTCCTTCCTAGGGTGGGTTGCCAGCAAAGACTGCAGTCATGTTCCAGATGGGAGGTACGATCCAGAAACGTTCCATAAGAGGAATAAAAGGGGAAATCTGGGAGTGTCCTGGGGCTTCTATCAACACTGTTCCTTAATATCTTAGTATACATCTGTTGACACAAAGCATTTATCGACTCCTGGCCCATGCCGGGCACTGGATACAGAGTGCACGAGACTCAGGCCCGACCCACAGGCCCTCACCCCTCACCATCTGGAGATAACGCAAACAATCGAACACACGTGCAACCCTGGGCTGGCTATAAGTTTAATTTCCCGTTGCTCCTTATTCAGGGCTCCCCTCGACTTCTCCCTCCTCTTCATCACCCCTTAGTTCTCATTTCTTACATCTTATTTCTCTTTCTGACTGGAGCTAAGTTGGAAATGGAACCTTTAGTGGTGGACAATTAGACAGTAAATCCCCCTGGCTTATGTGCCACTCGATCCATCACCCGCTATTTTGCTTTTCCATGAGTTACTAGGTGTGAATTACATACGAGCTGGATGTGAAAATCCAGCCCTATCAAACACAGACCTCATTCCCTGTTCACTTCCCCACACCCCTTTCACTGTGCTGCTCTCGTTTGTGGCTGTTTCCCCCCCAGCCCCCAGGTTTGACAAAAGCAGATTCTTCAAAATTGTCCTTCTGGGACTGTCTATTTCATTTTGAACTTGACACAAAATTACTATTTTTGACAGTTGAACTTTTCAGCATGCTTGATACAAATATTTTAATATCCTGTTACCTGAGCTGAGGGAGAGATAAAGTTTTACACCAGACACCTACAGTGGCAAGGGAATAAGTTTTCTGGTGACTGATTTAAAGGTACAGTAATAGCAAACTGGTTAACGAGCTAACCATGCTTGCTAGGGCGAAGGTCAACAGGGAAAGACAACCCGGTAACTCAGTCAGAGCTGTGGGACCCACATAAGGGAAGAAATGTGCCTGTCACACAGTGCAACAGTTTCTTCCCAAGTTTCTTCCCAAGAGGTTAGGAAGGAAAAAATCGGTTGACTTCTAGAATGCCGCTTGACTTACCCCAAGGGAGCAGGGCCGGTGGAGAGATGCAAAAGTAGCCTGGGTAAGGAAGGCTTATGAGTGTCGGTGTGTTGGACGTGATGGCATGGCCACTGCTGTCACTGAAGAAGTGTTGTGTATTGGGTGGTCACCTGAGTGGACATGACCTCAGGTTCATACACTCAGTAACCCAGGAAAGGAAGGAGTGTTGGGTATGGGAAGGCAGTAATGGTGGCAGAGCAAAGACTCTCAGAAATCGGAGCTGACCCCCATAGCCTTAGGAACTCCTAGAGCAACACTGGCCAATAGAACTTTCTGGAATGATGGAAATCTACATTAATTTCGTAGCCATTAACTACATATGGTTACTGAGCATTTAGAATGTGGCTAGTGTATCTGAGAAACTGAATTTTCAACTGTATTCAATTTTAAATAATTTAAATTTAAATTTAATCACCTCAAGTGCCTAGTGGTTGCCACACTGGACAGCATAACTCTGAAATGGGGAAGCTTCAGAGGAAGTCTTTGGATGCTGGCTCAAGGGTTCCACCACTCATGGAACTCGGTTTCTCGCACGTTTCTTCTTTCTCTCTGCCAGCTGGTGTCTTTCTTCTACTCTGGGGTTCATTTTTCCACCTCGAGCTTCTGCTTACTCCTAGTTTCTGCACCTTCATGATTCTGACTTTTGTAAATCATCTTTCCTCTGTACCAATTGTATTCATTTTCTGTTGCTGTATAGCAATGGCACCTAAAACTTAGTGGCTTAAAATAACATACATTGATCATGTCATGATTTCCATGGGTTAGGAGTCCATAGGTCAAGTGTAGACATGTCCTCAGCCTTAGGGCCTCACAAACTTGGACTTGAGGTGTTGGCCATGGTTGCGGGCTCCTCTCAGGTTTGAAAGGGGAACTTAGTTCCTTGCAGATTTCTATACCGGGAATCTCGGTTTCTTTCTGGCTGTTGGCTGGAGGTTGCCCTCAGCTGCGTGCCATGTGGGCCTTCCCAAAGGCCTGCTGGCTTCTTCAAAGCCAGCAAGAGAAACCTCCTCCCAAGATGGGTAGTACAGTCTTCTACATGTAATCACATGGCCACCTACATGAAATCACACACATTCTTTCTGTTACCTTAGCTGTATTTGGTTGATTAGAGGCAAGTCACAGATCCTGCTCATCTGGGGTTTGAGGGAGGCTACACAAAGTCATGAACACCAGGGGGTGAGTCAGGGGGCTACCCTAGACTTGGTCCTCGCCACCAACATTTCCAGCCTAAGATCTTACTGCATTTGGCTCATTTTCTTGATATTGCTGTGTTCAAGTTCCAGAAAGAAAGAGTCAACCCATCTTATTCCTTTGGACCTGGCTATGTCACACATCCCAGCAAGTCAAGTGGACCACCTCTGGGTTGATCAGCCTCGTCTAGGGTTGATGTCCCCCAGTGAGCATGGCTGGGTCAGGCAGTGACTGGCTGCCTTGTACACAGAGTCAAAGGGGGCTCGCCCAGCAATGTGTGTCTGTGGTCGGGTCGTGCCCTGCACACGCAAGAGGCACAGGAAATTGTATTCCCGGAGCTTGGCAGAGGCAAAGAGGTTTTTCTTTATTCTCCTTCCTTTGCTCACAGCCTTTATCTGAGGTACACAGAGAAGAAGGGAGCTAGAGAGAAGGGACCCTTTGAAACCAGATCCAGTTACATTTCAGACAAATGAAAGGAAATGTTACTTTACAGAGTACAAAGTAACTTCACGGAATGCTTCATTCCAAAAGGAAAGAGGGCTAGGAATACGAATGGATTAAAAAATATAAATGACATAGTCATAAATTATGTCTATGAAAATAATCCAAATGATTAGCAATATGGGAACAGTTAAACAAATTATGGTAAATTAACATCATCGAATGTTATACAGCTTTTATGAATGATTATATGAAAACTAAAACAAGGTAGAAAAGTATTTTTGATTCAGATCTATAAGAAAAACCTCAGAATACACAAATTCAAATATGAAAAGATTACAACTTTGCAAAATTATGTATGCATGGAATAAAGCATAGAAATATTCTATTAAAGAGTATACATTTTTCTTTAAATATCCTTTATTGTTATTATACATCTTATTATGCAAAAAAAAAAAGTTTGGAAATAATGACGGGGGTACCTGCATGGCTCAGTCAGTTAAGCATCTGGCTTGGGTTCAGGTCATGATCTCAGGGTACTGGGATGGAGTCGCGTGTTGGGGCTCCCTGCTAAGTGGGGAGTCTCCCTCTTCCTCTCTTCCTCTCCCTATTTGTACACTCTCGGTCCTTCTCTCTCTCTCTCAAATAAATCAAATCTTTAAAAAAAAGAAATAATGACTAAGAATAATAAACATTATTTGACTTGACCCTGTGCTAAATACTTTCCTTGCTTTCAGGGGGAGTGGTCCCTGCAATTATCCTTAATTTGCTGATGTGGAAACTGAGGCTTCAAGTGGTCAAATAACTTGCTCAACTGGAGGGAGGCATTTTCATTAGACATGATGGGCAAAGGACGGGGGGCCTCCAAGCTCTCCAATGACTTGTGGAAAATTTGAAACCTAAACAAAACTGAAACAAAACAATGCATGCAGTTCAAATCCAAACTCCAATTTGATAAATGTAGGATGAAGCGTCCACAGAATGTGACATGATATTCATTTTATCAAGTTTAGGATTCAGAAGAATAAAAGTTTCTCATTTTACAAGAATTCCTGATTGCCCATAGTGATTGTGGCAAAATGATAACCCATTAAAAATCAAGTGAGTTGCTTTTGGTCAAATCATTTCACCAGTAACATTAGAAAAATCTTTTCAGGGGCGCCTGGGTGGTTCAGACGGTTAAGCGTCTGCCTTCGGCTCAGATCATGATCCCGGGGTCCTGGGATTGAGCCCTGCATCAGGGTCCCCGCTCAGAGGGGAGCCTGCTTTTCCCTCTACCCTTCCCGCCTGTTTGTGATCTCTCTCTCTAATAAATAAATAAAATCTTTAAAAAATAATTATTAAAAAAAGAAAAATCTTTTTAAAAAATTTGGCACTTAGTACAGTATGTGGGTACAGTTAAAAATATATGATGTAGGATGTAAAACCTATGAAGTCTTAGAATAGCCTCAGCCGGAGCCCGTGCTGACAGCTGCTCTCTCTTCTCCCTCTTTCCTGCAAAGAGAAGCTGGGATGTAGTTCAGCAGGGCACAGTCCTTTGGGGCACTGGGACAAGGGGAGAAGGAAGACAACAGGGAAGAGAGGTGGGGGGGGTAGCTCTTAGCCACAGGACAGTGGACTTTGTGCATCACAAAGTGTGATCTAATACTTGAGTTCTTACTCTTCTGCTCTCGTGAGGATACAAGCTGTGTGTGTGTGTGCGTGTGTGCGCGCGCACCCACACAAGCACATGATGTGGCACGGGAGGGTGCTGCCTGGGGATTGTGTCTGTGGCAGAAACACTTGAGGTAGGGTCCCTTCCCCTTTCCTTGCAATTACAACGTATTTGACAGAGAGAGCGAGAGGCAGGCAGAGAGACAGGGAGAAGCAGGTTTTTGGCTGAGCAGGGAGCCTGACGTGGGTCTCGATCCCAGGACTCTGGGATCATGACCTGAGCTGAAGGCAGCTGCCTAACCGACTGAGCCACCCAGGCGCCCCTGTGGACTGTCTTTAAATAGTGGGGTGCTGGTTGTGGCACAATCCGCTCTGTCAGCTGGGTGGGCGCTTAGCAAACTACGGAAGGTTGCTTTAGTCTTTGTGGTGATCACAGGCATTTGAAAGTGAGTTTTCCCCGGGGCTTTGTTCTCTGTGGGAGCCACACTTGGGGGATTTCAAGGGTCCATCCCAGCAGCACCCTCAGCTGGGGAGCACTTATTGGGCAATAAGGCTCTTTCCTCGAGCACGTGAGCCGGAATGCTTTGAGCGCGAGTTGCTTGAGCTTTCGTTATTAGATTTCCCTCTGCTCCCTCCATCCTCTCCCAGAGCACTTTTCTACCAAATACCAAAATAGCATTCTTGATTTACAGGTGGCTTTTAAATATAACTTTTCATTAAGTTTGAAGCGAGTTTATGAGAGGAGGGCTCTATGCAGCCACTGTGAAGCATTTACGAGATCCGAGTCCAAGATAACAACCCGGGACGGGGGCCTCTTCCATTCCTAGCTCTGCAAACTCATTTTGGATGACACCCTTTAAATAACATGCATGGCCAATTTTTTGTTTCCATTCTGCCCAAGCACCGGGATCTCGTTGTGATAACTCCGGGCCGTATGTTACTTGATCGGGGTAATGCAGAATAATTACCGGCCCGCTGCACTTCGTTACACCACTGTAATCGGTGGCGGGTCAGTGTTTCAACTACAGCTGCTCTGAAACTGAGCTGACATGGATACTGTGATAGGAATGATAGCATGGGGCCCCCATGCAAATGGCAGAAATTAGCATCCAGTCAATAGGTTCTGAAATGCTATATGCCCTCAGTCCAAGACACCTGCTTTGAGTCTCTCATTTTCTCTTGGATACAATATGATGATCATAGAATAAATGAATCCTTCAACTTGAGTTATGCTTCATAAAAGGTCACTGAAATGCCAGAGAATGTTAAATATCATGAATGTGTTCGGAGAATAACATTCCATAACACATCATCTAATTGTTTCTAATGGTCAGTTTCACTGGCCCTGTTGATACTTTGCTTCTGTGTATATTTAGTCTGTAGATGGATTTTTAAGATTTACCTGTTACAAAACAAAGACAGATGATCCAGAGTTGTAAAAGGGCTAAGGGTGACCACATAATTTATCTTACCAAATGGGAATAACACGGACTGATGTTAATAACTACATGGGGACAAGGGACATATACTTGGACTGTACCCAGAAACATGAGGCACCCTTGACAGAAGGCACTGCTATGATCTTTGTTCATTCTCCTTTCCCTTACAGCCAGAACTAGTGTCACCTGGAGATGAAAAAGGTCATGAGCTTGGCCCTTCTTCCTGCTCCCCAAGTTACCCCCCCTCCACTATCACCTGGGTGCAATGCATTCCACTGGCCCTTCTAGTCTAATAATGAGTTGTTAACACAGGCTTGGAGCTTCTGAGAGAAATCTAGGGTAAATATAGAGATTAGAGAGTCATCCCTGTATATGCGGACATATTCATGGGAAAACGTCACTTTGGAAAATACCATTACGGAAGTCACAGACAGAAGAGGGAGAACCAGGGAAGCAGGAGAAGAATGAACCAGAGAAAGGAGGAGAACCAGCTTCATGGTAAATGAGAGAAGCATTGACAGAAGTTCATTGGATCTGGTGAGAGGAAGATGTGGCTGCCAGGCTCCAAGATGGCTTCCAATGGTCCCGCCTCCAGGTATCCAAGTCCTGTGTGGCTTCTCTCACGTCAACAGGGAAAGCCGTGTCAGGTATGGCTGAAATGGTAGAGTGTGACTTTCAAAGCTCAGTCACAGAAGACATGGTGACTTCATCAGGCTCTCCCTTTGATCACTCTCTCTGAGGGCAGATAGCAGCCATGTCGTAAAGAAGCTCAAACAGTCCTGTGGAGAGGTCCTTGTGGGGAGGAATCGAGGGCTCCTGCCAAGGATCGTGTGAGTGAGTGAGCCCTCTTGGAAATAATGTGGTTGCAAAGAATATTCCTTTTGAGCTTCCCACCAGCAATGTCCATGAACTCCTTTTCCAGGGAAATAATCCCTTAAGATGACAAACCATAAGAAACTCCTAATCTCACAAAACAAACTGAGGGTTACTGGGGGGTGGGAGGGTAGGGATAGGGTGGATGGGTTATGGACATTGGGGAGGGTTTGCGTTTTGGTGAATGTTGTGAAAGGTGTAAGCCTGATGATTCACAGACCTGTACCCCTGGGGCAAATAATAAAAAAATTAAAAAAAATCCCTTAAGATATGACTGAACATATAACTTAAGACACTGTGTGCAAAAGCTACCTTATTACCTTGTTGCCATACTTCTCACTTTCCAGGAAAATTGTCTGAGTCTCCTTTTAACTTGAGTCTCCCTCCCTCCACCCCAGCATTTTTCATAGATAAAGTTTTATGGTGCAGACTTACCCATATAAAATGGACCCACAGTAATTTTTTTAAGTGGGTCAACTTACAGCACAGGCCACCTGGAATTACTGGACGATGTCCAAACGGCATAAGCATTTTCAAAAAGACAACTGCAGTGTCATCACATGGTCTGAATCTGTTTGACTGGAAAAAAAATGGAAGCATGGCCTTATGGCCCTGCTGGAGTTTATTGACATTTACTTCCTTTGAAGAGGGCAAACTGCATGTGGCATTTGTGGGGTGAGCTGAGTTTTCTCTATTAGCTTCTCCAGACCCAGACCCTCCCTTTGCCCTGCGTTTCCTGAGCTAAATCACATCCCTTGATCCACTCGAAGTCATGAATTAGTAAAGAACCAACCAACTGTCCTATCTGGAGAAGCCTGTTTAATCATTCATGGCTGGCTTCAGGAAGGATGCCCTTTGGAAGGCTGTTCTTTCCTTTTTTTCCCATTCCCCTCAAGAGTTGACCAAGACAAATGCTGTCTTGTTCCCTGCCCCCAGGTACTTTTTTTTTTTTTAAATGCCTGGGCTCACAAATGAAAAAGAAGGAAAAGCGACCTCCAGGGCTGCTGGGTACAGCTGTATAGACTGCGCACTTTGCAAGGCATGCAGCGAAAGGAGGGGAGGGCAGCTGAAATTCAGACCACACCCCCCGTGTCCAAATGTGTGCTCTGGCCTGGAGCCACGTCCACTGAGAGGAAGGGTGGACACGGAGGTCCTGTCTCAGCTAACACTGGTCCTGCCGACATTGTTTGTTTCGTCCTTTTTTTTGGTCTTCCCTCCTCTTCACCTTAGCGAAAACCCTGTACGGAGTCTCTTGGAATTTGTTTTTCTCCCTGAGGAAAGGTTAATTCTTGTAGCCATAATTCACTCACAGGAAATTAGACACAGGAGCAGTGGGATGCCTGAGATAATTTGAAAAGCCCCCTTCGAAGCCCCTTTCCTTCAGGTTTGGGAAAGTCTCTTTCCCCATCCTCAGTGCCCGAGGGGGCCTCACCCAAGTGGGTTCCCTCTGTCAGGACTGGCATTCAAGGAGGGGAGGACCGAAGCACCCACACTGATGTCTGGGAGGAACCAGATGCGAGGCTTCCCAGAGTCCCCTGCTCTTCCCATCCTCAGACATTTCCTCCCGTGGATTTTAATCAAGTGTTTGAATGTTTGGTGTTTGCCCAATGTGATGGGTCTTTCTCCCGGGTTGAGATAGAGTCACTGCCTCTGGGTCATCCGTTCTTCACAGGGCCAGCGGACTAAAGCCCCCCGACTATTCACTAGCACGTGATGAAGGAAACTTTTCATCTCCTTTCCTTCTGAATTTTGTAGCCAGAACAGGGACACATCGCAGAAATGTCGGATTTGGTTTTATGCTGGTCCTTGTCCACCTTGGGCCATGGCAAGATCCGTGGACTCCTTCAGAGAGGCTGCTGTGTTTTATTGTCTTCGTGACACTGTCTTTTCTTCGCTGAAGGGCGGCATTATGTAGAATGGCCCAGAGCTCATTCCTCACTGTCATTTTTCTAATGGGTTTGGAAGCCTGAAGGGGCTTGACTACGACCAGGTTCTGGAAACAGACGGCGCCGGGAGGGGAGCCCGGGCCCGTCTCAATGCTAAGTCTCCCTCCTCATTTCTACAGCACACCCCAGGGCAGACAGGCAAACTTGAGCCCCCATGTGATGTTGCTGCCTTTCACTTGTTCCTACAGGTCAGCCCTCTGCCCCACTCCACCCCCCATTTCCCTGTTATGACCAGAGCCGCTCTGAGCACAGCAATTGCCTTCCCCAAATGCTTATAGTCTTGCACACCACGATGTAGTAGCAGTGATGAACGACTTTAGTCTATAAACCAGTATCTAATGTGGTGCTGGCTCCAAAACATTCTTCGTGGGCTGGCCTTATTAGTTTCCCATCTTTTTTCTACAATGATGACTGGGGAATTATTCTTAAAAGTGCTCAAGGACATCCAGACAATATAGCAGTAGCCAGCGCTAATGACATGAGCTATTAAGCCATGAAAAGACACGGAAGAAAACTAGCAACATATTACGAAGTGAAAGTAGTCCACCTAAGAAGACTATACACTGTACAGGTCCACCTTTATGAGATTCTGGAAAAGGCAAAACTGTGGAGCCAAGAAAAAGATCAGGCGTTACCGGCGGTGGGGTCCAGGGGAGGGATGGGTGGGCAGAGCACAGAGGATTTTTCGGGCAGTGAGAATACTCTGTATGATATAATGATGGAGTCACGTCATTAGACATTTGTCCAAACCCACAGAATGTACAACACCCAGAGTGAGCCCCAGGGTAAATTCTGGAATTTGGGTGATTAGGATGTATCGATACACATTCATCCTTGGTAGTAAATGTCCTACTCTGCTGAGTGATGCTGATGGTGGGAGATGGCATGCGAGGGCAGCAGTAGGCGGGAAATCTCTGTACCTCCCTCTCATTTTACTGTAAACCTAACATTGCTCTAAAAAATAAAGTCTTAAGAAAAAGGACGCAGCCATCCATACCTGAGTATGTAACAAGAGAAGTGAGCGCTTATGGTCGCTAAAAACAGGAATACGAATGTTCACAAATCCTTTATTTGTAAGCGTCCAAAGCTGGAAACAACCCAAATGACAACAAGAAATGGTGCTAGAGTTATAAAGTGGGATAGTACGCAGCACTGAAAATGAACAAATTGCAGCTACATGCAGCAATGTGGAAATGTCTTGCAGACATACTGTTAAGCAAAAGAGAGTAGACGCTATAGACGATGTACAGCATGATTCCACTTACGTAAGGTTCAACAACAGGTCAAAGGGATGTATGATGAAAGAAGTCAAACTGGTGATCACTGACGGGGGAGGGGCACGAGGGGGCCCGCTGAGTGCTGGGAACATTCTCTATCTTGAGCTTGTTACCTGGGTGTATGCATATGTAAAAATCTATCGCTTGAGATCTGTGCGTGATTGAAAAAAATAACAATAATAACAACAGAACACACAAGGGAATGGGGTTGTGAAGTGTTGGTGCTGGTCCCTGCCAGCTGACCCAAGGTCTCTGAGGATACCCCTTGCAGAGCCCCCACTGCATTCTTCTGAATTCACTTCTGACCCAGAGGGCAGCCTTGATCCATCAAGAATGGATGGAATCAGTCATACTGCTAGGGATCCAGTATCTGGGGTGCCTGTGGCTCATTCTTAGTGTCTTCATACCCAGTGACTCCTTGCTCATGCCATATTTGCTCATGAGCAGATTCTCAATGGGCTTGTAGCTTTCCCTTGAACCCAGGCCCACTGCTGGGGACAGGGATGCCATGCCTTCCCTTACTAGCATCTTCTTCCCAAATGCATGAACCTTATCTTCTATACCTATAGTCCTGGGGTATCAGATGGACTGATCTTGCACATGTCTGTGTGACTTGCTTATGAGAACCCTCATTACCTGGAGCTTCTCGATGTTGTGTCTACTGCCTAGTTGACCACCACCCCCGCCTTCATTACTGACAGGTCCTCCTGACACCAATATATTGAACCTCTGAGAAGCAACCCTACTGGTGGGCCACTTCACCTACCCACTGGCCCCAGCTTCCTCTCACTCCCTACTGGGTCGTGTTGATGAACGCCCCCGTCATGCAGCACACTCTCTAACCAGGATTGGGACAATTTACTCCCATCTGCTGCTGTGTTTCTGCTATGCCCATGTAGGCCAGAATATTAAAGGAAATCCTGATCTGTCTTTAAACACTGTAAGACCTAGAGTACAATGGACAATAAAACATTTTAACACTTTCCTTTGAGCTCTTTCTTGCCGCATTTCTTTGGAGAGGAAAAGCTATTTTGCAACTGCCCATTAACCGTTCATGTTTTGAGGCACAGTGGGAAAAGGAGAAGGCGAAAAGATAAGGGGATAATGTCTGTGAGACAGTCAACCTGAAACATTCACCACAACACGAATGGTTTCAAGCGTGTTCGATCTGTTTCTATAATTTTGTTATTCATGAGACATAAGGGGAGCGAGAGAGCAAAGTAAACACAGCCACTTTAGGAGACGGATGGAGCACACAAAGAGAAACTAAGCCACAAAATACAGCAAAAGAGCAGAGCATTATAGGCAGAAAAATTACATCTGGATTATTCTACTTAAATGGAAGACACATAAATGACACCAAGGACTCATAGCAATGTGCATTGGAGTGATAATGAACAGACCAGCTGGACTGCCCTTTCTCTTGCCCACTGAGTCAAATCCTATGCTTCCTGTGTGATCCAGCAGGAGTCCCAGGAGCCAGTCATGGTCTGGTTCTCCTGCTCAGCCCTTGCCCAGTCCTGTCCAGTCCAGCCCCGCCCACTGTGGTCTTGCCCTTGCTCTGTTCTCTCTAAGCCATCACATTCTGCCCCTGCTGGTCTCTTCTCATCATAACCACCGGTGGTTATGTTTGACCAGGCCTTTGTCGTAGCTTCTGTCTCAGACTACAAGCCTCTTGAGGTTCCTTTTGTCTTTGTACCTGTCTTCAGGGCTGTAGGCTAAAATCCTGAAGTGTAGCAGGTGCACCGTGTACTCATGTACTGGATATACTCATATATTGGTTGGATGATTAATTTCAAATGCTTGTGATGGAATTTTCTCTGCTTTTGGGACTGTGAGCAGAAGTTCTACATGCATAACTCTTTTGGAAGTAGATGGTTGGTGATCACTGAGCCAGCCCCTAGAGGACCTCCTTTGGACAAGCACATCCAATTACCACAACTGTTTCTCTTAATATATCTTTAATAGATTGATTAAAAAACAATGCAACATGTTCAAAGATTTTCAATGGTAAATATTTTTGTCTAGATTTCTCCAATTAAGTATATCTAGAGGGTCACTGAGACTTGACAGCCAATGCCTTATACCGAATGAGGACATGGTGAAATCAGTGATCTGGTCATTCACCTATTCTTTTCAAATATCACAATTCTCTTTGAATAAAAAATAGAAGAAGGACTGATCTGTGTGTATGCCATATTCTACCTGGGTTCTAAATTTTTGGTAAATTAGGAATATCCAATTTTTCTCCTAGACCTCAAATGCTGACATTGAGTCCATCCACTTTTTAGCTTGGATGGTCAACGTGACCTAGGATGAAAGGATGGCCTAGCATTTGTTAAATTCTAGACACGAATTACACATTGTGTTCATTTCCCACAAATGAGGCAGCGAGCATAGAACCTTTTTTTGGCGTGCATTTCCTCGTCTATAAAGTGAATATAAAAGAATTAATATCCAAGTGCCATTATGAGGATTAAATCAGGTAATACATATAATAGGTAGTCTTAGGTTGATGACTCACTCATGGGAAACACTACATGTGTTGAAGAAATACAAATAAAACAAAGTTCATTCTCACAGCAATGCTTTGTGACAGGTGTTTCCAAAAGCCCTTCTAGCAAAAATAGTTAAAAACCAGCTGATTCATTTATTTTCTACCCTTAGATTTACAAACAGAGGATATCATCAAGCAATCTTCTTGAACCTTTGGTGGCAATTATTTGTACAACCTAGCAGTCTCAACTTTATTTGTTTTGAATAAATAAATATAATTATATCCATTCTCGGGCCCCTAGGAAACATTTTCCCAGCACTAGGAGTGACAAGATGCACCACCATCTCTCTCTCTCTCTCTTTCTTTTTTTTTTTTGTAACTGACTCAGTCAGTTTCATACTGGCAAAGGAGAAGCTTAGCAGAACTGGAAAATGTCTTAAAATATTAATTGTGTATTACTGAGTTTCATAAATTTTTTAATTTTCTGAAAGGCATTAATAAAAAAGAACCCATAATGACTCAAGGAAAANCAAAAAAAAAATATTAATTGTGTATTACTGAGTTTTATAAATTTTTTAATTTTCTGAAAGGCATTAATAAAAAAGAACCCATAATGACTCAAGGAAAACAATGACACATTTGCATTTTATTAGTTAAAATAAGTACAATAAGTTCAGTTATCTGCTTGTCCCTGGATATGGGCCATTTAATGTGTGTACATTTTCCCAACAACTAAACATTGGTCTTTGGATCACAAAAATTTGATTATTCTAACTTTTAAAAATATGATAAAAATATATAGTCATTCACTTTAGATTACTCAGACCATACTAAAAAATACAAAAAAAAAATGCTGAACATCATGTTAGGTTGTTTGTATGGGAAGCAAGAGTCAACATTTACTTTACTAACTAGTATTACGGTGACATGTTCAGATATTTTGAGGCATGGAAGAACTTTTTCCCCTTTCTCTGTATGACCTCACAATTATTGTGTTGGGATTTTATATTTTTAGTAGCTCACAGAGCACTGTGGGGCTGTTGGGTTTCACTTGTGAAGTACCAGTTCCTGAAAATGATTAAAACTAGTTTTATGGGATTGAGAAAAAGACGAAGTAGATCCAGCAGGAATTGTAAGGGTGTAAACCTAGAACTATCTACTCAGGACCAAGAGCAGGTGTTGTTAGTGATTACAAGGAAGGGGCGGGGGCAGGCCAAGAAAGGATCAGTAGGAGGAAGAGAGGCAGAGAGCATCCGGAAACTTTTCTTTCCCACCTGAGATTGGCATGAGATGGAGGCTGAGCCTGTGCAAAGCTGGGAGGTCTGAAGGATACAGTGAAGTGTTCTGGAAAGACTGGAGCCAGAGGGTATAGACCCCATTTCAGAGAACACAGTCTGGGTGCTGGTGGGCACGCGGACGGCGGGTCTTCTCCGGGGACACCATCCAGGTTAAGAAAATGACCCAGCCTTCTCTCTCCCTCTGGAGGAGGATCCAAGCCATTGAAAATATTTTCAGTGTTTTCACCAAAAAGAATAGACTCGCTCGGGAAATTCAAATTTTCCCAACCATTTTAACATGGTTGCTCACTGAAGTCATTTATTGAGCAGGCTGAGTTTTAAAAGTTGAAGGCAGTGATGCCTTGGGACTAGGGAAGAAGCAAAAGCAACAGAGAATTGGTAAAAGGCTTTAAGTAGCCTAAGAAAAATTCTGGGCAACTAATCTTGCCGCGTTCCACTCGCAACATTTAGTTCGCAAGGTCAACCTGGTAAGGCTTGATCGTTGCTCTGGGATGCTTGGCCATGTATTTCTTCTTGTCTCACATAACTGTCCTTGGCTTTTCCCAGGCCTCAGAAGGACCCTGCTATGCCGGGAGCCCGCAGACATTACTGGTGTCCCCCACATTGTCTTGCACTGCAAGCAATGATTTCAGGCACGTCTCTGGGAGACACACACTTATAAGGGGGTTGATTTTGACATACATTTTTATTGTATTGGTATTGTGATTATTACTATGGTTTTTCCTTTGTATATGGTCTAATAACTTCCCAAAGCACTCCCACAGTGTTAATGTCTTAGCATGGGGCCATTGCTTGGGGGTAGAATCAGCCAGTTTTCTCCTCAACCCAAAGAGAAGGAGGCAGGATATTTTCGTAAGAGGAGATTTTGCTAAATCTATTCCAGGCATCTGCTTCTGTGACCATATCAGAGCTTCGAAACAAAGAAACTATGCCAGATATTGAAATCCAATTAACTGTTATAATAATGCTAATAGCTAACATGTGCTGAGCATATATATGGTAGCAGGCATTGCTCTGAGCATCAGATGTGCATTAATTTACTGACTTCTCCAGCAACTCTGAGATGTGAGTGTGATCTGGTCCCACAAGAGGAACAGAGGCTCAGAGCAAGGAGAAACAGAGAGCCCTGGGCATGCCCTTTTGCTTCGAGGTTATACAGCCTCTTCATCATGTCTGTTAGGAGGTGACTTATGTCTCAAAATTCAGCCAGTCCAAAACAGAAGCAAGAATCCACCTGTACGATAAAATGGCCTGGGGTGAGAGGAGAGGTGGCCCATAGAGTATATGAAACTTCATGCACTTCAGTCCATGTCCGTAGGGTCTTCCTCAAGTGGAAGCTCGGGCTTTGCTGGATGTAAGACAAGGTGGATTGCAGGATTGTCCTGCAAAGTCAGGGACTTGGAGGAAATGACAGGTATGTGAAAGAAGCCACTCATCAAAGACCACATATTGCATGATTCCATTTATATGAAACAGAATAGGCAATCCACGGAGACAGGAAATACATCAGTGGTTGCCAGGTTCTTGGGGGAGGGGCGGATGGGGAAGTGGGAATGACTGCTGGAGGGTAGGAATTTCTTTGGGGGGTGATGAATATACTCTAGCATTGACTATGGTAATGGTTGCTCAACTCTGTAAATATACCGAAAGCCATTGAAATGTACACTTTACATGGGTGAATTCTATGGTATGTGAGTTATATCTTAATAAAGTAGTTATTAATAATAAAAAACTCACGGAGTGTTGAGTCTGACCCCAACTGTCTCAAGGCAGAAGTGACTCAAGAAGACAGGGGCACATGCGGATTTCATAAAATTTGCTTATTAGGGGGAGAAATGGCTGATTAATTAAACTTATATAAATAATTTATGTTGATCATAAAAAATTAAAAACACCCATAATCTTGACACTTGGACATAATCATTGTTAACATTTTCAGGTTTATCCTTGAGAATTTTTTCTATGCATTTGTAAGGTACATGGAGACACCAGACCCTGCTAACTCTATCGTAATTTGCTTTCCCCATAAAACAACACTCTCATTTGGGGCTTTCCAAATGCGATGCCTGCACCATTGGCATCAACATCATCTGGGCACCTTGAAATGTGAATTCCAGAGCCCAGCCCAGGCTTCCCGAATGAGAAGCTCTGGGAGTGGGGCCATGAGTCTTGCTTTAGTGAGCCCTCCAGGTGATCCTGACACAAGGTCAAGTGTGAGAACACCTGCCCTGTCTTAACTCTGTGTGTACATACGTATGGATTTCTGTCATAATTTTTAATGAATGATATTCCAATTTCTGGATGCTAGAAGTAATGCTGCAAAGATCATCCTTCTGCTATCCTTGCACACTTAAATTATTTCCTCCACTACATTTCTGAAGTGTGTGTACTGAGTCAAAGTCTAAGGCTTTATTTTTTTTTGAGATTTTTATTTATTTATTTGAAAGAGAGAGAGAGTGAGCACAAGTGGGGCAAGAGGTGAGAGGCAGAAGGAGAAGCAGGCTCCCCACTGAGCAGAGAGTCCTATGTGGGGCTCGATCCTGAAACTCCAGGATCAAGACCTGAGCCGAAGGCAATGACCAACCAACTGAGCCACCCAGGGGCCCCCAAAATCTAAGGCTTTAAATATTTATTTTCAAGTTGCCCTCAAAAAAATCTTTCTTCGGGCGCCTGGGTGGCTCAGTGGGTTAAAGCCTCTGCCTTCGGCTCAGGTCATGATCTCAGGGTCCTGGGATCGAGGCCCGCATCGGGCTCTCTGCTCAGCAGGGAGCCTGCTTCCTCCTCTCTCTCTGCCTGCCTCTCTGCCTACTTGTGATCTCTCTCTCTCTGTCAAATAAATAATCTTTAAAAAAAAAATCTTTCTTCGTTTACATCTCTACCTCCAATATAGGAGAATGTGTATATATTTGACAATTCTGGCCATTCTTTTTTAAATTCTATAATAATACAATAAGTAAAAAAGGTAGACCGTTGTGTTTTAGCTTATATTTCTTTGATTGCTGGTGATATTGAACATTTGTATATGATTATTGACTGTATTTCTTCATTTGTGAATATCTTGCTTAAGCCTGTTGCCCAAATTTCTATGGAATTTTTCTCATATGCATGTATATGTATTTCATACACACACACACACACACATATGTATATATATTTCTGGTAGAATTTAATTGTGAAGTAGTAAAAATATTAACCCCTGAATATGACGTGTGTTGAAAATAGATTTTCTGGTTTACGTACCTTTTAACTTTCTAGGGTTTTTTTTGCTATTTAGAATGAGCTTAAAATTTTAATGTCATAAAATTTTATTTTGGTGGCATTCTTTGAAAGGATTTCCCATCTGGTTTTATATAAATATTTACATATCTTTTCTACGTACTTCTACATTAAATTGTTTAATCCATATGGAATTTATGTTGCTGTAAATTGTCTTTTGTTTCCAAATGGTTGTCCCTAGCTTCTTTATTGACTAGTCCTAATTTTCCTGCATGATCTGAAATTCTAACCTTATTATATATCCATTTTTTTATGGCTTGGGTCTGCTTTTGAATTTCTTGGTCTATTTAATGAATCTGTTTCTGCTGGAGTCAGATTTGATGATCAGAATTCTAATATATTTTAATAATTGGAAGGACAGACACACTCTCTTCAGCTTTTTTCTTCCCCCAGACTTTTGTTTCTGGTTATTCTCATATATCATATAGTCTTCAAATATACTTTACACACGTTTGAAAAAAGTATTAGAATTTTGATTGAATTACATTAAATTTATACCATGATTTCTCAGTGTCAATATCTCTAAACAGATCGTCTTTCTGTAGTGGAACATGTTATGTTTTTCACAATTATTCAGATATCCTTTTGTTTTTGTTTGTTTGCTTAAAGATTTATTTACTTATTTAAGATCTACACCAAACACGGGGCTCGAACTCACAGTCTCATGATCAAGTCACACGCGTTACCGACTGAGCCAGCCAGGCACCCCAGATATCCTTTTGTATTCCTGGGTAGAGTATACATTTCTTTTCATATAGATGATAGCCATTTTATGGAAGTTCATTTCTAGGCATTATATATTTATGACTGCTATGAAGTGCATATTTCCTAAGAGGTTATGGATACATTATTGATTTCTGTAAACTAACTTTGTAATGATCCGCCTCACTGAAGCCTCATTGGTTCTAATATTTTCTCATGGGTTTTCCGGGTAGGACAGTGATGATGATTTTGTCTCTGGTCTCCAGCATTCATTCCTGCTGTTTCATATTCTTTTCTATTGTATTAGTCGGTGCTTCCAGAACAATGTTAAACAGTCATTATGAGGAGACATCTTTGATCTCTCCCTGCCTTTTTATGGCAATGTCTTCCATTTTATAGTGAATCGTGATGCTGTTAGTTTAAAAAAGCATATTTTATATATCTGCATATGTATGCATACACACACATAGATACACATACACACATCCATCCATCCATCCATCCATCCCTCATGTCTGTTAGTAGCCTACATTCTTGGTTTACAAAGATTTATTTTTTATCTTTTTAAAGATTTTATTTATTTATTTGTCAGAGAGAGAGAGAGGGAGAGAGCACAAGCAGGGAGAGTGGCAGGCAGAGGCAGAGGGAGAAGCAGGCTGCCTGCTGAGCAAGGAGCCTGAGGTGGGACTCAATCCCACAACCCTGGGATCATGACCAGAGCCAAAGGCAGGCGCTTAACTGACTGAGCCACCCAGGTGTCCCTGAGTTTTTTTTTTTAAACATAGGCATTATATTTTATCAAATGTCCCTTCAGGATCTCTCAAGATGATAATATATTTATCTTTCATGGCCTTATTTCACAATTATTTTCAAATTAACATTATTTGAGCATCTTCTACATTACTAGTCATTTTACTAAACCAAAAAAAAAAAAAAGAGAGAGAGAGAGACACACACAGAGACACATCAGAAAAGCTAAGTTGTTTGGTTTCCCAGCTCTTAGCAGATAGAAGCTGCCAAAGAGAAAGAAGGGACGGCTAGACAGACGCGGGTGTGGTCACGCAGCCATGGTCAGGAAATGCCAAAGATCCACACAGACCCTGTATCTCTGCTGTTCACATTCTGCTTCCTCATTGAGATCTCTTGAAGGATCTCTTCAAAGCAAAACAAAACAAAACAAAACAAAACAAAACAAAACTTGAGCCTACTAAAACAGTGTGTGTGTGCTTGTGTGTTGTGGGGCGGAGGGTGTAAGGCAGGCATCCGGGTTGATAAGCCCGGTTGACTAAAATGAAGGTGCAATTGAACGGACGAATGTCCTCAGTGTCCCTGCAGGGGGTGCTGTTAGCTAGTTATTTTACCAAACTGGGGCGGCTCACATTTGCTCAGGGATGTAACTATTATTATCGTGGCTGTCATCATTATGTTGATCCATATGAAACGACCATTTTTATAGGCAAAGCATGGTCAACTGTATGATCTGACCTAACGTTATTAATAATGCCCATTTATTATCTATTGTGTATCAGCAGTTGTTACCTGTGTTTTCTACAGAACATGTAGTTTTGTTTCTGTAACAGCTCCGTGAGGTAGGAACAATTGTCCCAATTTACAGATGAAAAAAACAAGCTCAGAGTAGTTAAGAAAGTCCTTTAAAGTCACACAGCGAGGAACTGGTAGAGCCAGGAGGCAGATTCGGGTCAGTCTGACCCCAAAGCTCACGCTTTTTCTTTGACAACAGGCCAGTCTTAGGTCTGCTTCAAGTACTGGTTCTCGCTGGTGGCACGCTGACCCCGATGGGGAGTAAAGTCTGCTCCCTCCTAACAGTCCCTAAACTGGGGAGAGGTGTGTGCACTGTTGAAATTTCACAGCTTCCACTCCGTGGAGCAGGGGCTTTGCAAACGTGGTTTGCAGACCGGCAACATCACCTGGGAAGTTGCTAGAAACGCTGATTCTCACCCCACCCTGGACCTCCTGAGTTGGAAACTCCAGTGGGTGGGGCCAGCTGTCTGCTTTAAGAAGCCCTCCAGGTGACTGGGATGTGTGCTAACATTTGAGAACCACTGCTGTGGGTCCAACCGTAATGACTGCTACCTGGTACGGAGAACTCGCTCTGCACCAGATCCGAGCCCGTCGGGGAGCCCCTACAAGGTAGGGGTTTATGACCAGCATCATTGCTACTTCTGCAGAGGCCGCGTCGGAGCCCGGCAGAGGGTGAACGGGTTGCCTGAGGCTCTGCAGCGAGCAGATGGTGGAGTCTGGGTTCGAACCTGGCCCTTCGGAAAGAGCTGATGGCCACCACCCTCCGCTCGTCCCGTGAAGCCCTCGGTGCCCCATTCCCTGCGGAGTGTCTTCAGCAAAGGGTGGCTGCAGAAAAGATGGTTCGGGCGTAGGACGGGGGCTTGGCGGGAGACGATGCAGCTGGTCTACCATGGGCATCCTCCACATGGGGAAGGAAGGGAGCCATGGTTTTGGCATCCAAGGTCCCACTGGGGAGCCTGGGGCATTCCGGATAAGGTGCCCTTGTTTTCTGTCCCACGGGCCAGATGCCTTCATCCAGGCAGTTTTCAGTGACCGCACTTCATCTGCAGAACGCCCAGTGCGAGTCGGGGGCTTTGTATGTCAAGGGTCTTACTGGGGATTATCGTAAGGCAAGAATAATGGTGATATTGTTTGCAGAGCCAAGGAGGAAAATCAGACCTGGGTGGAGGATTTATTTTTCCTCCGTAAAGCGGATGGGGGCGGGGGGCTCTTCAAAAGTTCACGGACTGTGGCGCTAAGTCTCTCGGTTTGGAAACACTCCTGGATGGCATGGGCAGATTCCCAGCTAATACTGTGCACACCCCTCTATCACCCAGCATCCAGTTCCCGGCGAATTTTGCAATATAGTGACAGTAATGGAAAGCAAAATGATCTCTAAATAATGGTTTAAGATGGCTACTTGATAAAGGGCACTGCAATAATTATGATCAATGGAGCATGGATTCAATATATATTGCCCATTTAGATGCACCAGATTAGCTTAACAGCTTTCTTTAATGTTCTGAGTATTTTGTGTGTCTGCTCGTCTGTATATGTGTGTGTGTGCATGTGTGTGTGTGTGTGAGAGAGAGAGAGAGAGAGAAGAAGGAGAGAGAGAGAAGAGAAGGGAGGGAGGGCGAGGCAGCCCACAAGCTGCTGTGAGCGTTCCTTGCCTTCATATTGATCAATGTGGTTGGGGTGACACAGCGCTGAGCAAAGGAAATTGAGATTCAGAAGTTGTGTGATCCATTACCAAGAGCAAGCACTCAGGTGTCATGTGTTTCAGACAGGGCCTTTGAGGAGGGCGGTGGAAGCAGGGAACAGGGTGGAGGAGAGACACCTGATATGAGTTTAGTCATTTTGCAGAGGGCACTTTCTGGATGACGATTTGGTGTAATCACGGAAATTAGGCATGCAGGCAGCCGGCCAAAAGAATCCCTCCACATCCCCGAGCATCAGCTAAGTGAGCTGGACAGGACTTGTTTTAGAAAGCTGGGCTAGCCGTGGAAATGTGTTTTACCAGGAGGGGGAAATGATTTACTTGACATTGGTCCTAATCCTCTCCTCTCCAGCCTCCCCCCCACACCCCCCCTTCCCCCCCAGGAAGGAAATTTTCCATGACAGCCTGTCTAGAAATCTGGGTCCGTTCCCTACCTTTTATGTTTTTGGGTTGATCCCAGGTAACACACAGGGTCTGTGATCAGCGTGTGATGATGAGGGCAGTGTGCCATATGGGCTGAAATTCCTTGGGATAATGAGGATAAAATGATTGCAGTCTTAGTCCTGACTTGCTTTGATTTGTCAGTTAAAATAAGGACCCCGTCTCCGCCCTTTCATGAAAGGACATCAGTAGGAAGTGTCACCGCTCACAGGAGGAGAAACCAGTCCCCTAAACCCAATAATCTCCGCTGATGTCCCTGCTGATTGGGAGTGGGTGTGGAGTTAATGGGCTCAGTGACTGTTTGGCTGGGGAAAAACAGCTGGAGTTTAGGTTGTCATAAGGGTCGCTAACTAGTTCACTGAGCATTTACTAGGTCCTGCGTGCTTGGGTGAGTGCTTTGCAAAGCTGTGGGGCAGACACGCATCACCCAGGGAGCTTGTTAAAATACAGATTCTGATTCAGTAGGTCTGCGTGGGGCCCGAGGAGCCACATTTCTAGTAGGATCTCGGGGGCGCCATTGCTGCTGGTCCGCAGAGCACACGTGGAGTGGCAAGGGTGCAGCGCCCAGCCTCACTGGAGTCCCATGCGGACCCCACGAGCTGGGGGCTGTTATGAATCCTGTTCTCCAGACGAAGCTGTGAATGGGCTCGTAAAGAGCTCAGGTGTCTTGCGGGATGTCTCACAGCTCTTAAATGACAGGTCTGAGGCTGGCACCCATCCCTCCATCCTTCTCTGTCCTCCAGGGTAGCAGCCAAGGGGCTGATGCCGACAGGAGCAGCCTGCGATCCCGAGTGGATATTTGGAGGAGAGGCGGCCCGCAGAGTCGCCCAACCCGGACAGGATGAGCAAGAAGTGCGCTTCTTTGTACGAAGCCACGAGAGCCTGGGGCTCGTCTGGTGCAGTGGCTGGTGTTTATTACCCTGACAAGCACCGTCAGGCTCGACCACTCACTGTGGCTCCTCATGATTCCCACTTGCCCCTGGTCATCAGGCATCCAGATTTGTCCAGAGCATCACATTGTGAGCCAGCTGTCGCAGGCGGGCCAGGCAGAAAATGGATGCTGGGCGGCCCCTCACGGAATGCTGGGAGGGGGAAGGCGCCGCCCGTGTGCCTCTTGAGCCCTCCGAGCGGGTAACGCTGAGCCTTAGGGCTTCACTCAGCTCATCAACACCTCAGACCAATTTTCGAACGCTCCAGGCTTGATTAAACCCAAGGCACAGTTTGCCAAGTGCTTCCTCCCCCACCTTAATTGTTTAGATTGTGTAGAATTTGAGTAAAATTTAGTCCAGATGTTTCTGATTCGTTTAAGTTTAAATCACCAGAAAATGCTCTTAGGTTGCTATTTGATGTTAAGAGGTTTTTCAAGCATTTCCCCCCTTCTTCATCAGAGAGGTCACATTTGGGTAGGGGGAAAGCGTCCCCTGCACCTAGCGGTTTCATCTGATTTGATTTGAAAACCCATTTTTGTGAAATCTGAGTCCGAACTCCATTTTCCTCTGACCTTCTTTTCCAATCCCTACCATGAGAATCTCCGAGAGAGAACTGGAGTCATTTGCATGTAGTTGATATCAGGGGTTCTTGTTGGAAAAAAGATCGTACCCCCGACAAGGCCTTCTCCAGTCCTGGGAACTGATTGGAGCTGGCAGTGGCCACGCCCTTCCTCAAGTCCAAGAGCCACACAGCTGGCCAGGTGAGCACACTGACTTCGCTGAATTTTGCTACCTGGGCATATTGCTAAGCTGAAGTCCATCAGTCTGGCACCAGGCATCTGATAGCTGATAAATGAGTACTTAGGCAAGGTTATAATCCATAGTCTAGAGCAGTGGTTCCCAAAGTGTCATCCCCGACCAGTAGATTCACCCCCTGGGAACGTCACCTGGGAACTTGTGAGCCCCATCTAGACCTGCTGAATCAGATTCCAGAGGTGGGGGCCAGTGACTGTGTTGGAATAAGCTTTCCAGGTGATTCTGATGCTCCTCCTTGGGTAACACTTGTCATCTTATTCATAGGATTTTGCAGGGATGAATGAGGTAACATTGTTACGTGATTGAAGACACTCAGAACCAGGCTGTATTTACACAGGGTGTAAATAGTGACCTTTCTGATTGAGTTGGAAGGCCGAAGGAATCAAACGACCATTCGAGTTGACTTTCCCCCCCTCTGAATTAACTTTATTTTTTTGCACAGTGTCTGCATTGAATGGTTTGCTAAGGGGGCTGTAGAGAGAGAGATGCGTGTAGAGTTACAGCCCAAAGTCCTGTTTTAAACAGTAGCACCCTTGACGTGAAAATTCTTTTGGGAGTCACTGTAGATTTCTGGAGCTTGAACAATGCAATCCCCTCAACATTTGAGCTCTTATGATGTGCTCTAGAGGGGTCACTGGAGTTGGTAGTTGGATGTGATGGGGTCTCCTTCCTCCCTGAGTTTATTCATGCAGCCTGACATTTGTCAGATGTTAAGTGAGTTCTTCTACTTTCTGGTTCTGTCCTCGCAGGACTTGGGGATTCCCACCAGACGCCGAGCTCAAGTTCCCAGACTAGAGGTTGACTAGGACAAGTGAACAAAGGGTCAATAAAACGAAGTTCTGGACTGAGCATCTCCCTGCAGCAGTGGGAGGTGAGGACAGCCAGCATGGGTAGGGGGGTGGTTTTGCGGGGCTTTGCAGAGAAGAGGAAACCTGGGTCTTAGAGGTAAGGATTGGCCGGGTAGGCTAGGGTGGTGCATGGAGAGGGTGAACCCAGGATCTGGAGCACGTCAGAATGTTCTGGGTTCAGGGAGCCTGAGGGGGAGATGAAGCTGGAGGTGGTGAGGCCAGTTCATGGTAACCTGGAGGGTTGATAGCCCACTGCAGCTTTCTTTGGCAAGCATTGTACTCAAGGCTCGGATTTATTCTTCACAGGGAAACTAAGCCATAAACCATGGGCCTTGCATTAACCATATTAATGATAAATCATTCGGACTTTTTTTTTCTGGTATAAGAGAGAGGGGTTTGTTGAAAATATAGGTGTATATTTCCAGATCTAAATCTGATCATAGGACTCCTCTGCTTAGAACCTTCAATGGCTCCGTATTTTTCCCCCAGTGAAGTTCAAACTCCTTACTTTGACTTCAAGCTGTGTGCGGTGTGGGTCTGCCCACTTTCTTCCACCCGTGGCCTTTGTGGTCCAGTCTCCTATCAGACTCAAGGGCTCCCGGGGGCCTCAAACGGGCATTTTCTCTCGCTGCAACACCTTCGAGCAAGATCTCTTTTCCTACCAGTTTCCGTCCTCTCCTCTGTCCCTTGGTTCGCCCTTGTTCCAGAATGCCAAAGCTTCTGCACCACCTGCTGCAGAAAGGGGCCTCCCGGATGCCTGTGTCTGCTGCATTCTGTGTGGTCTAGCTGCGCCCCAGACCACCCCTCTCACTGCCCCCAGTTACTGCACTCACTAGGCTCCCTAGGCAAGGTGCCCCCTGAGGGCAGGGACCATTTCTGGTTCACGATGGGCAGGTTGGGGGCTCTCAGTTTTTGGTTCCACAAATAAGTGAGAACTTGGCTGAAAAGGTGGGAACTAGGGCCCCGCGGGTGAGCACGGCCCTCGCTATGGAATACGTCTCGCACGTCAAGTCCCTGCTGCACAAGGGCATCGGTAGCTTTTGGGCGTGCCACGTGTACCCAGAATAATATCTCTCACTGAGGGTTTCAGCAAATCCTCTTAAATGACTCCATTTCTGTGCCTTTATTGACATCTATTCTTGCTCCTGAAAACCTGTCATGACAATTTCGCATTCCAAAGTGCTGAAAGAACGGGCCTAGGTTGAAACTTTCAGCTGTTTGCCGGGATGTCAAGTTTGAGTCCCGGATGCGTTTTCTTCCCCCAGCTGGCTTTTCTCTACCCGATAATGGAGGGTTATAATAGAAATGCCGCCAGATCCATCAACGGCCAAGTGGTGAACATCTCCGTTATAATACAGCCGGTGATGGGTACCCGAAGCCCACAGAATGACTCCCGACCGAACAGAAGAAGCAATTTGGAGGGCGTGATAAAGCACGCGCCGCTGAAGGACAGCATCGTTCCCTCGACAGATCGGTTAAAGAAGTATGATAAAGAAGCGGGGCCACGATCATTCTTTTTTTCCAAGGGGCTCTAAACAGTCCTAATAGTGTGGTATCTGAACTTTTAATGACACTGAAAAAGAGGGCTTTCCGTTGTCACAAATGCTTGCAAAAGCACATTGAGACAAAATCCCAGAGAACTTGCTTCAAAATAACCTGCCGGCCAAACGTTGGCCAAATGTACTAATTAGTCACATTTACAACGACACTCTCTGGCTAAGGAATGGGACGAGGACTTCGGAGACGATAGAATGTGTGATACACAAATATTTTGGGTGAGACATAATCAGTTAATTGGTTTATTAAATTATAAAACCATTGTTTGCCCGAAAGAGCAATAAAACTAACTAAATGAATAGTCACCTCTTTGAAGACTTCTTACATTAATTATGTTTATGCTTCGCTTGGAGCAGCCGTGTTAGACAAAGGGCTCTTTATCTTTATATGCCATAGCTACAATGTATTGTGGCTCAAATGATGGCATCGACTTTATGTCTACATAATTACAGAAATCTTATCCCTTTTGTGTTTGCACATCATTTTCGGTTTTTTGGAATAGTTAAACTCCATTTTACTTTTTAATAACATTTTAGAAATCATTGTGATTCAGGTAAACAGAATTTGATTGCTTTGATGGATTGAAAATGGTTAGCTCAGCCCGAGTTTATTTGATTTGTTTCTTCAGGGATTACAAAGAATAGGATTTTATCTCCAGACTGACAAAAGAGACAAACTCTGCATTTTTTGCCTATGTAGCGGCAGGGCTGTTAAGCCACACAGCCCCTCCACAGGGGAAATACATTAGGCAGGAGGCTGGATTTTTATTCATGACCAAAGTTTTCGTTCCATCATATGTTGGTGGGGGTGGGGAGCGGAGGTGTCCTTCAGTCCTATTTGAATTAGCAGAATTTTTTAGTAAGAGAAGACCTGGATTATTGCATGGCGCTGGATACGACAGGTTCCTGGGGAGAGGATTTGGTGAGACGAGGCCTGTCCTTCTTAGGAATGGTCACTTCAGGCAAAGGCCCATCTGCTCCTTGAACGGGTTTTGAAAGACCACGTGCTGATGACTCGCCAGGGTTTCCCTCTCGACTAGGCCCTGTGGATTTCCCGCAAGCTCAGATCCAAGACCCAGGAGGATTGCATGGTGTTCCCCATACTGCGTTTCCTTTTATTTGGCTGAGACCTGACATGGATACGGCAGGAAGACCTCAAGAAAATGTTGATGAGCAATGTAGAGAAAAGCTATATGTTGCGAATACCCTTTATCAACCCGCCTTTCTTGCACAGGAGGGGGTGGGATTTCCTTAGTTCCTGGTTCTTTCAGAAAGTGCCATCCGTGTCTCGCTCCAAACTTCTTAAAATCCTGACTTCTTGGGGAGCGGGCCGTTATGGAGCCAAGCAGTTAGCCAACATTGAGTTGCTGACTTTCGGAGACCTGTATAAACCCTGCTGTGGGCAGTAACACAGAACTGGGTGTGGGGGTGGGGGTGGGAAAGGTGGGGAGTGGGAAAGGGGGGTGGGATTTAGAAAGAAGAGTTCTATCCAGACTCCTGCCCTGTCTCATCACCTGCGTGACCTCAGGATTCCAAACCTCCCTCATCTTCCTTTTTCTCCTGGGGTCCCTGGAAGGATTAAATTAGTCCACCCAGGATGTCCGACGCCTGCTTCCTGGTGCTTCCAAGTATCTATCGAAGGAGTGGCCATGGCCTCGAGGTACTTGTCATTTGGTTGAGAAGGACTTATATAGACCAGGGACAGATCCTCGGAACGCACTGGCACCGGTTTATCCTCGGGGTCCCTAATGAGGGCTAGTGTTGTAATACGGTCCCTATAGGATTACAGGAAATCCTGTTACCTCATGATGGGGTCTTTTGATTGTGACTGAAACAGACCAGTTTCCTACAGATTCCTTGCTAGGAACAATTGCAAACGTTCGGCAAATAACCACATGTAAATAGGCACCAGGTCAAATCTCATTACAACCAACCCAGTCTATAAAAAGCAAAGAACAACCACCTAACGTGTCCCTAATGGCACTAAAACGCTCCCTAGCCTTATTTGCCAGTTAATTGACTTAAGAAAGGAACTGATGCAATGCAAGTAAGAGCTCGGGTAATGCTTTGAAATTTTATACAGTGCCATTTGGTTTTAATATAAACCTAATACTGGAAACATGCAGAGTAAACTCATCATCAGAATCAGGAGAGGTTAATCAGAGAAGGCTCTCAGGTGGAGGTGGTTTTTATTTTTTTCTTTTTCAAGAAGGGGAGGAAAGTCAAGTGGGAACATTGTGTCTGCACAAAGGCGGGAAAAATGAAAGTCACAGGGGAACGAGGGGCCAGCTATCTGGTAGGGGAAGGAGAGAGCCTGGCTGGGGTTAAAGGCCAAGGACTCCGAGATGTGGGGCTGAGTTCTTCGGCTGAGAAAGGAGAATGATGGTGGAGGAAGAGCAGGGTTTACAGCATTCTGGAAACAGGCTCCCCCCCACCCCACCCCGGCACTGATTTCCCATGGCCTTAAAGCTTCAACTGTACCATCGGCCCGTGAGTCCCCAGATCAAATGATTTCTTTCTGCATCACTTGCAAAGAATTGAAACTGTCTTGCAGTTATTGGTGCGCAGAACTCAACTCTCTTTCTTATACTGTTTACCCCACAATGCGTCTGCTCTGCGTTTGTACCGACGAGTCTAAGTCGGCGCACCAGTGGTCTCCCTCTGCTGATCTCCATTTCTGCACCGGGAGTTCTTGAGGAATATCAGCCCACACCGGGACCCATGGTGGAGGCCCGGCTGCTCAGTGGGGCAGTGATGGACCACACTGAGGGGCAGTGGGGTGGACGAGCTGAGCTTTCCAGTACCCCCGGCCCCCAAGGGTGTCCCCGAACGTGTCTCCCAGGTGTTGACATGGGAGTCATAAGTTCTAAGGAATTGAGCTAAAAGACAATGTTTCTGTACCCCAAGTCCAAAGAGAGTCTAGACAAAGACCAGAACAGGTCAGAACCCAGGGCAGGCAGATTTGTGAGGTCAAGGCCAGCAGGACCCTGTACCGAAGATGACAGGTATAATAGACATGAGACCTGCCACCCAGACCCCCCCCCTTTCCCTGCCCAGCCGTGGGGGCTGGGGTCAGCAGAGAGCCTCCAACTGTGAGCTCCTTCAGGGCCTCTGAGCCGTAGATTGCCCCTGCCCAGGGGTATACCCTTCCTTGGGGAAGCCCACGTGCAGGGACAGGGTCATCTGAGCAGGAGTCTAAAGGCTGGGCCATTTCACCTCAGTAAGGGACCGTTCTGCCAGGCAGGAACTGCTCCAGGGCTCCTGGGGTGGCAGAGTTTTGTGAGGCCCCCGGGCCTTACCCTTTGGCTGGTCCTGATCCCTCCTCTTCCTTTCACAGGGCTTGATCACCAGCAAACACTTGGCAGCCCAAACCCTATCCCCCATCACCTTCCAGAAAACTCCACCTACACACCAGCAGGAAAGGACGGTGAGTGCCAAGAGAGGGAACAAGGAAGCTTTGTCGACAACACGTGCCTCCACTTGGGCAGCCGTGGAATTAAGGAACCCCAGGCGTCAGCTGGCGGGAGCGTTTGGAAGACAGGACAAGGTGAGGGTAGCAAGATGGGCTGGTTAGCCGTGAAACTACACCATTAGTGCTTCTAATGTGCTCCCTGGGACGGGGTGTCACGTCAGGGTACGGACAACCTGGAGCCGACAGGTGAGAGGGCAGGTGCCTCCTCCCACCTGTCTGGAAAGAGGGACCAGCAAAGGATGGAAGTGCCGCAGGTAAGTCCCAGTGATGGCCTGAGTCTCCGGCCCTGGTTAAGCTGAAGCATCTCATAGACGGCCCCGTAGCTATGTGTTTGCATGTAGCAGGTGATTAGTGAATTACTGAAGAACACAGGCATGTACGCATCAACGTTCAAGCGTGGCTCCGGAGGGGCAGGGGAGGTTGGCGCCGTCCAGCTCTTGGGGATGGTGGGTACCGGCGGCTGGGGAAGAACCGGCTTGGTTTTGCTGCACCCGATCTCGTCTACGGCTCTGAATACCTTTCAGAGGCTTGCAGGCCCTCGCGACACAAAGCGATGGCTGACAGGCATGTTTCCAGCCCATTTACATATATGTAAAGTTATCTGACTTGGTACTGATTTCTTTGCTTGTCAAGCCTTCCCCTGTTACAGCTGGCATGCCATGTACAATTTTACATTCTTTTTGTCAATCTGCTCTTACAATCTACTCCACCAACTGTCCCGCAAATGAATTTCAGAAACAATGACCAACAGTACAAGAAGTGCCTTTGTTTGTAGAGGGAGAGCGACCTCGAGCATCTTTTCCCCCACGGGGATGACCTTGTGTCTGAACCTTGCTGGAAGGGAAAAAAAAATGCATGTAGGTTTTGAGGAATAAAAAATGACTTCACCTCGAGGATACAGTTCTGGAATGTGTATGACTTCGCACCCACGGCAATCAGCGGATGATTAATTCCTAATGAAAGCTCAACTTAGAGCAATTTTACTCCATGTTTCCATTTCTAATTTGCCTTAACTATAATTTAAAGGGGAAAGTGAGCATTTTGGAGACCTGGAGAGTACAAATTGTGTAAAATATTATTAGGTTCAGTTTATGCCCTAGATGAACTTTCTGGTAAAGACACATGAAAGAATCCTTTAATTTGTATTATGTAAATATATATATATGTGATCTCTGGAGGGAAAATTCTTCCCAGAGTGTAAGGTATAGTCCATTATGCTACTTCTATGTTGCTTTCAAATTCGGGGAAGCCTTTGAGCTATGACCTCTGAGGATAGCCACAGACAAGCAAAACCAAGACCAAAGCATAAGAGTTTTTTTTTTTTTTCGTGTGTGTGTGTCAATTTAGCAAATTGATTTTAAAAGTGTCTCAGCTCACAGAAAATGATGTGACCAAAAGAATTTTACCTGCTTTTCCTGTGCACTGGCCTGCTCCTTTGCTGGCATGTACTTGACAGTGGGAAACCATTTTTAGTCTTACTTCTTTTGAATCTGGCCTAACACACTTCAGATCTCAACCCTGGGGGGCATGGATGGACCAGCCTAAGTGCTGCATCTGGTGCATTGGATGGCTGGGTTTTCCCTTTGGCCAGGTCAGGAATTCAGCATCAGAACCAAGTCTGACTTCTTTCAGGTGATTAATGGGATGCCTCACAAACTTAGTGCACCCAAGTGTCTTCTTGATGATTAGAAGGCCAGCCTGTCAGTGAGTGAGAAAATATGGTGATTACCATGTTCCCCTGATCTCCACTGTCCATGTCAGTGCACTGCAAAGCCTCCGATAGATGAATGATTTGGGGTCGATGAGATTCTTTGGTTTGTAATCTACTAGATGGTACAGCTGTTCATGATGCTTTGATTATTTCCCCCGTGGAACGCCCTGACTTCCATTCTTACTACCCTAAGAATATGTCTCTGAATGTTCTTTCTTGATAACCTGTCTTCCTAGTCAGAAACAATAATTTCCCCTTACTCATAAATTATTAGTAATCCCCCATGAGATAGTTATAACGATGCTGAAAGCAATAGCGACCATTTATTGAGCACCTTCTATGTGCTAGGCACTGCGCAAAAGACTTCATAGATCTGTCATTTAATTTCCCCAACACTTTTAGGGTACAGACCTTCCTCTTCCCACCAAAAATGAGGGAACTGGCATCTAGAGAGATGATGCAATTGTTGGAGGTCACATAGTTACAAAGTGTAAGAGCCTCCGGGTCTGTGCAACCCCACAGCCCTTGCTTTTGTGTGCCATGCTGAACTGTCAGAGCATGACAGGAGCTTTGCGGTACGAGGGATGTTTGTGGACGATGTCTCATCAATTTCTTTACTGCCAACTCCTGAAGCATGCATGCAAAAAACTCTCCAGACCCGGAAGGGCTTGGATGTACAGGATACGTGTCATCAGCTTGATTAGATACTACTTAGATGTTTAATATATGTTCATGATGTATTTATAAGATATTCATCAATTATTGCCCAATGCCAATTAGACATCGATTGGCTATTTATAACTTACTAGTTATTTATTAATATTCAGAAGTGATTGTGCCAAATTAAACTTTCATCAGAAATGTAGAGAATTTCCACTTTCTCCACATTCTCATCTACATCTGGATCTGGTATTGCCAGCTTTTTTAAGAGGGTTGATATGAGGGGAGCTGAATTCCATCTCACTGAGGTTTTGGTCTTCATTTCCTTCACTGCTAATAGGTTGTGCGTTATATTGGTCATTTGGGTTTTCTTTTCTGTGAATTGCCTGTTCATGTATTTTTCTTTTTTCTTTCCTGTTGGGTTATTTGCCTGTTAAAAAATGGATTTATAAGAATTCTTTATATAGGCTGGAATCTAAGATCTCATGTGTTGCAAATATTTTCCTCTAATCTTCTCTGTTAATTTCGAGGTGACTTTGACAAAAGTTTTGTGCTATGTAATTGTGTACAACTATCTTTGCTTTTTTGGTGGAGGGGCTAGGCATTTTTGCATATTATTTATAGGTAGCCTTCTATATTTTATTCTAAACTTGTAAGTTTTGGTTTTTACACTTGGGCGTATAGTACCTCTGATATATATATTGTTATATTTTCTATAGTTCAAGGTACAGTCCAAATTTATTTTCGCACAAAAGAATAACAAAGTCTTCCAGTAGCATTTCCTATAAGTGCATCCTTTTACTCTGATTTATGATGCCCTTCTCTCCTCTATCAAATTTCCACGTATATGTGGATTTGTTTCTGAACTTTGTCTTTTCCTGTGCCAATACTGATTTAGCTAATGTACCTTTATAATAAGCAAGTCACGCTTATTTATTCTTCAAATGGCCCTTGTTATTCTTAGTCATATGGATTTTAGCCTCAGCATGCCAATAATCTTACTAAAAAACGAACTTGTCTGATGAATTAAGTTCACTGATCTTTGCGATGTTCAAGGGACTGCTCATAATAGTGTAGTGGGTTTCACCCACCAGGTGAATTCATTCATTAAAACGATTCATCTGCAACTCACTTGAACTAGCTTAAACCTGAATGTTGAGACACATTTTTAAACCCTCATTCTGTGTTTAATTAAATAAAAGTCAGGGTTTCAGTCAATTTGATTAGGAAACTGAACATGAGGTCTACAGGTCAGAAGATAGAAGCTTTAGGGCACTGTAATTGTAGATAAGAATTACATGAAATCATATGAAAACGAAGGAAGTCGTGCCTGCTTACAATGTAGCCTTCTAGGTGCATTTTACAAAACCAGCCACCAGAGGGCAGAATGAGCATGAGAGTCCCACTGGCTTCCTGGGCAGAGGAAACGTCTTCATCAGTTCCCACTAGGACTTGGGGTTGTTCAGTGTGTTGAGCAGATACAAATGTTTTTTTTTTGGGAGAGAGATGTTTTTCAGCTGCTAATCAAAACAGTATTTCCTGATGGTCTTATCTCAGCTGAAGTATTTTTTCCCCCAACACAGTGAAAGAGAAACTTACTTCCTAATTCTTGAGATCAAACCTTTGACTTTTGTCACAAGGAAATGCTGTTTAATGAAGTTAGAAAGGAAAAACCCCCTCCAACCACTTATCGGAATCTCAAACACCCTAATGGAAAGTCAAGTGACCCACCAAATGAAATAGGGTAATGTTTCCAACAGGGCTATTTTCTAGCTGACCACACTGTTCTGTTTCTGCTGATAAAGGGTCCTATTTCTTATTTGAGAGGTGATGGCTGTATGTTTCATGGCCTGGGCATTATTTGGTGGCAACCAGTCCACGTTTTCTGTATTGCCAACACAAATAGCATGCTTTTCTAGAGTACTGATTTTTCATAAATAGAAAGAATACACACTTTATATTTCTCTTTGCCAAAGGAAACCAGCCATGACACTAATATGGTTTTTCCATTCGGGCTATGTAGAGGGAAAGAGACACCAGGCCTTCTGTGGGGTGTCTCTTCAGTTCAGCGTGTCTTGCTGAATGCCTGTTAGGCATTCTTCATTGTTCGAGGCATCGTGGGGGCCACTGGCTTGCTTCTAATGAACTGAATCTCATTTTGGAGAGATATCTTCAAACGGGGAAATCATCGTAGAGCTAAACGAGAAGCTCATTTAAGTGAAAAAGAGATATTTAATATGGATCTTGGATTTGACTAAACATACAGTAGCTATGTTTATTGTTATTATTATTATCTTACTTAAGTTAAAACCTCTTGTTAGAGGCTTTCTTTTGGTTCTCCATGAAATTCTTTCATATTTGTCCTCACGGCCAACACTAGCTGGAACCTCAGCCCAAACTGGGATGCTTCCTGAAACTTCGTCAGGCAACGTCAGCTACTCTTTCCCTTAGTTTCCTTGCTCGCGTCACTGGTATGGTTAATGCTGGTTTGCATCTCCATGTCCCTGTTGGGCCTCAAAGCCGTCGAGAACCGAGATCATGGGCTGCTGCTCATGTTTGGGTCCTAAGCCCCAGCACAGAGCTGTGCACATAGCGTAACCCAGCCACTATTTCTTAAGTTGAAGAGAAGGTCAATACTTTCTTCCAGCCCTCATGCAGAGCCTTTGGAAGGCACCTCCGAGCTTTCACTTAAACGTCTTGGTGAAACCCAACATGCTCTTCCGATGCTGGGAGCTTCGGCCACACGCTCAGCCCCATGCTAACATTCTGGTTGTGCGTGTTCTCCAGGGCTCTGTGATATCTGAAAACTGATTTACACTAGCTTAAATCCAAGCCTTTTGACACTTCAAAAAGTTGAGTTTTTCTCATTCAACATAATAAATGGCTTTCCTATGCCCAGGAGTGTAAGGTTTATGTCCTGGAAGGGGAAGGAAGAGTAATGAAAAGAACATGGTTTTCTGGGTCAGCGAATAGGTACTCAAATATTGGCTGCGTGACTGCAAAAGTGAATGAATAAATGATTCATAGGGTTGAAAATATGAAAAACAGTAAAAATAATGCATGTATCAAATACAACATGCCAAGTGCTCTGTCAAGTGCTTGCTTTAAATTTTTATTGCATTTCATCTTCAGAACTCTTTGAGGTAAGTACTCCTGGGAGCTCTATGTTATGGGCAAGAAAACTAAAGCTCAGAGAGGTTAAGTAAGTCTCCCAATGCCACACAGCTACTAAGTGTCTGAGCCAAGATTTGAACCCCAGTGTTTTGACACCGGAGCCGGTGCTTTTAACCCCTGCACGTAAAACAGAGTTCTTGGCACATGGAACACACTAGATAAATAACAGAAGTGCTCTCCTTTTATTAGCATTAGACTCGCCTTTAAGACCCGCAGTGGGGAACAACTTCAATTGGGGGGCATCCCTGGGGAATGGGACAGAAGCCAGAATTTGCCCTCCTAAATCTGGCCCTAGTGATAGAAGGCATCTTTGGCCTGAAGAAGTGTAATACAAAGAAAATCCTAATTGCTACAGCTAAGTAATTAGAAGATTCAACCTATAAATCATAGTGCGGCAACCCCTTTAATTATGTGCACAATTAAATAGGTGACTAAGGCACATTCTTCCCTAGGTGAGCATATTTAATATCCTGTAATGGCAACAAGTTTCAAGCTGATTTATCGTTATTTTGTTTGGTCAGATGATTTTTCTGCATTTTAATGTGTTTTGTAGTTACATATTTGCTGTGAACAAACAATGCTTTTCTCAGGTAGTGTGCTGTGAAGGACTGGCTTCATGATTTGTTTACTATTCTTTTAGGCCTCGCAGAAATCAAACAACATTATGTACTTGTTTTTAAGTAGCTGCACTAAAATCTTAAACAGCCTCCTTAGAGCCTTTCTTTCTCTGCCAGAACACACACACACTGAAATATTTGAAAAATGATCAGTTTCCTTTAGCCTCATCTTTGACACATGGATAGGACATTTTGATAGGAAGCTCAAAACCTCTACGATCAGAAGCCTCTATGAACTCTGAATGGTATCTTCATTCAGAGGAGCCAAAGACGACACATTTTGGCATGCACACAGTATCACGTTAGGCACACCTCTGAAATTGAGAATAGTAGTGGTAATAATAATATAACAAAATTTTAAACATGCACTTGAAAATCTCATGTCTGCATTCAGCAGAGTGCCGGAAAGACTCCAGGCTTTGGAAGAAAGGACCTGGGTTCAAATCCCAGCTCTGCCTCTCATTAGCCTGGTGCAAGCTGCTTGACTTCATTGGAACTGAGTTCCAGTAACAAAGGAAGAATCCCACCTGCCTGGCGGAGTGGCCGTGAGAACGAGAGATGTTGCATATGAAGTCCCAGCGCGGTGACTGGGGCGCAGTGGGTACGGAGTTAAGTGCTAGCTGCTGTTGCAGTTGTAACCCGAATACATTAGGGTCTTCCTGTGCACAGAATCCAAAAGAAGCTCCAATCAGACTCCAAACCCTTATCAGTAATTTGTGTGTCCTTACAGGACGCTGTCTCGAGATGGCAGTGGAGGAAAGACAGTACACACAGCATATGGCCAAACTTCTTAAATATCTTACTTATTTCTCTTTCACCCCAAAGTACCCCGATTCATTTTGCTCGCTTTCTTTCCAAAAATTCCGGCCCATCCCGGTTCCTTGCTGCCCCCATGCTCCCTAGGGCTCCCTCTCCCAGCCGTCCCTGCCCTCCCTGACGCTGGGGAGGTTCCCGGGCAGGGTCTCAGCGGCCTCTGATCTGCATTTCCCTCCGCTGCCTCGGCTCAGCAAAGCCAGCCCCAGGAGCCAAGTGCCGAGGAGGACACTCTCCTCGTCAGCAGAGCGAGGGAGTTAACAGCGCTCATGCTTTCGTATTTATTTTTATCTGTGAAGCACTATCAAGCTTTAAGCTCAACAGACGCCATTTGGAAGAAGTAGGTTAGGGTATTAGAGTTCATGCCTCCTTTTTTTGGAGACAGAAGAGGAAGTATAGGAAAAGAGTGGGCTGGGGGAGAGGGTGAGAGAAGGAGCCGGGCGGGGGGGCGGGACGGGGTGTTGGGGTGGCCAAGGGCAAAAGAGGAGGGAGAACAGCTCAAGGGAACTGCACGTCCTACATTCCGCAGAAATGGCTCACAGGTATGGAGCCCTCCTCACTGCTCTAGGCCCCATGATGTGTATCGATTTATTGAATTCTTACAACAACCACGGGAACAGGAAGTTTAGCGTCGCTCTAAATACAGATGAGTCCACCGAGGCGCAGCAGATCTAAGGGACTTGTCCGAGGTCACAAAGCCAGAACTCAGATGCAAGCAGCTTGGCCCCAGAGCCCAAGCTCTTACCCTGTGTAATCCTGTCGTGTGGTCGCAGAGAGCGGGACCCAGGGACAGTCTGCCCTGAACAAGCCTTTTGGAAGGAAATAAAGAAGGCTCTGGAGGCGTGACGGTGTCCCCAGTGCTTAAAACTATGCTGGGGGCATGGTGGGTCCTTACTAAGCATCCGGGGACAGACAGACAGGCAGACAAGGGTATATCCGCTGGGAAGGGAATAAATATCAGCACCAGAGGAGAAAAGCAGGGCTCTCTCTGCAGCCGTGCAATTGAAAATTTCCCACTGACGGATTCCAGACGGGATGGGTCAATACTAGGGTTTCATGTCACAAAATAGCCAGCCATCCAGAGAGACACAAAGTTGTCAAAAGTTTGCAAAGAGGGCGTGGTGGTGGGGATGAGCAGAAATTGCTTTTTTGTTTTTCCTTAAACATAGGGCCTGGGAGCATCCAAGAGATCTCTTTCGAATACCCTTCTTAAGAATGACACAAATATCCCAACATCATCAAATGATGTGAATGGAAGCATCAGCGACAGAACCGGCCGAGGGACCACATTCCCCCTTGCAGGACGTTGCAGAGAGGAGAGCAGGGACGTGTGTAGTTGCTGTTTTGTTTTAAAAACAGTTCGTAAGGAGTAAGGGGGACTTTTCTAGGCTTCTGCCTTAGGGGCCCTGGTTAAACAAGTGCCATTGACAACTGGTAATACTAACCCTAAGTCAGCCACAGCCTCATGGGACCTCTCTGCCTCTGTGGACATGGGAATTGTCACTGTGTTTCTTGATGGGACTGGAAATAAAAAGAGGAATCTTTGCAGACGGTTGACTTTTAAAAAGATTTTCTAATGCGGTTTTTCATACTCAGAGCGAGGCTTTGGATTGGCATCCAAAAATGAGGGTTACTTCTTTCCTAGTTCTGAATCTGCTGTGCACTACCCATCCTATTTAGTGCAAAGAATTTCACAGGAGGTAAACTGCATCTGGGCATCACTTACCTCCTTTGATGTTTAACACAATTTACAATGAAAGCTTTGGGAGACATTTAAAACCGTGCAAGGTCCTAAATCATTAAAGGAATGTGGTGCTAGCCTTAAAAAATGATAATAGAAAGCACTCAACAATAAAGCTGCCAAATTTTAGTGGCCTGTTTGCTAGAGGCTCTTTTGGAGAAATTGAGCCAGATTAAAAAAAGAAAAAAAGCTCATGGCAGAAATGTTATTACACAAATAAGGAATTGCCATTACACCAATTATATGTGGATTAACACAGGTGAAAATGAAAACAAAAATAGATTAGCTAAGGACATAAAAAATGCTAAATGATCCCAAAATAGTCATGCAGGACAACTTTTGGGGTGTTTGACAGACCTGTCACCAGCTTCCTGGATCCCTGTAGCCATATTTGGACCGTATATTCATAACCCCTTATCCAGAGGGTGAATGATAGCCTGTTTTGCTAGGACCAGTCCCGATTTAGGTCTGTTCTCCTGGTGTAAACTGAAAACAAAACAAAACAAAAAACTTTTCTAAAGGAAAATTTCCAAAATATACAAAACTACACAGAATAGAATAATAAAGGTCCAGATATCCTCATTTTCTCTCTTGTACTATTTTTAAACAAATCCCAGTCACCATAATCATGAAAGATAAAAACTTAACGAAAAGCATCTTCACAATGCCATTATCACACCTGAGATAATGAACTGTAATTCCCTAATATAATCAAATATCAAGGCAGTTGTTGAAATTTCTACTTTTCTCATAACTGTTATAAATGTGTAGTTTTTAAAAGCTTTTTGTTTATTCAAACTAAGATTCAAATAAGGACATGTGCTGCAATATTTTGACATATCTCTTTGAGTTTTCTTCCAGTGTAGGTTTCCTCTCTATCTCTTTTTTTTAACTGACTATTTTGACATCATTATTAATTCATGGATGTAAATATATTTTATGTGTTTTAATTCATTACAGTCATTATCCTTATTTGTACTCAAACTGTCCCATGTTTTGGTCAATGGGAATGTCTTCAACTTGGCTCTTCAGTTCTTTGACAAGATCCCAATAGCTCTCGATAACTCCCTTGCTTCTAATGTAATAAGCGGTATTAGGTTCATCTTGTAGACCTCCCACTGCAGTATTGGAATCAACTATTCCTCCAAGAAGCCCTGTGTCCTTTCAGCAGGACATAGAATTTAGAGACCACAGTTGGGGCACTGGGCTGCTCATTTCTATTGTTTGGTCATATTTCTAGAACTTTTCAGGGGATACGGCTAAGAAAATTTTAAAGGTTAAGCATATCATGAGTGTATGCTGATAATTTCATGTTCAGGAATACAGGACTTTTACTTAAAACTCTTGTCTTACATTTGTATCTCCATATTCTCCTGTCAGGAATACTGAATCACCAGTCTTCATGCCAATGGGTCCCGCCATTTTGTTCCACAAAGCTTGTTATCTAGTAAATTCCTCAGGAAGAGCTCATGAGAAAAATATCTGGGGTACTTCCATGTTCATCACAGTTTATCTGTGGTATTTAGAATTTAATGTCAATTTAACTGGATAAAAATATAAAATCACATTTTCCCTTGATTATGCCAAAGATAGTCTATTTTCTCCTGACATAAAGCATGGCTATTGAGCAATCTGATGATAATCTTAGTTTCTTTCTAAGTGACTTTGTCTTTTTTTGGGTGCCTGAAGGACTTCTTTTTTTCTTAAAGTTCAGTTGGTTTTCAAGACTACATTTCAACGTTGGTCATTCTGTTTTGTTTTTTTCAGGTCCATGACATGTCCCTTTAATATGTACAGTTAACCCTTGAACACCATGGGGGTGGGGGCACCAACCCCACACACAGTTGAAAACTTGTGAATAATGTTTGACTCCCCTAAAAATGTAAATTTAATAGCCTACAGTTGATCGGAAGCCTTACTGATAACGTAATAGTCGATTAACACATATTTTGTACGTTATGTATTAAATACTGTATTCTTGTAATAAAGTGAGCTAGAGAAAAGAAAACGTTGTTAAGAAAATCACGAGGAAGAGAAAATTCATTTACAGTCCTGTACTGTCAAAAATCCATGTACAAGTGGACCTGCACATTGACCTGTGTCGTTCGAGGGTCAACTGTCATTTCAAGCAGCTTTTCATTTCAGGATTTATTTCTTGAATTCTAGTTTTCAGTATTTGTTCTGCTCTCCTTGGCTTCCTTCTTGCAGGTGGAGGATGACCTCCTCTTGTACGTATGTCGCTTCTTTTTCTTTTTGAGTTCTCTCCTGTAATCTACTATTTTCTTTTCCTTCCCTTTTGTCTCTTTATTTCTTTTTAGTTGAACATTTTTTGGCTGTTTTGCAAGGTGTTATACATTGTTGACTCACTTTTTATTTCTTACAGTTTGGTCTTCACTTATAAAATGATGTATTTTATTTCTAAATTGTTTCTGCGTTCTATAACTTTGTGTTTGAATTAAAAAAATTCCAACTTATGATTTTCTTTCATTTTTTTTTGGTAATTTTAGTTTTTAAAAAGATTACTCATTTTAGAGAGAGAAAAAGAAGGAGAGCATGTGCACAGGGGGAGGTGCAGAGGGAGAAAGGGAGAGAAGCAGACTCCTGGCTGAGCAAGGAGCCCAGTGCGGGGCTCGATCCCACGACCTTGAGACCATGACCTGAGCCGAAATCAAGAGTCAGATACCCAACCGAGTGAACCACCCAGGCGCCTTATATTTTCCATAATTTTATATCATCTTTATCTCTTTTAGCTCATTTTGAGGTAGTGGTTGCTTTCTTATATATGTTGCGTGTGTGTCTCTCTGACATGCCACTCATTCTCTTCCTTAATCTCTTTTTTAAAAAATATTCACTTTGGTAGGATTCAGCTGTGATCACATTTTGTTGGTTATTATCAAGTAAAATGAGTTTTCCCTTACTTTTGGGTGGGGTGGCGAGTCTGAATATTTTTTTCTAACTTCTTGGCTCTAGAACTTCCTCCTACTCCTCTTCCTCCTCCTTCTGCTTCTTCTCCTCCTCCTCCTTTTCCTTCACAATAAAAAAATATGGATTTATAATTCAGAGAACAGCCCCCAGTGCTGCCTACCCACAGTTTTACCTGGATCTTTTTTTTTTTTTCCTCTGTCCCTGCCCTACTCTGTATTCTACTCTCAAAGAGGAGCTTGGTCCTAGAAAGAAATTTTTCTTTGTTTTTTTTGGGTGTTCCAAGGTCCCAGGCTATGCCAGTCCCTTAAGATATTTTCATAACCTTTGGCCCTCACCTGAGAATTAGTACAAGAGTCTCTCCCAGATTCAATTGCTGTTTCAAATTGACCTGCCCCATTTCCAGTACAGGTTTAGTGGGGATTTCAGGATTCTTCTGTCCGCAAGTCAGTCCAGTCAATGCCCCAGAGCTTCCTTGTGCTTCTTCCTACACAGATGCTGCATAGATCTGGTAGCTGTTAAATATTTAATGGCTTTTGGAGTTTATGCGGATAGCTGTTACTTCGTTTTCTTCAGTAGATGCTGTTCATGGGTTTTGGTATTGCTGTCTTGGTGGCTCTGCCTGTGATTACGGGAGGATTGGAGAGATTAGGAAATGACATTGCCACGTGGATGTTCTCAGCCTTCCCTCCCAATGCAATCCTTGATAGCAACCCCTTTACTCTCAGAAGTGAGGTTTGCATCATAAATTGCATGGTTGCCCTACTTATCCTGAATCAGGAATCCAAATGATTCTGAAAATTGAAAGATTTTCCTACTCATCTGGGTCAATTCCAAACCCGATCTGAACTCGCTTGATAGCAAAAGCTGACCTGGTCTAATGTGGAACTGCAATTACTTTTTATTTTTTCCATTTATTATGAATATTCATTCATTTTCCTTTAGAAGTGTTCATGTCTTTCGTTTTGAGATGTGGCCTCAGACTTAGTGATGATGTCATGTAATATACAGTGGACATCACCATTTTTTTTCATTGTGCCATTTTTTTATTTAAATCTCTTTTTTTTTAATTTTATTTTTATTATTTGCCCAAGGGGTACAGGTCTGTGAATCATCAGGCTTACATCTTTCACAGCATTCACCAAAGCACAAACCCTCCCCAATGTCCATAACCCATCCACCCTATCCCTACCCTCCCACCCCCCAGTAACCCTCAGTTTGTTTT